>JAVXUP010000906.1:0-318763 GCA_033070095.1 Escallonia herrerae
AACTTAAAAATGTTTGAAAATTTTAACACCACGGACAGTAAACAATCTCCTTTTCAAGAATAAATTTTGGTCTACCTGGTTATATAAATCTTCGTCCGACTCAGTATACAGTGAAAATTAGTAATTTTTAATTATTTCTAGTAGTTTTTTTACTGATATCATTAGTAACAATTCTTAACAATATTTTTTAGTATCACTAAGTAAAAGTCTTTCAAAAACACTTAGCGAGCATTAATTGTCCCTATATAGGGGGTAGGAGCAAGATTCCTTAATCCCGTTGGCAGCCAAAATTTCTTCCCTTTTCAATAAATGGTTGGAACGTGATACAGTTGCATTACCCTTGCAACGTGATACAATCGCTAGCGGCCAAAATTTTTAACCTTTTCAAGAAGTGTTGATCTACTAATATGGCAATTCTCTCTAAACAAATTTTAGAGATGCATGTCGCAAAAAGAAGTTTGAGCAACAACTTCCGTCGCTGAAACTGGATTTTGAGGAGCAAAAAGTTTTCCGGTTGTTGATTGATAGAGATACAAAGTTGCTGTCCATTTTGACGAATGAGTCATGTTGAACACGTCGAACAAGTGAAAATGTCACGTAGCTTCATTGAAAAAGACTAGCCAAGTCATTTGCTTGATAGATGTCATCTACCTTCTTGGTTTCTTGATGCTTCAACATATGTTGCTTTTGCATTCTTTTTTTTACATTTCACACCAGTCTTTCATGCCTTTCTTGCAACTTAATTATCTTCTTCTTCAATCAAAGTATACTCTCATTGTTACCAAGGCAACATGTGTCACACCGAATCACATTCTATTATGAAATTTTTAGGCTTTATATCATGACTGGAATTTTGAATAGTTAACTGATTGTGACATGAAAAAGTTTGGTAACTTTGTGTTGCTTAACCTGTGCAGGGGTGTTTTTGCCCGATCTGTGCCAGAGACAACGAACGAACCCTCATCGCGCCATGATCGAGCTTTTGAGCTCCGGTGCTGCTGCTGCTGCTGCTGGTCCGGCTTCCGTTGGATCTTCCCAATACGTTTCTGCTGCTCCTGCCCCTGCTTACATCTAACTATCTTGCACCTCCAATTCATTCTCCATTGAAAATAGTGTAAAGAGATTTCGGAATAATTACTAAGTGAGTGAGTGATTTTGGTTTCATTAATTCGGATTTGGTTTGTTGCCAATCGCTACTACCTCATCACCTTGTACGGTGGTACTTTTATTCAAGAATATCATTTATGAATATTTTTGGTTCGCGTTGATGGTAGCTTACCGTGCAAACACCAATCAGCCTCATCACAACGTGCCTAGTTCCCCCATAACTACGAAAATTTAATGAAACTTTGTATCAAAGTTGTTCCTATTAGTTTGGTTTCTAACATGACCGAAATGGTTGAAGATGTCTCAAAACGTTTTTTATTACAAGTCAACCTAAATAGGCCCCTCCAAACTAAACTTTGTCCAAAATATGACCAATCTCTACCACTGATTTATAGCAGGCCATTTGATATTCTTTTCTTTTTTTTTTGTGGTGAAAATAAGAATATATACCATAAAGGAAAACATAAAGTTTACACCGGAACTACAACGTTAAGAAACTACAACACCTAGATGACAAGCCCATCCAGACTAACTAAGGCAAGCTACAGTAGCAAAAATACCAAGGAAACCTCTAGCCGAAAGAGGAGGGCATCGGCATCTATACATCAGCTGTCTAGGTCTGCCGAAGACCAACACTGCAGCAAGATGCAAAAGTAGCTAGAGCAAATGCAAGATCTAAAATGCAGTCATTTCCCCGGCTAATATGTACAGAGTGGAACCTACTGCAACATGCTAGCAACCCAGTATTGCGCATCAAACTACGGGAGTGGCACGAAGACTGATGCATGATCTGAGACAGAAAAGGAGAGTGAGCAAGGAGCAAAATGACATGCATATGTTCGAGGGTATGTAACCAATGCAGACCAAATAATACAACTTCAACAATATCATCAAACAGAGTATCAACAACAGTCAAATTGATGCAGGCATGAACCGGGATCCAGCTGGAATTGAAAAGCACTATCCGATACCAAAACCAGGACCCGAACTAGCTGGGGACACCGAGACTGAGCAGAAAACCCGGGAGGAAGGAACAAGACATTGACAGGGCTGCGAACTAGCCATTTAGTAAAGAGGCGGGAAGAAGTGTTTGAAAACATAGTGATCCAACATTTTTACAGGGGCAGTCCTTCGCCTGAGTTTTTGCTCAGAACGCTTGAAGCACCAGGTGCCCTTTACATTATTGAAATCCAACTTGACTTTTTTCCAAAGTCGCGACATGGAAAAAGGCGAGAGGCGGAAAATAACTTCATTACACTCACACCATATATTCCAAAGAACAACCGCAATCTAAACAAGACATAGCAGGGCATCCAGACGACTACCAATTGGTTGTGTAAACCAATGTTTTAACCATTGTGGAAAGTGAGATTCATGTGATGAAATGGGCAATGTAATAAAAAGGAGGTCTGCCAGACTTGCTTAATCCGTGGACAGTCTAAGAAGAGATGTTGGTGCGTCTCCGATACCATGGAACACAAGGACACACATCGGACACAGGACAATGTCGTTGAGACAACTCTAAACAAAGAGGCAGACGAAGGTGTACTAGTTGCTATAGGAAAATTTTAAGTTTCTTAGGAATCGGTAAATTCCAGAGTTTCCTCCAAAGCTGCGGAGAGAAACAAGTCCCAAATGGAGAAGAAACACTAGTTTGATCCTGAATGAAGCAGTAGGCACCTTTAACATAGAAAAGGCCACCACTGGAAGTAGGCCCGAAAGGTTTATCATATCTGCCAATTGGAAGCAGATGCACCCTTAGAATTTGTGTGACCACCTCCGAAGGAAAGGAGCCGAGGAGATAAGGTAGGTTCCATGCACAGGAAGATGGAAGAAACAAATCACTCACACACCAGTGAGCATTAATAGGATTAAAAACGTATGCATCCTCTTTGGTGGAAGGTTTGGTAACCACCGGTCCATCCACACCGAAATTGAGCACCCATATCCCACATGTTATTGTAAGCTTTGTCGAAGGACTCTCTGCCCTACCAAAAGACTTTGCCAAACCCAAGAACACCTACGAGGATTACCAGCTTGGAAAAAATTAAGATTCCTAAAATAGGGACCCTTAAAAATTAGAGCAAGGAGGGAATTAGGGGAAGACCAGATCTTTCATGCCTGTTTGGTGAGCAAAGCCTCATTGAACAAACGGAAATTATGGAAACCCAAGCCACCTTGGGTTTTAGGCAGACACAAAGTGGGCCAAGCAATGAATTGAGTGATGAGAGGCATCACCAGACCACCAAACCTAGCAAGTATTTGATCGAGCTGACGACACACCTAAGCTGGAAATTTATAAACAGACATGTAGTGAATAAGGAAGGATGAAAGAACTGAATGAATAAGAGTGGCACGACCCGCTTTGTCAAGAAGTAACCCTAGCCAATGAGCACACCTATCTTGAACACGCTGAATGACACCTTAAAATAATTCTTTCCTATGAGTTGAGATATCAAGTGGAGTTCCCAAATACGTCCCTACCGCAAAATGAGAATATAAGGTTCAACTTGGATTCGATCTGCGCCCGAATGGCATCAGTTACGTTTGGGCTAACCATGAGACGATATTTGTACCAATTGATATGCTGACCCGAGATTGCACAATAAAAGTCAAGAATATTATGTAATTCATCAACCTCATGACAGTCTGCAATTTTGAGCGTAAGAAAGAGATAAATATCGTCCGCATACATAAGATGCACAATGGAATGAGAGTGTTTCCCTGCTCGGATACCTCAAAATTTGCCTAGTCCTTCTGCATGGAGCAGCGCGGCTGACAGAATATCAGCACATAGAATAAAAAGAAAAGGCGAGAGAGGATCTCCTTGCCGAATTCCACAGGAGGGTTCGAAATGAGGGGTGGTGGCGCCATTAACTAACACCGAGTAGGACACCGTAGAAACACATTGCATAACTAGGCGAATCCAGTGGCTAGGAAAGTTCATTCTGGTCAGGACATCTTGGATAAACTCCCAGCGTAAATGGTCAAAGACTTTACTCAAATCAAGTTTAAGAGCTAACAAGACTAATCTGTCACGAGAGTGACGCCAGACGCAATCAGTAAGCTCTTGAGCTATAAGAAAGTTATCCCCGAGACAACGCCCAGAAATAAAACCATTTTGAAAAGGTGAAATCAAGCCATCCATCAATGGTTTCATCCTATTAACCAGGACCTTAGAGACAGCTGCTGAATCACGCTAGGACCCATAAAGTCCCAACAATGTTAGAGCACAATGGCCGAGATACCATCGGGCCCAAGAGCTTGCAAACCCTTCAATTGAAACAATGCAACCTTCACTTCCTCACTCGTAAAAGCTTGCTCTAAATGTTGAATGTGACAGGGAGGTAGAGAGCGTACCAGGAAGGAATGAAACCAAGAACCCAACTCAGGGTTCGTTAGTGCCAAGGCAGGCGCCGGAGAATACATGACTTTAAAGTAAGATACCAGCGACTCCCTAATGGCATGCTCATCAGACAATAAAACACCCTCCGCATCAAGAAGTGTTAGAACGTGATTACGATTTTGATGAATGATCGTAGAAGCATGAAAAAGCTTAGTATTGCGATCACCAAAATCTAACCACTTGACTTTGGACCGCTGTACCCATAAAATTTCTTCACAATGAAGAAGAAAATCCAGTTTACGCCAAAGTCAGAAATGATGCAAGTCAGAACCAGGTAACTTAGGCAACACATTTTGAAGGTCCAACAACATGGATTGAGTGTTAAGGGTTTGATGATGAAGGTGGCCGAAATGAGGTTTACTCCAGTTATATAGGGTCGATAAAGATAATTTAAGAAAACTCATTAAACAAAACAAAGGGGACCCAGAAAAGGATGTACACCAGACACGTTGAAGAATCTGGAAACAAGAAGGATCTGGAAACCACATAGCCTTGAAACGTCGAGGACGAGAGAAAGAATGGCGCACGAGGGAAGTATCACACAAAATGGGTGCATGATTAGATAGTTGAATAGCTAGATTGGCGGCTAAGGCATCCAGATGAAGAACTAGCCAATCCGGTGAGGCCATAACTCGGTCAAGCTTTTCAAACACAAACCCTAAAGCAGGAGAGCCTCAAACCCAAGCAAAATTAGAACCCACCCATTTAATATCCGACAGCCCAAATAGAGCTAAAAATTCCATAAGAACTGGGAACCAAAAAAGGAAGAGGAATGATGACTTGTTGTCTCTGTAGCAGCTAACACCTGATTAAAATCCCCACAGAGGCAAAGAGGGCCCAAAAAATGAGACAGGGTGGAGGCGAGGTGTTCCCAAACATATTTTAGGCAACCAACAGTGGGGTGCCCATAGAGAAACCCAATGAAAGCATTGCCCCCCACCTATGTGGGACAGCATGTAAGAATCAGATGTTTATCAAAGTGGCAAACAAGAAACGAAATTGAAGTACGCCATCCAAGTCAGAGACCGCCACTAACGCCAAGAGGGTCCACACCAACAGAATGTACAATACCCAAGCGAAGGAAAAGCTTATGCACAGAAGCACTTGTTGTTTTTGTTTCCATTAAGAAAACAACATCCAACATCCGGCATGTGCTGATGGGTTAAGCATAAAACTGAGTGAACTGTGGTAGGCTGACCCAAACCACCACAATTCTAGCTACGTATTTTCATAAATCCACTCGTGGTTGGTAACACCCAACCACCAAAGCATTCAGACTAAGATGACTATTCACACGCTCCCCAGCTACAAGTGAGGAATTGGGGCACTGAGCTTGAGCTAACCAGCTATGCGTAGGCTCAGCATCACAAGAACTTAAACGCCTCTCAGCATAGCAATTATAATCCACAGTACCATGCATGACTATCAGAGATATCTATAAAGGGATAGCGGGAAAAGAGGGGCATACCTGATTGTAATCAGAACATTTGAGCTTCTTGTTAGGATCCAGATTGTCCTCAGAAGGTGAACAAAGAACGTTGTTATTCCTTTTTCGTGCGCCGATGGATGATGAAGAAGAAGAGTTCTGAGACCCTGGCAGAGGAGACACATGATTCAGAGTAACAATAGTAGCTGTACAAGGTTGTTAATCAACCGGAGTTGAGGATAAAGCAAAAGACCCCAGTTCGTATGGATGAGAAGAGCCATGAGTAGTATGGAGTTGCATTCGCTTCAAGGGAAGAACTGTAGATTACAACTCATATTCGCATTGAGGACCAAGAGGATGAAAGTCAAAAGAGGAGGAGCTAGAGTCCAGCGATTTTGAAGACGAGTCAGTCGAGGTGGAAGCAGACGAAATCACCAGCCCAGATAGAGAGGTAACAATCAATTTGAATTTCCTTGCGGATGAGAAATTGAGGTCCAAAGTAGAAATAGCAGCACTCTTTCTCTTACCCGATTTGGAAGGGAAGGACGAAGAGGCCAAATCCTATCGGCTAGAAACCAAAGTCAGCAGAAGGCATGGAGGCCCAAGTAGGCTCTGACCGTCCTGATAGCGTCAGCTCCGTAGTCTGTCATGAGGTCCAAGTCCATGGTTGAAGGAATACGGACATAAAATCCAGGAGAACGGTTAGGGGATGAGTTGGAGGTGGGTCAGTGACAGGAGGCAGCCCAAAAGAAGAAAATGGACTGAGGCTATTGTGAATGAAATTAGTTTTATATTGGTCCAAAGCAGGCCCAGCCTCATGCAAATTGCTATTCCAATAAACTAGTTCCCCTGTATCTAGTTGAGTGGTTGGCCCAATATGATTTGTTAGGCCAGGATGGAAAGGAAAATTATCAGGGGAGAGGGATAAGACCCATCCACAAAAAGTCCAAGATCTTGGGCTTTGGAACCAAAAATAAACGTGGCCACTTCTCCCCTAGACTCAAAGAGGCCATGGTTGTGTCACCTCGATCATTATCTGCAATACCACCTGGAGCTATATCCAAGCCAGCCGTGAAAGTTAGCGGGCATGTGGCATCAAGCAAAAAGTCAGCAGGGGCGGTGGCAGAACAGCCATCACAACCCAGAATTTTTGCGTGGACCGAGGTTGGCTCACTACCAATAGTTTTGGGCATTATGCCTAGATGCGCCGCTGGTGCAGATTCTGGTAAGTGCGGAGGATTTTTCGGTGCAAGAGGTGAATTTTCCGGTGAAGTAGCTAGTGGAGAAACTGAAATATCTGATAAGGAGTAAAAGCTGGTAGCAGAGGAGGCTGGAGAAATTCCAATGGTACTACTCCCGGCCATGGAAGCAGAATTAAGATTCGAAACAAGAATCTCATGGCTTCCTGTGTGCTCTGATGAATTGGATGAAGTGGCATTTTCTAAGTCCATGGCTTACAGATCAATCCAATCATTGACGATATTGATTCGGCTAGTGCGATTCCATCCCGTGTTGGCGTAGGAGCGTAAACTACTCGTGTACATTAAGCGATACGCTTGATAGAAAACCCGAGCATGAACAAGCAGGGATACTTCTCTAGAATAGAATCTAGCAACTAATGAGCTTGCGGCAAAGTGAGATGACAATCTGAATTCACGTGACCGATCACCCCACAACGATAACACACGCGAAAAACTTTTTCATAGGATGCCCAAATCCAATTGTAGTGCCCTGCTACTGTTGGAACATAAACACCCGTTACCAACAGGTCTGCAATTGAAATTTTGACTTGAACACGAAAGTAATCACGGCGCCTTTGGCGATAATTTGACCAATCTACTTTGGTTACTTCACCAAAACATGAACCCATTTGAACCGCAGCATCGTAGAAAAATAGCTCTGCTGGAACATCATGCAGACATAACCCACAACTGTAACGTAGAGAAATCAAGACGCGGAACGCAACTAAACGGGTGCCATCGCACAAAAGCGAGAAGAGCACCATTAATATTCCACGAACCTTCCGTAAGGATGCAATCCATATCGCCGGGATCAGAAAAGTGGAACGCCATGAAGTCCCCAACAGGTTCAACCTCAATATTACTAGATAGATGCCAAAATTGATTAACCGTAGTCTGAACGAATTGGCTAGTAGATATGCGATTGTCAGCAAACCTACCCACCAGTGTATGCTGCCATTTCGATTGATGAGAGGCTAGAAGATCAGGATCAACCATCACCATATGGCCACATCTTTCAAGACTCAGCTGGTCTTCGAGATTAGAGGAACTCTTGGTAGAATACATAGAGATAGAGAGAACATAAACCAAACCAGAGAAACAACTCACGAAGGAAGTGTACAACCAAACTAACTACTGTAACCTAGAGAACAAACATGATCAAAACCCAGGAAAGGAGAGAAAGACAAGGGCTGTACTAAGGCCAAAGCCCATGCATGACGGAGGAAAAGGGGAAATCGCACCAGAATCGCCCCATAAGCAGCACTACATCTCACTACAAAGACTTTTGTGATCTGTTCAAGTGTTGCCATTTGATATTCTATTAACACCAATGATGATTGCAACTTCATAACTATCTGCATTTGCAGTTAAGAGGGTTGGCAGATAACATCCTTTAAACATCATGAAATCATATTCCTCCCCCCTCTTATTTATTATCCTCCCTGATCATAAAAATGTTGAGGTGCACGTATGAGTTGTGTTAGTGCAATATCAAATAAGTATGAAAGTACCGTCAAATAAGCAACAGGCGTGGGGGCGACAAGACTGATGTGACAATTGTCAGGGGGTTGTGAATGACTTGACCACCGTTTTTGACTATCACATGTCAGGACAAAAAAGTTGTCCGCCTTACAGTATAGCGGACGAAGAAAGAGGGGCAATTTGGTAAAAATGTCTGTCTGCTACACTATGTAGCGGACAACTGACAGCTTTTGAAAAAAAAAGATCTGGGCCGTCCATCCTCGTGCTAGCAAAATCTCCTATTTTACTAGCGCTTTCAACAGATCAGCTCCATATATATATATATATATATATATATATATATATATATATATATATATATATATATATATATATATATATATATATATATATATATATATCGTACGACTAAGACCATGTCATATGAGAAGCTTAAGGTTTTAGGTCAGGTTACACTCCTCCATGATATGAGAAGTCCTTCGTTGGCAACCTAGGTTATGTCTCGAGGCTGATGGCCATGGATAATTGTCTACATGATCAACCAACAATGGGAACAACCAATATAATGCTTGTTAGGCACCGATACCTTTACTTGGTGAGTCCTTTTATAGTATTATTGTCGTCGTTGTTAGTAGGAGGAATTAACAATCAGCAAAGATAGTAATTAATTGCGACGTGTTTTAGGAACACGCAATCTGTGCTTTTAAGCATGGTGGTAAACATTCTCCTCGATCGAGGGCAACCAAATGCCACGGTTTGCAAACGGAGCAAAATCGTACGTAGTCCGAGAATTTGATCATACAGTCCAAGATTAAGCCGAGAACTTCTCCTGCAAGCCATGCCTATCTGCAGCCACCTTTCTATCTATATGATTTTCTCTAAAGTCAAAGACTTAGGTAGCGTTTGAAATCACTTCTAGTTTTGATTTTCTGTTTTCAAAAAAATAAAAACCAGTTTAGTTTTTATTTTTTACAAACATCATTGGGTGTTTGATTACCAGTTTTTTTTTCTTTTGGGTATTTGATTATCTAGCTTTATTTTGAGTTTTTTTTTTTGTGGTGGCGGTGGTGGGGCGTGACGGTGGCTACCGGCAGTAGGCAATGGTCGGGCGACTGCGGGCTGCAGTGGCGACGGTCGCCTGCAGGGGTAGGCGACGGCTGTGGCAGTGGGAGGGTGGTGGTGGTCTCAAAATAAAACCCAAAACTCCTAAATGAGAATTTTTAAAAAACAGTCCTGTCTTAAAAACTAGTATTCAAAACTGGAAGAAAAAAAAAAAGCAAAAACTATGTGTGAAACGCGCTTTTTTCTCCAATTTTAAAAACTGAAAATCAAAACGTTTTCAAACAGAGCCTTAATGTAGTGCATTGGTTATCCCTCTAATCTAATCAACCTTATAAAACATTACGCTCCTGAATTAGAAATGAATAATTCTCCTTTTAGTGGTACTTAGGGTCCAGAAACTGTTTTTTTTTTTTTTCACTTTTGGTTTTTTTTTTAGACCACCACCCTCCCACCGCTGGCAACCACCGCCGGCAGCCACCTCCGGCCGCCGGCGACTGCCGGCAGCCACCTCCGGTCGTCGGCGACCACCGTCGCCAGCCACCTCCGGCCACCGGCGACTGCCGACAGCCATTGCCGGCGACTGCCAGCAACCGCCGCGGCCACCGCCGGCAGCCACCAACCACCGCCAGCAGCCAGCAGCCACCGCCGGCAGCCACTACCACCGTCGACCACCACTACGCCCCACCACGGCCACCGCCATCGCAAACCACTTAAAAAAAGTCAAAATAAAAAGGGTTACCAAACACCCAAAAAAAAAAGTTATCAAACACCCACTTATTTTGTAAAAAAAATAAAATTAAGTTACTCTTTAAAAACTGAAAACCAAAAAAAAAGTTTTGTCAAACCAACCCTTAGAGTTACAAATTAATTAAGACCGTTTAGATGAATGATGATGAAGTCGAGTTGACAAGTTCAAAATGGAAGCTCTCTTCGTTTGTCAAGAATGTCAAGGTATAAAATTGTTCCTAAAACACTTAAGATAAAATGAAGTAAAGGGAAAATAAATCAACTTCTTTGTTCTATTTACTTGACCATAAAAGTGTTACGAAAATAAAAATGTGTCTAGCTTGCTGGTTAGTTTTTAAGGACACATATTAAGCTAAGCTATTAAGTACGAGTCCGTGGCGGATATCAGGTAAAAGTTAAAAAAAACATAATGACACAACATGGGCTAAACTTTGCAGGTAATTATTGTTTTAGCTATTAAAACAAATCTTGTTTGACAAAGAGGAATAATAGAGAATATATACACATATTTTAGTTGAGAGAACATATCCACATTTTCAAGATTCTTGCAGCATCCGACCAATTTTGCAAGATAAGATTTTCTGGAAAGTTGATCCTTTGGAGAGTGTTGAAGTATGTGTGCCCACAATTTTCTTTTTCCATATTTTTTGATCCGAATGGAGCCTAAAATTGTTCCTTGATAGGAGTACCTCAGAATCAGAATTACATGGTTAGATACTTCCTCCATTTCATAATTTTTGGTCCTTTTGTTAAAGAACACTTATTTAATCCGTACTTGTTATTTGAGTTTGTTCAATATTTACATGTCCAAATAATATCCTAAAAATTGCAACAAAAAAACAAAAATAAACAAAAATAAAAATTTTAAAATGGAGTGATCAGTAAATCATTTTACGGCACAATATATTTGGTGTACAAGGGACATTGTAAAAACCCCTTTGCAAAGAGAAAATGGAATGAACAAACAATACCATTTCACGAATTTTATTACGAATCATGTAAAGAACAAAGAATTTAACTTACAAAAGCTACAAATAATGACTTTTCTGGGGCTGTCTCAAAATTATAATGAATGAGTATTGGAGTGAACAAGAGGAAAAACAATTAGGCCGGAGTGCAGGATTTAGCATTGGGGGAGATCTGCAGGAGGTGGTGGCAACGTAGAAGCTGGTGTTGGCCCGTTCTCAACCACGAAAGCCGTGGCCAACCCCCACGGCAAGTGTACATCCAAGTGACAATGAACCAACCATACTCCTGTTATCAACACATTTGTCAACAAAATACAAAAGCAAATCAGTTGATTCATTATATAATTGATCAGAGAAAATCAGTTGTAATTAAGAGCAGAAAAAACCATTTGTACAGAACCTATCTTGCATCGAAGAATTTTTGGACTATTTTTGAGAACTGCTTATTAGTTTAGAAGCCGTCCTGGCTACGAGTGAGCTTATACGAATGATAATACATAATTTAATTTTAAAAGCGCCAACTGCATGATTATTGGTTAGAAGTTTCAAAGTCAATGAGTTTAGGGTCAATTATGGTTGATACCAAAGTAAGACTAAGTTAGTAAAAGCAACTTTTCTAGCTCGAAAGCCTAATCACGGGCGTCAGTCTCTAGTAATGCAATGCAAGAAGTTTTTCATCATTTGTAAGTGATGAGCGTATGATGCACACACTTTAGACAAAGTTATGTTGCGGCTATAGTAGAGATGTGTTCAATGATAACCTGGATTGTTTGCCCTGAATCTGATTACCGCCCACCCACCAACCGGGACGGCGATGGTGTTTCTCTCTTGAGGATTGACGAGATTGAACTTTTTAGGACCGTTGACCGATTCATAGTTGCCAAACCCTTGGGCCAACACATAGAAGTTGTATCCATGCAAGTGGATGGGATGGTTTTCTATGCCAACCAAGGCTGTGTTCTGCAGCACAATCTCGACCGTCGAATTGTACTTGACTTTTTTCACACTTGTTGATTTTTTCGTCATTATGATCGACTGGTTGAAGCTGTTGTTGGGATTCGTGTAGTCGAACATCAATGGTGGTTGATCAGGAAAATCGGCGGTGTAGATTCCGTCCACATTGTTGAAAAACGCTTCCAACATTGACAATTTGGTGGGGAACTGGAAGGACGCGTTGTTCATGCTCGCAGCCAATCGCTGCCCAAGTGGACCTCCGCATGTTGCGTTTCCTCCACACGCAAGTAGGCCCAGCCCAACAGTCACAAACATATGCTCGTCTATTTTGCGCGGGACTGGGGCCCAGAACGGCCCATGGACAAGCCCAGTTAGGTTGCTGAAAAACTTATGGGCCGTGGGTGTGTCGTTAAAGGCCGGAAGGGCCGGCAAGAGAGGGGCAGATTTTTTGGCACCATCATAAACTATGATTCCAGTGGTGGTGGTGTTGTCAAATGGTACACCTGCAGCACTGGCATAGGGGAGCGCTGCCATGTAGTAAGACCCCGGTGGCTGATCGGCGGTCAGGAGGACGTCCGTGGTCTGGCCGGGGGCGACGACGACCACGTCCGTGACAAATGGCGTGGTGTACGCGGCGTCGACAGCCACAACTGTCATCCTGTGGTTGGCTATCTTGAAGAAGAGTTGGTTATTGAGTGCAGCGTTGACTATACGTAGGAGATATGTTTTGCCTTGTACCACATTTATCGTGTAGGTATCTGTCACAAACAGAAAATTAAATATGAAATTAAATGAATAATCACTGTAAAAAAAAAAAATTGGCGTGCATGCATGCATGTTACTTACGATTTGAAGAACAAGGATAGAGATCGCCTGGCAGGCCATTAATGGTGAAAGCATCGGAGTTGTTTGGAGCCGCCCCACTGGCTAACCCTTGATTCTCGACATCAATGACATTAGCATTCCACCACTCTCCTGAAAAACATTATTCCTTGTTTTATAAGATTTCGGTGTATTTCGTTGGTTTTATTGCACTTTTTTCATCTATTACTGGTCTATCTTTCAGGGTTAAACAGGGTTTTCAGAAGGGAAATGATAACTTTGGGGAAGATAATGATCTATTTAGAGAGCTAATTTGGTGGCTACTTAATTAGGGTTGTACCTCATACATGCATGATTGTACGTTATACAAGCGAAAAGAAGTTCTGGTAAGACAGAGACATAAACACGTAATGCGTGTAGTACCTAAGACGATTGGGAATTCTCTGTAGGGTTTAGGGAAAGGATACGAATGACCGGCTCTTGGACGGATGATGAGAGCGCCATAAACTGTTGCTCGGAGCCACTGAACATGTGCGTGCCACCAGAGGGTTCCTTCTTGTCCAGTGATGTTGAATCTGTAGGTGTAGCTATGTCCAGGGCGTATCGGGCACTGGGTTGCGAATTCAGGTCCGTCAGCCCAGCCACTCAGTAGTTGAAACACCCCGTGCCTGCATGAATATGTAACGTTACATCTTAATTTACTAAATGTCTTGCAAGCCAAGGCTAAGAATAGACTTATATTGGGCTTCACTAGGAAGAGACTGAAGAAAGATTGAGGGTTGAAATGTTCACAACTTATCGAAAAAGTCAGCTGCTCTTAGCAAGTCAAAGTATTCTTGAAAGAATATGTTAGTTACTACTATGTTTTAACATGTCAAAGCTAATCCATTTAAGAAACCTACCAACTGGAGTATAACTTAGAATAAATGTTTGAATCAAACGTGGGGATTTACCAATGAATAGTCAGGTTGTATGGGGACTTGTTAAAGACATGGACAATAAAGGTGTCGCCCTCTCGAACCCGTAGGGTTGGGCCGGGGAGGCTTCCGTTCACTGCAGTGATCACTTGCTCATGGCACAGCCGTTGGACCGTCAGATTTTGCACCTAAACATAGAAAGATGAAGAAACATGAGTTCGTGGAGAAATTACTAGGGCATGCATGAGTCTATTGAGAGCTAGTGCATGTCATATAGATTAAGAAGAGCATGAATCACTACGTACGTTTTCACAACACAAGTAATGTCAACCACAGATCAAAATTACTACTTGTCATCTCAAATATTGAGGATGATCAAGTATAGATCGTAGGGAAGGCAAAGAGTCTTCACCAAGATTAGAGTGATGATGGAAACAAAGGGAGGGAAGGTTAGAGGCAAGCGGGCATATTATCACGTTCTGTATCCAGTAACCTAAGATCTCCAAAAGTGGAAAATTAAAACTTAGAATGGGGAGAACCCAAACAATGAACTTGTGTCATGTCACTAGTATATATTTAAAAATGGTTGAGAGGGAGAGATTTTGCTGAAAGTAAGATAGCTTACATGGAATGAATGCTCCACAATTTCAGCAGAAGTAGCTGGTAATATTACCAGAACTAAAGCTAGAGCGCATGCTAGCAAGAACTCAAGACGTGCCATTGCCCGAATCTAGAAATTCTGTGACTTAGGGATGAAGATTAGAAGAGAATAACTTGATCGTGCTCGGTTTGGGCTCTGAATAATTTTTGCAGAAGGGTAAGTGCGTATATATAGTAGACAGGCCCCTCGGCTTCTCCCACGATTGCGTGACAAGAGAGTTTTAAATATATGAGTTGTGGTTGAATATGTTGGTGGAACCTTCGTTATCTAACAGCTTTGAGTTGGCCATCAAATTTTAAGTAGATAAATGCAAATGGAGCACATACTGTCATGGTTTCTAGAACTGGTTGTTCTCGCAATATTGTGGTCCTCTTATGACTTTGGTAAAAATTTTGACTCCGACCCAACTGCTCTTGCTTCCTTTTCTTCATTTTTTTTCATTTTTTACTCGTAATTTCCAGAATACTTTTCCAAGTTTGAAGACAATTTAGGGCTTTTCAAAGTATGCAACGTCTGTGGTTCTGAGTCCTTGGGCGACGGCCTGGTGAGAAAGAATTTGTGTAGGGATTAGTTGGTACCCGGAAAGAAATAAAGAAAGAAAGAACATATATAGACGTGCCACTTGGAAAACAGTACGTGTTGCTAATTGAGTTTCCTCTCTTTTGATACATTTTCCTATCGAGTTACAAGTAAACCTGCCACTGGAATGTGAAAGCCACCATTTGAACCTTTGAACTCGTAATTATTCAATATACACACTACAGGAATAATACTTCTATTCTTCTTCACCAGAAAGAGAAGAAATTTAAAGAAAACGGAAGGACGGTGGGTGGGGTGGGGTGGGGGGGGGGGGGGGGGGCAGTATGATGTGTAATCACTATTCATCTTTCAGTGATGCAGTAGATAAAATGTAAAAGAGTACGTATATTTGGGTGTGGATTTAAAAGTTTTCTTATAATCAACCATTATAATTGGTACTCAGCGAAGCGATTTTGTTCGGGCGAGTTACTAATGAAGCCGACATTTGAAATCAAGTGAAAAGCTTATATGTAAATGTAATTGTGTTTTCTGTGCAAGGTACGCAATTGTGTCGCAAAACAAGAAAGTGAGATATATGGAGCAAGGCACTTTTATCGTTTTGACAAAAAGCAAAATCCAACATTTTGATTAATGTGCTTATTCTTCTTGACACTAATTAAAGAATGCTCTCTAAATTAGTAATTTTTGCCATTGGTCCAATAGTAAATGTTAAGCGTGACATACATTATTGACTCAATTCTCTTACTGCTTAAGTTTTTAAAATTAATGATAACTTAACAATAGTTGATTATTCTTTTCAAATAATGTTTGCACACACACACACACATAAATGTATATGTAACATTGAATTGTTCAACCAATTGTACGTATATATGTTTGCTATACAAAAATGGTTTATATTCATACAAGGTGTCATTGAAATTAATATAATATTTGCATACATGCATTTATGTACCATTTGGAGGATGCAGCGAGATCAATATAGGTTTTCCTTTAATCAATTAATATATCAATAAAATTGACAGAATTACTTTAGAATGACGAAAATGAGGCATTGCAAGAAATCATGAATTCTTGCAAGTCATGCTACAGATTCTTGATCGGTTTCAACCTCTCTATAAGCCGGTTATTATTAATTTTTTTTCTCATTTGGGCATCCGCACACAATTGGGTAGCCTTCCTCGTCCTTAATTCCCAAAATCAAGGGTTAAAGTGGAAATCGATTAACCGTTTATATGGATACGATGTCAGAATACTTAATCAATTAAAGTAGTTGATACTCGCTCCAAAACTCATTATTCACCTCCGATATTAAAATAAAACTTCAAGTGCGATCGCAATCTTTTCTTGTTCCTTTCTTGTGTTTATATATAGACAACTGTAAAATTAATTAACAAAGGGTTCCTTAACCGACGATTTGGTCTAGCTAGCTAGAATGCTTCAAGATTCAATACTTAATGAACTGTTTAAGGAACGTGGAACTGAGCTAGCCAAGGTATGGCCCTATAGAATACCGTGGGAGTGGTTGAATTCAGAACAGGTTCCTCCTGACTATTCAACTAATCCAACCTCCTCTCAAAATAGCAACAATATACAAAGGGTACTCACTCTATTTATGTATATCCAAACATAATTCCTGTATCTTGGTCTATTGATCACTGCAGCTGCTGTACCCAAGGTCTAAGCCCTAAGGGTTGACAAACATTTAAAGAAAGAAGAAAGTTCAGACAAAGAAAAAAAGACTTGCAGGCTGCACTCTCTCTTCGCTCGTGGTGATTTGTTTGATGATTGGATCGCTTCAACGTTGATTTCAATATTCTCAAAATATTATTTCAAGTTTGTGATGACCTAACTTTTGATGTTTATCAATTGTTCATAGGATTAACGTTCTAGAATTGCCATGTTCGTTATGGGTTAGGTTGGGAACTCTGCCTTAGGATTCAAGAAAGCTCCTAGAGAGGTGGAACTACCAATGTTTCGTATTTTCCTTGTATATCTACCTGCAAATTAAAAAGGTTGTCTGCTCCAACCTCTTTTCAGCTGCAAAAGTTTGTCCTTGAAAATTGACACTTTGGTAACATTTTAGCCGCGACAAAAAATCTAAACTGGTCTTTGGAGCACACGCGATGCATGTGAAACGGAAGGATAGAAAGAGATTTATGGGAAAGTTAAGAAACTATTTTGCAAAAAGTAGAAGAGATTGCGAGAAAGGATGATGAAAACATAATTCATGTGGGCAGTTACAAGTAGATAGAGAGAGAAGAGAGGTAGGGGTGGGTAGTGGGCTAAAATGCAGAAGAAAAAAAATAGATTTCAAGTCAATTTGTAAATTACTTGGATGACTATATATTACCATCTTTTTTTCAGGGACGAAATTTAATCACTTCAATAAGTGAACCAAGAGTATAATTCAAAGCTCAAAAAAGGTTTCACCGTAGGTGCTCTCCCTTAATTATAGTCTAGGTGATAGCACCTTGTCGCTAAAAGTACCGACAAAAGTTCATCAATGAGGTGTTATGGAGAATTTTTGAGATCACGGTGATAACATGTTGGGTGCTTCTCCTTCTCCTTTGCGTAAGGTAAGCGGAACGTTTAACCTCAATGCATAGCGTTGAGTCAAATGATGCATACTAGTTTACCCGTGAGTTAAAAAAAATTGAGCCTAATTTAGTTCAAACTCCTGTTAAAGGATCAGCTAAAAGTTCAGAGCAAAGCAAAGCAAAGCAAATTTCAGAACGAGTCTAAAGTCTCAACTAGCCTCATGGATTACGTAATAAAGAGACCGAGAAAGCTACAAAGACAAAGGTGACACTCAGTGGTTTACAGATCGGTCTACGACTCTTATTTTTTCCGCCGGGGGTTGGTTTAAGACTTTAATTAGGAGGAAAAAGTGGAGTTGAAAAAGAGATCCCCACATGCTTGTGAGTTTTATATAAAAAGTTATCAACCTTGTTGTTCGTTAGGAGGTCTGTTAGAAGGTGTCAACTCGCTTCTCAAATTGACTAATCTCCATCTCTAATTAGTTGATCATATTTATTTTTTAGATTATTTAAAAAAAATGATCACTTTTCAAATTAAGAAGGATTTCATAAGTATTTTTTCATGTTCACCTCTCTTATACTTTTTTATTATTTTTCTCTCCACATGTAATTCTCCAGCAATCCATTTTTCTATCATCGCTGACTTTCTTCCTCCCCTCTCTCTTTGGGTAAAATGAAAAACTCATAAAATATGACTTATATCCTAAATATGCGTGTAAATCAAACACGATCAATTAATTAGGGACAGAGAGGGTACTATCTTAGCTATACAAGAAGAATATGGAAATTGTTTACCATTGGTTCGTATTATTGATGATATCAACCACCTTTTCTTTGCTGATGACACTTTGATCTTCTCAGAGTTACTAATATCCCTTGCACACATATTAAGCATATTCTAGAGATATATTGTGCGGCTTCCGGTCAACAGATCAATCACCAGAAATTGTCAATCACATTGAGTCCCTCAACAACTTTGGCTATCTATCAACATGTTTCAAAGTCATTGGGTTTTAAAATAACAGATAATTTTGGCAAGTATTTGGGGGGTACGTTGGATGTAGTGACACGTCGGAAAGCGTTCTTCTAGCATCTGGTAGGGAAAATTCGACAATAATGCGCAGGATGGAAAAATATCCTCCTAAACAAAGCAGGTTGTGCAGCCCTTATTCAGTCTACTCTCTCGGCCCTTATTATCTATCATGTGCAGGTATTCTTATTCCCCCAACATATTTGTAAACAGATTAACTCTATTCTTTTAAAGTTCTGGTGGTCAGGTGACGAGAATAAGAACAGCATGCATTGGATCAACTGGCATTCAATCTGTGCCCCAAAAGTAATGGCAGCCTTGCCTTTAAAGACAACCATCTCTTCAATCTGGCTCTACTTACCAAAACAAGCTGGAAAATCATGACTGATCCCAATTGCCTCTAATCCAAGGTTCTCCAAGGAAAATTTTGTGCCCGACAACCTTTCGAATTATGCTCCAATAGGGGTAAATACTCTTGGGGATGGCAAAGTATCTTGGCCGGTAGAAAGGTATTATCTCTTGGATTCAGATGGCAGGTTGGAACAGGGTCCAAAATTTCAATTTGGAAGGACGACTGGATTCCGAATTTGATAGGGAACTTGGTCAATCCTTATGACCATAATATATCCAAGAATGCTTACCCTACTCGTGTCAGTGAGCTGATTGACCAACATAATTGGAATATTCTGTTGGTTCAGACACTCTTTCCACCTGAAAATTGTCAAGAATATTTTCCGTCTTGTCTGCCTATGAGCTCCTTTACATGCACAAAAGTGAAAATATGGTTGCTAGTAATAACCAAAATCCGATAACACACTTAGATAGAACTCTCTGGACTACCCCGTGGTCCTTCCCCATTCCCCGCAAAATTACTCTCTTACTTTGGCAAATCCTTTGGAATTGATTACCAATCCGCTCAAAACTATACAAATTTAAAATAATCGATTCCCCGTCGTGCCCAATGTGTAAACGTCAACCAAAAACTATTGACCATCTATTCTTTCATTGTCCACTTGTTCGCCCCTTCTGGTTTGGAGGACCTCTTGGACTCCAAACCGACCAAATTCGGTCATCATTTAAGGTTTGGCTTATAACTTGGCTCCAAAATAGCTCACCTGCAAACAAGCATATTTATCAAACTTCCTTTGTTGCCTCAACTATTTGGGCCATTTGGATTAGCTGAAACAAACACGTTTTTCAATCCTTAAATTTTATGCCTCGTGACATTATACACCAAATTCATCACCTGGGTAGTATGATAATCACATACAACAGTCATAAACAGAAACCTGCTTACCATGAAACCAGTAACAAGGAATCTACAACTCATGCAATCAGCATGGAGCAACCTCAACTTTGTTTATATGAGCTAAGTCTTAAACTTAATATTTTCATGGCCATCTCATATAACAGGCATTCTCTACGGACTGGCATCGGCATAACATGTCTTAATACTTCGAATAATAGATATGGTTCTGCAGTAATCTCTACTCTTGCATCTGATCCATTTACAGCTTTAGCAAAAGGCCTTTTACATACAACATGATGGCCCATCAAAAAACAGCTATTACATATCAACATGTTCACTGATTCAACTTTTTTACTCTCTCAGATGTCGGATACTGAAGATATCAAGGACTCATTGGCAACAATTCTATATGACTTTTGTTATATAATGTCTGAATTTCATTTCTATAGTATGTACAGAGCTACCAAAATCCAGTTGAAAGAGGCTCGAGAACTCGCCACTTTTGCATGTCAAATCATAATTGATATCTACCAGGACTAGATTGATGCTAATTTGCTTCCAAGCGAGGATTGTTCCTGACATCCAAACCCCATTACGTGATGCACTTTTGTAGTTATCCTATATGCCTATG
This sequence comes from Escallonia herrerae, assembly GCA_033070095.1. Classification (NCBI taxonomy): domain Eukaryota; kingdom Viridiplantae; phylum Streptophyta; class Magnoliopsida; order Escalloniales; family Escalloniaceae; genus Escallonia; species Escallonia herrerae. The sequence continues at coordinate 20,784 of JAVXUP010000906.1, forward strand.
GAGTAGTTTGTTTAAACTTTATTTATCTTTTGTGTATGTTTTTTGTTGCAAAATCATGGCATGTCATGATAACCAAAATAGTTCCTGTATTTTGCTCACACACGAGCTTATTATCTATGCTATTCTTGAGTTTATCAAAAAGAAAAAGAAGTGATACGCGAAAGATTTTTTCAAATGTTAAATATTCTCATGTCAGAGGATACAGCAAGAAAAAGTCACTCGTTTGTTTGCGAGAAATGCAACGAATGTAGAACGTGAATCTATTGGAGAGGTTTGGTACTAACATTTGTAACGCCCACTAGAATATTTGGAACCAATGCCAAAAAGAATTGGATTTTGAAATGGAATATAAAAAATAATTGCAATTGAAATAAAGCCGAATCTTCTTAATTGAAAAAAGCAAGAATTCAAATCCTATGAATTCCTTACTTTTGTTTCAAGAACATGAAATTACAAAGGGAATTTATTTTTTTCGCAATAATACAGTTTTAAAATTTATTGCATACATTCTCATCTATGTTATATAAACCCACATGGAAATGCAAACTTTAAACACAACTTTTGAAGTAATAAATTTTAGCGACACTTATATAAGATTCCAAGAAAAAGTGAATAACAAAAATTCCTAATACTAGCAAACAATAACAATTATGGAGCAAACCCATTTTACTTTCCCCAGAGCCCTGTGGGTGCGGTAGTGCATGTACTGCTTTAGGGATAATTGTCAGATGTAGAAGAAGAGGCTTTAGTTTTTTGGTTTAGCTTTTGGGAAATCCGAGCTATTTCGGTGGGATTTCACCCCCCCCCCCCCCCCCACCCCCCTTAATCAAATTCCATTGATTACTTTCTAAATCTAATTGTAATTGGTCCAAACAAGCCAAATTCTGTCTTCAATTACAAATTCCCTCAAATCCTTCATTCCAAACACACTTACAAGGCATTGTGTAAACGTTCTGGCTCGTCCTTATATACGAGCTGGATCTGCTAATTGGTGTATGGGCTGGGCTTCTAGTTTACTAATATGGCTAGCCTTGGAGGGTCTTGCAAAGCCCTTCCCTTTGTGGATCTTATGACAAGGAAATAGGACCAATTGGATTTGGACAACTACTAAAACCCAACTCGTTCCTTTGACAAGATTCGATCACGAGCTGTCCGAAAAGCTCAATCATTCTCTCTGTATAAATCGGGCAAAAAGTAATAATAATACTTATTATAATTAAAAAACCATTTGTGTTCAAGTCCATGCAAATAGTTCTGGTTCTAATGGGCATAACATTTCTTATTCAAATTACATTTAGCATTCCGACTTAATTCTTAAAAGTTAAGTTTGACAAAGGATAACTGTAATTGATGTTTGCCTTTCAATGACTGAGGCGAGGTGATGGGAGTAGAGGTAAACGAGAACCTATGAATATTTAACAAAATATTTGACGGTCTTAGACGGTTTAAGACCAATAGTCACGAACAAATCCAACATTTTTAGATGAGTTGGATCCTTCGGATAAATAGATTAATATCCAACCTTATCCAAATAATTAGTCACTAATCTGATTCAAACCAATAAGAATTTCTTTGATATTTGTATCCAGTTCATTGATAAGCCTAACAACCACCCACCAAGTCTCAAACAACTAATCAACTTTGTCTCGTACAAGTTCTACTTTTCTTACATTCAAAAATTATATAGAAATAAGTTAGGATAACTTTAAAGCAACAGCAACAGCGGACGTTTGTCCAAATAATACCCTCGTGAAAATAGATGATATAGCTAGTTCAAAATAATTATTTGCGGTTTTTGTAAAAAGACTAGCCAAAAAAGAAAAGAAAAAGCATAGGAGAGCAGCTACTTTTTAAAATTACCTCCCCGAAACAGTTGCCCCGTAAATTACTAGCCAAAAAAAAAACCCGTTAGTAAATATTGTAAAATTACCTCCCCGAAACAGTTGCCCCGTAAAATCTATTCGGCTGTCTTCATATAGAGCGCTTTATTTTTCGGTTAGGCGGCGAGCAGCTACTTTTTAAAACAAAAAAAAAAAATGGACAAAGACGCCGAAATGGACGTCGTAACGGCGGCCGACGGCGGCTCCACCGCTGCCACACACGACGGCCCCGATGGGGGCGATGGCGGAGACGCGGTGGTCGGAGACAGAAGTGTTGGCAGAAGCAAAGCGAGTAGGAAGAACGGCGACCGAATTAAGGGGCCTTGGTCGCCGGCGGAGGACTCGGTGCTGAGTCGACTCGTCGGGAACTTCGGGGCGAGGAATTGGAGCCTGATAGCCCGAGGAATACCCGGGAGATCCGGCAAGTCGTGCCGGCTCAGGTGGTGCAACCAGCTGGACCCCACCGTCAAGCGCAAGCCCTTCACAGGTACGTCCCTTAAAAGAGACCTCTGTTAAAGCGCTTTATGGAAATTTTGGGATATTTCATGCGTACCCTCTTCAATTTTCATAATGGTGGCAATTTTCAAACTGCAAAACTTTTGTCGAAAGCGCTTTTTCAAATAATGTTGTGAATGGGTGATACTGTAATTATTTGTCTCAAGTTAAGATAGTTGCGTGAATTTGTATAGAGAGGAATTTATTTTTATGAGCTGAAGTCAATTTTCGTAATGGCGATTGTTTGAAAGATCGATGGAATAGAATTATGGTATTAGTACATGTAGCATTCTTGCTATTCTGTTCCTGAGGCGTGTAATGCTTATGGTTCGGAGGGCGGTTATGTGGAATGTGATTTGTGTATCATGTTCTGCGCGATAACAAGGGTTATGCTGGAGCAGGATAATGATTCAACCTGGATACTAAGGTTGAGTCTAAGACATTTCCTTTGATGAAAATTAAAAAGCCTCACTTAAGATTCTGGAGTAAAGTACTAAGAAATAGTCCATCAATGTTCTATGAGTGTCAAGAAAATGCTATTTATTCCGTGCTGTGGTGTGTTATGTTCACATATTATGGTTTCCTACTATGTATAGGAGTTAAACCACAAAAAAAGGTGACTTCATCAATATAAACCGTGATAGGTATTATCAGGTTACAGCTTGATCTGTAAATTTCTCATTCACGTCTGGTCGGTGATAGGGTTACTGCATTCTCCTTAGTTGAAAGCGTCTCCTTGTATCTTCACTTCCTCTGAGGTAGATGAAGGGCTTTTGAACTTCAAATTTTACCTTGTTAATATAAATGCACTAGCACATGCATTAATCTGCTACCATCTGCTTTTTAGGGTTCTGTGTTATGTGGTTCAAGAATGTACAGAGAGGTGAGGATGAGAAGTGGTTGAAGTGATGAAGAGTGGGAATAAAAGCCACATTGCCTAAGGATTAAAACTAGAAAGCCAAAACCTTTTTATACCCAGGAAGGAATTTCTCCTTTTGTTTCTGGACTTGGGCAAAGGTGATAACTTTGATGTAGGCCAGCGTGGTGAAGTGATTTGCGATCCGATTTTCTAGAATTTTAAGAGCAGAAAGGAAGCAAAGAGAGGGATAAATCACTAGGATCACACCTAGAGACCCCTGGCCATCACACCGAGCATTTGGAAGGATAGAACTCTAGAAATTACTCCTGTGGCGATCAAACCTATGGTTCTTGAGCATCACTCTGAGATGAAGATTCATTACACATCCCAAGACGTATAAGTATTACACTAAAACTTTCTCCAACAAAACTAATGCAACCCTTTGTTCCTATTTGTAAGTGAACAAAAAGGAGCTGTCTTAGTAGCTTGCTCAAGGGTGAAGGGACCTCTAGGAGGTGACCTTAAACCTCATTCCTAAAGTACCTTTCACTTTCCTAACCCTCAAGAGTACCTCTCTCAGCCAAGCCTTCGACTAGGTACTTGACAATGCTGATACCTTATTTGTTTCAAGCTGCTTATCACAGCGCTAAGTTCCCTTTTAGACCTAGAAAGCAAAATTACAGTGATATCCTCTGCATAAAAAAATCTGAAACCGTGACAAAAACTAACCAACAAAACTTAACAACTAAATAAGCTAGAAACTGACTCTAGGAAATCTTAATTGAACACTCTTCCCCAAATCAGATGTACCTTGAGGTTGAGCCTATCTCATGGGCTTTGAAATGGATGTTCGTTGGTCCTTTTATGGACTGCATCACATTACCAAGCACTTGTCTTTATCTTTTTGTTTCTTGGGCTGGAGCTCTATACGTCTTCATAAGTGAACAAGAACAAGTTGAGCAATTTGGATGATCTGAGCTTACCCATTCAGGATCAGCTTGTTTCGTCTGGCAGCCCTAGCCTTCACCAGCAGTCTTTTAGTGATTCTATAGCTTTGTGCTTTAAGTCAGTTTTGTTAATGAATGTTGACATTTGAAAGAGCTTTATTGTAGAATCCATTATACTAAGTCCTCAATCACCATCATTCGTAACATCATATACAGGTACTAATAAGGATTTACCTTCCAATGCAGCAAGTCCATGCTCACAGCTAAAAATGTGGCTAATCGAGTACATCCTTGTTCAAAGCATGACATTATTAAAAGAAAGGGTAGAGATAAGTACGCGTACACCAAACTAAGCTGACACACACCTAAGTAAGTTGGCAAAATGTGAACCCTTTCTATGTTTCTTATTTCACATGCAAAATAATTCTCTGTGCTATTCAGACACTTTGACAGGAGTATTAATAAGCAATTAATAGTGTTACTTTCATCAGTAAAATCTTAACTTTAAACAGACGATATCTGTAATAAAATGAAGTGAAAATAATCATTTCTAGTCCTGAATATTTAGCCTTTCAGAAACCAAATCTTGACGGCATAATAAAAAGTCAACATCATTCTAGTGGATTTGATTCATTTGTATCTTCCACTCTGAAACTTGTCCAGTTGTCCTGGCGTGTTCAAATTAATCAACACAAGTTTTATCTAATTGGAAACTTACTTTTCTTCTTTTATATTTCATTTTTAGTGAATGGGACAGGGCAGGTAGGCGGTATCCACTCCCACAATGCACCAAAAGCAAATGAGTTCATTCCGGGAATGCACCGAATCCACCCCACCCAAAAATTCAACAAACATTTCGCAGTTATGATCTGTGGTACCAACTAGCCTTATCATGATATTTAGCACCAACTGGTCAGAGCTGTTACCAGATATATTATGTCAAATCAAGCTTATAAGTTTATTAGAGCTATGAAAGTGGCAATTTTTATGCAAGCAGAAGAACTACTTTGGGAAGGATACGTTCATAATCGTACTAAGTTTCTCGTGCACTGTTTAATTGCAATTTCTCCTACATTCACTTTTTTTCATTTTTGCTTCGACTAACTCTAGCAATGTGCATTATCGTCACATATACACGTCCAATTGTAGATCAAACCAAAAGGCAAAGTACCCCACCAACAGATTGACAACTGCAAAATTCAGAACGTAAAGCTACTTAAGTTTGTTAAAGCATTTTCTTATATAATGTTGAATATTTGGGCGATGTCTGAAAACCTTAATCTTGTAAACTTCCGCCAATCAGCCTAATCAGACAGGCCACTACAAACAAAATGTTTGCATTAGCTCTTACTATGTGCATGTTGAGTTACTAGAGAACATGTTATAAGCTATGATGCATGCCTACATTCTTCTCCATAGATCATACTGGTTGATCCTCTTGATAGTTGGAATTCTATAACGTCTTAGAAAGTGGATAAACGCAAAGATCTTTCTTAACCTTTCTGCCTGACAAGATTAACATCTCCCTGCAAGTCTCCCCACACGACTCTGGGCTGGCAGCCATTCTTGGACCACTTTCGACATGCTTGCTTTTTCATGATTGTGTAGCATTATTCTTTTCCTCTGTTTGGTTAAATAGTGATTTTTATTATCTGTATGCCATGCTTATGCTCCAACCTTCTCAATGTATGAGGCTGACAAACTACAAGTTTTGGCAGATGAAGAAGATCGTATCATACTTGCTGCTCATTCTACACATGGAAACAAATGGGCATCAATTGCAAGGCTCTTGCCTGGCAGAACAGATAATGCTATTAAGAACCACTGGAACTCTACCCTGAGACGGCGGGGCGCAGAACTTGGCAAATTTAAGGTGGAGTCCAGCACCAGCAATGTGGATGCTAGTTTGGACAAATCAAAAGCGTCATCAGAAGAAACTCTATCGTGTGGAGATGTCAATTCATCCAAGTGCTTGGAAGGAAAAGATGTCAGCTCTGGTGAAAATGTCGAGGATCAGCATGAAGATAAGTCTCAACCAGAAGGTCCAGTTAGTAACGAAGCACATGAACCACCTACTCTTTTCCGTCCCGTGGCTCGTGTTAGTGCTTTTAGCATTTACAACCCTACAGATGGCCTGGAAACTGTGTTTCCTTATCCAAAGCAGTGCCCCATGCGAGGACCTTTAATTCAAGTCTCAAAACCAGATATTGGGATCAGCAAATTGCTCGAAGGAGCATTTTGCGAGCGGTTGGTGCCTCAACGATGTGGCCATGGTTGCTGTGAGAACCCAATTGGGGGAAGTCCTCGAAGGTCTCTGTTGGGGCCTGAATTTGTTGAGTATGCAGAGCCTCCAACATTCCCAAGTCACGAGTTGGCTACATTAGCCTCAGAGAGAAGTAATATAACTTGGCGCAAATGTGGCTTAGAGAATAGCAGCGTAAACCCTGCAGATATTGCAGGAGGCAGGGTGATATCTGGAGGCTCTCGTGCACAAAAGGGACATTTTGAGGAGAGTAGGACAGAAAATTTATATTTTGAAGAAGGACATAGCAAACTAATGGGCATGGTTACTGATGTGCTGTCAACCTCAGTCGGTAGGCAACCACCGTTTGCGCAACCCGCAAATGTTGGGGGCTGTAGCTGAAATGATTACTTGCTTATGCATAATTGTAGCTGATATTCTAGAAAATGAAGTTTTGAATACCTACTGATGAGGGTTGCGTGATTAAATGGACACGGAGAACCATATCAGAGACCTGCTAGGCCATATTGACATGTCATGGGGAAATAATCCATCGGAAGGGTTCTTCTGTAGCCTGAGTAAGCTTTGTTTGAAGATTTGAGAGTATGATGATAACTTTGGCGGCTACGTGATGTTGCCTGGAAGTGTGGAACTGAAGACCAGCTGCTTTGCTGATCCACTGGTGGTATGTCTTGTTGTACTTTTAGTGAAAGTGTAAGAGTAGAATAAAGTTTTCTGTACTAGCTACAAATAAACCTGTCACATCTGCAGTTATAGATGGTTTCGTTAAGTGAATGGTATCAAGCAATCATATCTTTTCCATTTAGTCATTCAAGCTCCAAGTTTCAAAAGTAGCGGATGTGCACAATTTTATAGAACCACGTTGCAGGTAGAACACTAAATAGGAGAGAATAATCAGCAAATAGGTACAGCACTGAGCTCCACCGCATCTTCGTTCTTCCTTGGATCCACTGCATTAGGCTCCCACAATTGTGGGATTTGGAAGGGTTGATACTTGATATACGTAGTCTTAAATTATTGTTGCAGAGATTGTTCTCGTGCCTTGCCGCTGCTTTTTGCAGGCTCCACAGAAGTGGACTGCGACTGGGGTTTTCTCTATTTGCTTTTTGATTTAAGGCTGGTTAACTTACTTGTTTGTACTCTTTGCTTTTATGGGGATCTGTGGGAGTAGGGAAGGTGGTTGGCTTAACACTCAAGTAGGGGATCGGAGGACCACAACTCTTGGGGTCAAAAGTAAGCAAGTTTTGTCTGTATACAGTTTGGTTCTTGGTGTAGGAGTTGCAGAAGATGCAATGTTGGAGTGAACATGAATCTTGAAGTTGAATAAAGATGCTGGGATTCTTCAGTGTGTCTGCAAAACAGTATTTTGAAGGAACAGATCATGTGCTCACTGGATGGTGTTTGGTTTAGGGCCCTACTAGAGAAAACTGTGAACCCACACTCCTTTTTCGTTGTAAATCGACTCTTCGTTCTCGTTCTATTTCCCTCCTATCTGTCGATGAAAAATAGTGATTAGCTTATGAGCGACAAATAAGTTTCAGCTAGTGGGACTGAAAGAGCGTAAAAATTAACCAACACCTCCATGTATTAGTTGAGTAGACCTTGTGAAGACAATGAAAGAGAAGGAGAAAGCAAGCTCAAGGAGGAAGATTCTATTGTACTTGCTCCTCGTGGTCTTAAACCAGCACCACTAAGAAGCATACTTCAGCTTAGTGGTTGATACTTGCTCCTCTTCAAATCTTTTGCTTACCTTAGCTGCCTAATCAACTTAAGCTACTTTGGTTACAAAATCTTGTCTGGATATAATCAATGACCAAACTTTGGCTCCTACCCAGGTTGTAGGAATCTTCCTCCAATCCCTTGTATAGTGACAATTAATAGTTGTTAAATGTTTCTAGTGACTTTTCTTCTAATACTTTCAGAGACATTTATTAGCAGCATTTTTTAGCGTCACTTAATAAAAGTTACTAGAAACATTTAGAAACGATTGATTGTCGTTATATAAGGGGTAGGAGGAAAATTTCTCCAACCGGGATAGCTGTCAATTTTTTTCTATAATCAAGAACTTGTATGTCATAAGGTAGAAAAATATCATATTGTCTAGAGTTAACTATATAGGATTGTTGTATATATAATAAAATAACGTCTTAATTTTCACAACCCATCTAATTCCTATTACATTAGTCCTATCTGAACCAACGATCTTAAATGGTCGAGACGAATGATGGTAATCATGCAATATCTACTCGTCAGAAGGAGATTGAGTAAAACGATAAGCAAGGTTATTTCTGACCAATTAAATTCAAGTAAGGTAATTTACTTGCTCCGAAGGACCATTTTTTACGCATTTGCCCCATCTACCCATCAATCTTCGGAGGGTTTATGGTTTTCCATTTTTAGTATCGAGCCGAACCAAAGTTTTTTTTATTTTTGAACGATGCAAATTATGTCGATGAAATAGTAATTTATGCATGAAGTTTAACTTGTACAACAAATCAGAATGCAAATTAAAAAAAAATTAAACAACTATTCTGAACAAAAATGGAAAGCTGACCTTCATAAACATCCATAGCTCAATCGAGGAGAAACAAAATTGTAAATTACACAAGTCTCGTGAAATTAGTTCATACGCAGACAATGTTATAGCACAATGCGAGGTATTACCGTAGAAAAAAAAGATAAAAGAGAAAAAAAAAAACTATATATGTTTTTCTTTCCTTTTATTGGTTTTCCATTTCCATTTCCATTTTTGGCCCCATCAAACCTTTTACGTTGTTCACGGCAAAAAAGGGTTGATGATACACGTCAGTAATTACCACCAAGGGCCCACTCTAGAGAATGAGCCGAATAGTCCACGTGTCATCTGACAAGTAGTCCATGGCACGGCTTTTTTAAACGGAAAATATGCAACACGACACCGGAAAAAAAAGGAAGTGACATCCAAAGCTTCAGACCGAAGGATTCCATGTGCCACGTATGCACGTCCTTCGTGCTTCTCTTGATTTTCTTTACTCTTTATCATTTTGGGTAATTATATTGCTCATACTTAATCGATTTAATTACTTTATTGCAATAAGAATGCAACTACAAATACATGTAGCACAAGAAAGCATCTTCGCATCTTATTCTTAAGCCCACTACAAATACATGTAGCACAAGAAAGCATCTTCTGGCGGAGGCTGAGGCAAAAAAAAAAGAAAAAGAAAAAGAAAAGGAACAAAATATATCTATCCATAAGACGTCGAGATAACAGCTTGGGTAAGTATTTCTGCTGATCAGTAATAGACAAAGTGACGCCATGAAGAACAACTACGATTACACTTCCTTAATAAATGCTCTTTTTTAGATTATTAACAATTTTGCTACCAATTTTGCCATATAACAAGTTTTAAACTTTGTTATTAGTTTCAATAATAGATAGACTAAATTGGGATGATGTGACTGTCATGTATTTCTTCGGTCCCTAAAAAATTGATCATATTTTCTTTTTGCGTCATCTCACAAAAATTGATCACTTCCAAATCAGGAAAGATTCTGTAGGTATTTTTACGTATCTATCATTTTTATACTTTTTTAAATTCTATTTTCTCAAATCACATTTAATTCTCTATCAACTCATTTTCTCTCTCCTAACCCACCACTTTACACTTTATTATTATATTTCTCTCTCCACATTTAATACTCTATCAACCAATTTTTTCTCTTATGGCCCACTCTCTTCCTCCATCGGGTAAAATGGAAAAGAAACACGATATATAATCAAAATCCTTAATATACGTGTAAAGTTAAATGGATCACTCTTTTAGGGACGGAGGAAATATGTTGCAACAGAAATTGAGGCCCGGACAAATAAGACGGGGCATCTTACCTATGAATGACGTTATTGTGGTGTGTCTTCTTGCACTAATCATTGACTTATATTGCGTACATGAACAGCCTCAACTTGTTCAATTGCTTTAAAATTCAATTGTTTTTGGTGATTATTACACGTTTGAGTATCGCTATTTAGAACATAAATTTAGAACTACTAGTTCATATATGCAAACCTTTCTTCCACCGTTATGGTGTAACATTTGTAGTTTTTTTTATTATCAATACTTCATTTTGAGAGGAGATTCAAATCAAATTCATCGTCTTTTATAACGAACTCGTTCTTTAACAGATAAATACATTTTCGTCTCCATTTTTCCTTCTTTGTCCATTAGAGGTTATTAGAATAGGAGGATTCAACACCCCTTCCTTATTCCACGTGAGACTTGAAGTTGTAACATTACATTACAGGTCAAAGGAAGAGGCCCTCATTTTGGAGACATTTGGTTTGCCAAAGTGCTGGTATATTTCCCTTAAATGTAATAATCCAACATATCTTCTTGGTTTAATGCAACTTTTAGAAGTCGAAGGCATTAACATGTGACTAACGCAAAGTAATGTGTGCAAAAGTGTCATTTGCCCTTAATTCTAATGCAAAGTGCATATCTTCCTTATCACCGAAGTACTTGAGGGAAAGTCGGAAACTCGTTCTCCTTCTTAAGAGAGTTTGAGTTCAACTCATTCTTGATACGACATGATAAAATATACATTACCTCAACAATAATACTTAAAAATTCACGTAACACTTTGTGCAACATTGCACTTTGTCTTCCAAAATTTTTTTTGTCACCCAAAAAATAGAAAATGTAGATAAAGACTTTATGATAACGTGTAATCCTCCTTCAACAAATGGCTTTGCTTTAATAATCTTCCTTTAAAACCTTACATTTAGTGATTTAGCATCAAATGGTGTAATGCTAATGCCAATTTTTCATTCAGAAAACTTCCAAAGCTTCACCCCATCATCCCCACCTCATCAATATCACCTGCAACTCTCTCTCTCTCTCTCTCTCTCTCTCTCTACTCCTTCCTCCACTGTCAAGCTCTGCACCAAACCCACCAGTTTCCCTCCTTAAATCCTCTCTTCTGCATTTCACATGCAGCTAACTTCACCTTCCCAATTGTCCTTATCCCACCGCATCCCCTATTAGCTAGTCTTCAGTGAATGACACAAATGGGTACTAAAAAATGGTCGCCTAATCCATCACCCACGCCACATTGAAACTCCTATATAGAGCTTCAAAACTTTGGTATAGAACCCTTTGAGCTCTCACAGCCTCGAACTCGAAAAGTTACTATAATGGCGACTGTAGTAGAGATGTCTGACACAGACTTAGAATGCGGCGGCGGCGGCGGCGGCCACCGTTCCTCCGCCGCGAGCGACGGAGATGAAGATGAAGGAAGCCTCTGTTTCTCCGACGAGGGTTCTTGTTACTCTCAGTTCTACTCGACAGCAAATGGGTCGTACGATAACTACGATTTTAGCGGTGCCTCGGATTCCGATACTGACGGGGTTTCCGGCTGCCGGAGAGTGTCGTCGGCGGCCGGGTCGGACTATTCGGTGGATGTTGAAAATGGGTTTGGTGAAATCAAGGTGCACTTGGAGAGAGTGGAGAGGGACTGTAGAATTTGTCATTTGAGTCTGGAGAGTAGTGGTGAGGAGTCTAATGGGATTGCTATTGAATTGGGTTGTTCTTGTAAGGATGATTTGGCTGCTGCTCACAAGCACTGCGCGGAGGCTTGGTTCAAAATTAAGGGAAATAAGTGAGTAACAATCAAGCCCTGAGTTTCTTTGTTTATATTCACTTTCCGTTCTGATACACGGTTCTACTCAATTTTTTATGTAGTTGATGCAATTAGGATATCATCTTCATAGAATGTTTCCACCGTGCACATTACATTATAGTGATAACCTTTAGCTTTTCTGTTATTCGCTAATGGAACTCTGAGGTACAATTATCTTTGCGCAGTCTACAATTTTCCGTAGTTGTATCTTGTGCACAAGTGATGGTTTATGGGAATGCCATTAGTAAGTAAAGGGGTGTCAATAGGACTCTCCCCCATTGGGTTCGCATTCTGCTAATTACTGCAATTTGTCATCTTAATCTTTAAGTACTGTTCCAATGTCCTAAATTTTTTGACTCCTTAATTTTTTTTTTTAGGAATGATTGAGGTGGCTATTGTATGGGGTGTGCTGGAATTTTAATTAGCTCCTCTTGATCTATGTGAACAAGAAGTTTCAGAAGGGAATCGTAGAAAGGCTGATGTGTTGTAGGGCGGTTTGATACCCTAATTTAGTTTAGTGGAATCAAAAGCACAAAGAAGACTGTTAATTAAAGGAGTTGATGAAGAAAGTAAAGCAAAAGACTAAAGCAGTAGGATGATTGATCATACTTCTACTTGCACCGACAATTATTCCTGCTCTATCCTCTCTTTTTATCAATGTTCACTAGTTTCTCTGTCTATATGTCATTTTTGAGATTCCCTTTCTTATATAAAGTGGAGATTTGACCCCCTACTAATCTTCTTTTGCCTTGGCAGAGGATTATTACTTGCTTTTTTCCACTTTTTCTACATGTATCCCTTACATGCAGATTCCAAAATTTCATCTGATTTTATAGCTAGAATGACAGGTATCATTCTATATGAACTCGTTAAATAAGGGCTAAACTTTAAACTACTAGGTATCGTACTTTATGCGATATGTTTGACCTTGACATAATGTGATAATGTCGTCGTAGTCGGCACCAATATGTTTATTTAGATGACGTTAGCATGGTCGATAGTGTTCCTTGCCGATTCTCTTGTGCTATGCCATTTTATTCATCCGGCCTATGGAACAATTGGGGCACTAGTCTTTTCTAGTTCGCATAATCGTAAAATGAGTTGGTGTAAAATTTTCTTAATCACAATTCTGTGTTTTCTTGAGATAGACATCATAGGGATTGTGCATTATTCTACCATTCTGCTTTAAAGTTTTCTTTTAAGAAATATAGTCATAAAATCATAGGGAGTGTACATAAGATGACGAATTAGAGCTTTATTTGACACATTTGCATCTTGTAGCTAAAACATCATTAATGGCATGATTCTGAGGGATGATTGCAAATCGCCCTAATAGCAAGTTCTGTTATGAATAAAAGGAAATCTTACACGTTTTCGCTTTAGAATGAATAAGAGGAAATTTTGTGCATAACTCCAGGACGTAATAATATATCGGGTTAAACATAATCAGGCAATTGCCTCTTTCTTACCTCCAATATCTTCTGGGGAGAAAGATGACGAGATTGGCATCTTACGTTTCCCACTTACAAGTTATGCTTTGGTCTATCAATTTTTGTTGAGGTCAACTGTGTCTGTACATTTGAGTTGTGAGCTGCTATTTTGTTCCGGTTGGTTTCTCTTTGGTATATGACCTAGTTGGCTACTAATTTTTAATTTGGCTGCCGTCTTAGCTGTATGCTACTCCCCTATCTTCCACCTGCTTAAATGTGAATATTTTGTGCGCGCGCCTGTTTTTCTTCTCTACTAGTATGCCAGTTGCTGGGTATTGTGAATAGATGAGCTAAGAGCGTTATGCAATGCACAGAGCAATCAGATGATGATATCTATATACTTCCAGTTTCACCTTGTTCAGAACTTAGAAGCATTTCTTTCTGAATCAGTTACTTGTCTTTTCCTTTTTGTGTGCTCTTTAACTAGTTATTTGTCATGCCCAGGACCTGCGAAATTTGTAACTCAGTTGCATGCAATGTTGTTGGCCCAAACGAAATCGAGCCAGCACAGCAGACAAACGAGACCAATGCTATGGCAACAAATGCAGCCTCCTCCGCACCAGTGCCCCCAACGACACAAACTCGAAGCTGCTTAAACGGTCACCGCTTCCTGAATCTCCTACTTGCGTGTATGGTTTTTGCATTTGTCATATCTTGGCTTTTCCACTTCAACATCCCATCATAAGATTCTGCTCAGAAGTGGTTCTGGAGGCATTACGGGAATAGAGTACATACACTATGGAAGGAAGTGCAAAGTTCTGATGACACGAGGACCAGCAAAACATTAGTTTTCAGCGTTGGGTATATACATATGGCTTCCTTTACCGTCATACAGACTTGTCTATACGAGTCTAGAGTTTGTTGCAGACTTTGCCTATATTTGTGTTCTTCTCATGATATCAGTGCTTACCTTTACAGCCTTGATGGCTTCTTTGATTCTGTTTGACTAGTATCATCTAATATCCAAGAGGGGAGGGGGAATAATGAAGTGGAGGAAGGAAAAAAGGTTCAAAAGAAAGATGAAAGAAATGAAAAAGAGACTCCTTTCTGTTTTACGTATCAATTTGTTGCCCAATGGTACCTGTTTAACTTCCGACTATTGATGCCGGTAATTGTCAAAAATCCATGCAAATGTGGAGATACCTGAATGCTGAACCTTACTTGTAAGCTTAGTCCTGAATGTAAACAGGGACTGAGAACTATACTCCTGCGAACTGCTTTTCTGTTTGATAAAAAGATTCAGGAAAGTCTCGTATATGTCTTCTGCAGGAGAAGGCGGTTCCTTGCCCAGTAGATCTTTGTTCACGAGCACCAGCAGAAGTGAGAGCTTCTGGGTAGCTGAATTTCACTGGAAACCAGATTCCTCCTTGTACTACAACCATGGCAAATTTCGAGTATTTTACCTTTGAAAGAAATTTGCAAGTGTGTCAAATCTATGATTTATTCAACTACTAACTAATGGTTAAAACTGAAGATACGTCTGATGACAATCATCGGGATTTAGCTGATAAGATAGTTCTTTTTTGAGAAAAAGTCAAAGAAACTCAAATTTTAGAGTTTAGAAAAAGAAGTGAGTGACGTTATGTTGTTGCCTAAATATTTTGCCCCGGTAAGCAAAGACAAATCTCTGCATCTTGTTGGTAATGAGACCGAAATCAAAAGCAACAAATCATATGAGATGTGGAGTGTAGACTTGTTTACTTTGATTGTTAAATGTACAGGCTACAAGATGGAGTGTACAGGCTACAAGATGGAGCGTAACAGGGTAGACATGATTCTCACGTCAATTATGTAAAAATAATTTCGTTTTTTTTTTTATGGATAACAAGATGATTCGAAAACTTAAACTCGATACTTTGAGAAAACATCATGAACTTATATTTTTATAAGAATGTTCTCAATGATATGAACTTTGTCAAATAAGTATAATATCAATGTAGGCAAATTTGGATGGCCTTCAAAGAATGTGTTTGGTTTTTATAATATCGGTCTCCTTTGAGTTTTTGCGTATTTTTAAGTAGAATTGAGCATCTAAAAATTAAATTGAACCAAATATAAATGCTCATCAATAAGCGATGTTTGCCAAGTTAAACTCGATTGAGTTACCCCAGTAGGCGATATCTAAATGTTCAAAATCTTGCTTTGGGAATTTGTGAAATTTTCATTTGAAACGAGGTCGATCATAAAAATTTTCTTTTTATCAACAATACCTTAAAAACTTAAATAAAAGTCGGGTAAACATTTACTCTCTCTGTCACTAAATAACTGCCAATATCTTCATTTTTTCTGTTGTTCCAAAACAACGGCTTAGTGTCACTTTGAAAAATTAATAGTGTATTTGAATGAAGTATTTTAACAGTGAATTTTTATATTGATTCAGAATATAAAAACATCTTGAATGAAATTCACTATTTGAGAAGTGCAAAAGTAAATGAGTGAAAGTGCAGGAGGAATTTGAAAGAGGGATTTAGAGGGCCAACATCCCCAATTTTGCAACAATCATTCTAGTCTAGTTTTTTTTTTTGTTGCCAAATTCACATAAAAACTACCTTTTACAACATTTATTTCTATCTTTTCAACCGTTCGTCACTCTTTGTCTCTCCTTTTTTTAATCCTAGTAATCTATTCTTCGATTTTTGTTTCACCAATTCCTTATTTGTGTGTGTGTGTGTGTGTATATATATATATATATATATATATATATATATATATATATATATAGGGCCCGATCTACATCTTCGAGTGGAGAAATAACTATTTTTATACCAGTGATCTGGTCGTTCACTAGAGGTTGTGAATGGCACAGATTGGATATTTTGTACACTAATCGCTACACTTAGTAACGGTTAGGACTCACTAGGGTCGAAGGTATTTTAAATAGCTTAGAGATTTAGGCTTCGTTTGACAAACAAAAAAAAATTTGGTTTCAGTTTCCAAAAAATAATAATTAAAGAGCAGTTTATTATTTTTTTTTTTACAAAAACAAGTGGATATTTGATAACCCAATTTTTTTTATGGTGGTTTGCAGTAGTGGTGGCCGGCGGTGGGAGGGTGGTGGTGGTCTTAGAAAAAAAAACAACACTAAAAAAAACAGTTTTTGAAACTTTTAAAAACAGTCTTGATTTAAAAACTAAAATTTTAAACTGAAGGGAAAAAAAAAAGAAAATGATTACCAAACTCAACTTTTCAGTTTTCAAAAGTGAAAAAAAAAAAGTTGTTTTAAACAGGACCTTAGTTAAATAAGGGGGAAAAGACTAACTGCTACTAAGAGTAGCGGTTAGATGGGAGTTGGAGTTCTCTACCGGTAAATGTGCATATATTCTTATCTTAACTATTATATTTAGTCAATAATTGCGAAAACAATCGAAACTAAGTCGGTGATAGGGGTACTCACGGTAGTACATCCAAGTATGACTGTCGCTTATTTCTCAAAAATAAAAGATGACAATTATTTAAAGATGGAGCGGGTATATATTTTATTTAGATTCCATGTATGCATTTTAGGGTACCGTAAAAAACAAAACAGAAAACCTCAAATCATAGGGCTTACCCGCTATCTATCGTTAAGGCAGTGTAGCAACTTCCCCCCCCCCCCCCCAAACCCTATCACAAACCCTAAAGTTCCAAAAATCTCAATCCTTAAAGCTTCAACGTCTAGGGCTCACTCGCCTTTGTAATTTGTACCCAGGTACGGTATCTGTTTTGCTAATTAATCTTTACAGTTTTGCATGATTCGTCTCATTGTGGTCTCTCTATTCATTTCAGATCTGATGGCAACTAACAGCACCATTTCTGCTCTAGAAAAAGAACAGGTAAACATGTGCATTCTACTTATCCTTATCCTGCTGATAACTTATGGACATGGGGGTGTTTTAATTTGTGAAAAATCTTGTGGGCAGATCTTTGGGATGGCTGAGAAGGAGATGGAATATAAGGTGGATTTGTTTAACAGGTGGGCGTGTTTTCAATCTGCTTGTTATATGTGTCATCCGCCCTTTTCTGCTAATATAAAGGCACCCCTCCATTTCATAGTTTTTGTCCACTTTGACCTTTTTGTGAATTTCCAGGATAGAATTTGAAGATTGGACCATTGAATCGAGCTCAAGTTGTAATCTTAGGTCAAATAACTATTGTTTGGCAAGTCAAACTACGGGAAAGTATTGAGTAAATTCAGTGTTCATATGTTGAATTCTGGTCCTGGATTTTGCAACTAGTTAAAGGGGAAATATTTATCAAATGGAAGAATAATATTTGATGGATACTTGTCGCTTATAAATTGGTTTCTCCAATGGATCTAATTCAAAGGAACAAAAAAACCCACCTGTGAAAATTAACAAGTTTTGGTTTTAAGGGAAAATAGTAGCCAATTATGCCTTGTTGTGCATACTAACCACGAAATAAACCGACTTTTGCAACCTCAACAACATTTGCTTCCTTATAGCAATCTTAACAAGCTGTTATTGTACTATCCAGCTCAATTTGCCTTTTTTTTTTTGCTCTTGTTACACTCAAAGTGGAAAGACAATGTACTAGATATTTTTCATTACCTGTTCTGGGTCCTCCTTATTCTTTCTCGTTTGGTATCTCTTATGTTGCAAATTTATTTATCTTGTTTTTTTTGGGGAATTCACTTTCAGGCTTACGCATACATGTTTCAATAAATGTGTCGAGAAGAAGTACGTATCTAGCTTCTGTATTTCTCTTCACACGTTCTTATTTTTTACTACAATTCTGGGGAATGTTGATTAAGTGGTGGTTCCTGATATTTACCTTTCATGTGTTCAGATACAAGGAATCTGAGTTGAATATGGGTGAAAATAGTTGCATAGACCGTTGCGTTTCTAAGTATTGGCAGGTGAGCTGACAGATTGTTTCATTTGCATCTTTATTGTACATGCCCTTTTGGTTGAGCTACTGAGATGAACTTTCATCAAATCGATCTTAGATCTACTAGGTTTTTGAAGAATACCTGTAAGGTATTCAATTTTTGACTAGAAGAGTTCACTGGTAAGAACAATTTTTTTTCAAGCTGCTGTTGGAGTTAATATATGTAACACTCGGTTAGGTATGTAGCATGGATGCATCATTCTTAAAGATTAGAATTTTATTATGGCTGAAATGAGAAAAACCCTATATTTATGGGTTTATTTACAGATGGAAATAATTTAGGGAAACAACAAGCCTACTATTGCCTAGTGGACAAGACTGTTAAAGAAAATGTACATGCCCTCTTTTGATGCTAGTTGTTGTGTTGAAGAATAATCACCATTTTGATGAGCTATTTGTAAGAAAAATAGCCGGAGAAGAAGAGATTTAAAGGCCATGTACCTAAAGTTGACATTCTTGAAACTAACACTGAATATAAAACTTTGAGGGTTACAAAGAGACATACATGTGTGGTCTCTTCGGGTTAGCAGCACAAGAGAGCCTCCGCATAAGGAGATTATTTTTGGTTGTTGGAGGCGTCATACTAGATATTTCTCATATTTAGATTTTGGATTCCCGAACTGAAGGCAGTGTTGTTGCTCTAGAACGTGGCCCCAGCATAACGAGGCCTTCATTAAGTGCTGGGTGTTCGCCTTGTTGGGAGCTGGTATATTTCCTGTTTTAAAGCTGATGAGTTTGCTCTGCAATTTTGCCTGTATTGATTACTTCTCCAGACTCCATATACCAACAAAGCGCTCCCCCCTGCCTCAACATTGCTCAATGTTGATCCCTGTCTATTGGAGGTGTTGGGAGGACGCATACTGGATTTGTTCATGGCTTCCTGTGGCTTGCTTTTGATCATTGCCCCACCGTTTACTCCGCCTTTAGCGTGTTTTATACTAACAAAGTGCTTCCCATGCCCCAACATAAGAAGTCTATTAAGGCAATGTTGTTGGATGAAATTTGGGTGTTTGCCTTGTTGGGAGGTGGTATGTTTCTCGTATCAAAGCTGATGAGTTTGCTTTTGAATTTTGCCCGTGTTTATTACCTCTACACACCCCATATACCAAAAAAGTGCTTCCCCGCCATTGCTCAATCTTGATCCCTGTTCATTGGAGGAGTTGGGAGGGGACATACTTGATTTGTTCAGTGTTTCCTGTGGCTTGCTTTGGAACACTGCCTGAACTTTTACTCTGCGTTCGCATCTTATATAATAACGAAGTGCTTCCCCTGCCCCAACATAAGAAGTCTGTTAAGGCAATGGCGCTGCAATAGAGGTTGTCACGAACCTCTCTTCTGCTGGTGGAATTATAAATCTATCATTCTGGTAACTATCATGTTGAGTAATGATTAGATTTTTTTCTCATATCTTTTAACGTAAGCCTCTCTATTCGGGCGTAATGACTTCAAGGTACAAGTATGCGGAAGCCTTTATAGTTAGCATTCTAGGCTTTTGTTTCACTATCTTTGTTTCTTACTACTCTTCTAGCATGTTTCACATTGTCGTGATTGTGTTGTGATCAAATTGTTACCCTGCTAAGTATATTAATGAATGTTCTCAATTTACAAATGCATCTTGCAGGTGACTAGTCTAGTTGGGCAGCTACTTGGCTCTGGTGGTGCTCGACCTCCAATGTGAGGAACCTTTGCGGGCTCTTGAATTTGGAGCTTGTCTTAACATTCAAAGATTGTGTAATAAGGGTCAAACAACCTACATTTGAGTTTCATAGTCACAAGTGGCTACCATTTTGAGTCGATAGGAAACTGGTGAGTAGCATTAAGATGTACAAGGTGAATTTAGTACTGAAGAAGAAGTTTCATTATGGAGCATTTTCATTTATAATCAACTTGCAATGTTCACTATTTAGTAGCTGACCTTGGATTTCTTGCTATTATCTCGATAAGGACCAATAATCATTTGGTGCATATTCACGCAAATATGATGTGTGGGTTCTTGATGGTTGTGATGATATGTAATTATATGAGATAGTTAATGGGATGTTGCAAGCATTATTTTGAACAAGCCTGAATTCCTTTGCTATGCATGATGGGGGTCCTCCATTAGTTTGAGGGTGAAGATCAAGTAGTTTTGAAGTAAATTTTCGTTGATCTCATATATAAGATATGCAACTCGAAAAAAAACTGTTGCAATCAATAGGTTACAAAGTTTGGAGAAAACACCAGCTGAAACACAAACATCAAACATAAAAATTCGAATTATCCTTTGGTGTTACAAGGATCAATTTTGACAATAAGGGAAAGCTAGGACTAGATACAGGTGGATTAAACAAAAGAAAAAGGAAAGAGAAATCTATACACTTTCACTTCTTGTTCCTCTTGGCTTCCAAATTTGTGCCATCTTTCAGTGATTCTTGAGCATCAGTATCCATCCCGAGGGTAAAGAGAGCGGCCGCCTGAAGGTAAAAGGCAGTGTGCCAATCAGGTGACACCACCTGCGCTTGCATAGCATCCCCAAGAGCTTCTTGTGGCATGTCACTCATCAGGTAAGACAAGCAGCGCCGTGCAAAGACGGTGGGTGACACCATAGTCCCACCATCGATGAACTATGCATGACAACAAATAACTCAGATCACATTTACCCAAACCACACTGAGGCCAAAGTCAATATGTAGAGTCCTCAAAACTTATTGAGCCAGAAATTTATGCATAGCAAGTCTAGTGGAAGTGCTTGAATTGCAAAGATAAATTCAATTTAAATTTAGTGACCGATGCACTTGGAGAGGGGTAGTCACCTGTGTATAGCAATCAATGGCGGTTGTGAAATCCTTGGCTCTGAAGGCAACATCTCCTTGCTTCTTGGAATTCAAGGTCTCCTGCATTTGGTTTGTCCACATTTGGAAAGAAAGCTGCAAATGCCAGATTGCTCTACCAGCATAAGCTCACAAATAGCAATAAAACGGTGGAGACAGGAGCACAGCAACATTTTGCACATCCAAAGATGGAATCCACGTTCCAGAAACAAAGCTATAACTGGATTTCTAACTTTGCAATGGGCAATGGAACTAGTTAATATTTGAGCGCTTAGCAATACCAGAATCAAGATGTCTATCTGGCAGGGTACTATGAGCATCAATACAACTTTCCTGGCTTAAACAAGAAAGTACCAAAACAAGATTCACTCTCTCAACTCTTCCCAACACCAGAAATCATCATGGCTTTGATAGGCAGGTAATTATGAACACAACGCAGGTTTCCTTCCAAACCTCCTGGGTGTACCACCTTGTATACTTCGTGGCTGTAGTGGTGGGTAATACAAATGCTAAGACTACCATGTCAAGTTCACTCCAGAGACTCCCACGCTAAATGACTGTTTCCCATAATTTAATCCATACATATTAGTTGTGAATTAATACACAAAGGGAATGTTCTGGAATTTTGAGGTTTCTCAAACAAGGTTATTTTATGCACAACCAAGTAATCTGATACAAAGGACAATCTACAAGGCACCATTACGATATGGTCTATGTGAGAGACATGAAGATGGCACAGATATAACATGGTTAAAGAACAGATTGATCCAAGGCAAGCAAACATAGACAAACCTCATTGGCAATCCCCTCATCATCCTTGTAGCCACTCTTCTCCAATATCTCATGTATGGCAGTGAGATCCATTCTCAAGCAAGCTTCACCCATTGGTGTCAACAACAATGGTTCTGTTGAGGGTGCAGTTCCATGTGGAATTCCCATTAAAACATGTGATGGAACCTGATTGATACACCAAACGAGAAAGTGTACTCAGTTGTGTTTTTTCGATTTACAAATGCCATGCCATCCAGTAGTTATACAGAAAAAAGAGAGACAGCTTAGAACTTCTATCTCACCATCTAAAATTTACTTTTTAGAGTTCTAATTAACAGGAATCCACAGAAGGCAAGTAACATGTATGCCAGAAAAGGAAGGATAGTAAAACCGCTGCAAGTTTAGTCCCCTTTATGCAGATTAGATCATTAATACAAAAAGAATAGTATCCAGGAGGGATAATTATGTTAATGAGACACTAAAATTGAACAACCAAGGGCCTGTTTGATTATATTCTCATTCCCTGTTTTATTGTTTTGGCTGAAAACATCAGTTTTCCGGAAAGCATTTATGATACGTTAAAACTTTCTCCCAAAGGCAAGTTCTGGACATTTTCAGAAAGGCATTCTGGTCTTTTCAGTCATTTTAGTTCCATCACGATTAAGATAAGTCAAATGCACTTGAGAAAAATTTTACAAGACCCAACTACCACTTACCACAAACAAATAAAACCCTACTGCTATTGTAAAGCAGGGAAATGAAAGAAGCAAACACCTATAAAAAACAATTTAGCCTCAAGAAAGAGGTAAGGCAATCATTTTTATACCTCTGTTTCCTTCTGAAGAGGGATGAGAGCAGTAACAAGGGACTTTGCATTAGGCCTCTCACGAGCTTCATATTGCAAACATCGGGATGCTAATCGCACCAACTCAGTTCCATCATCATTTGTAAAATGACCCTCCAAACAAGAATCCATGAGCATGAGGAAATTCTTGCCTCGAATAAGGTCAAGTGCCTGCAACAAAGACAGATAGACAGGCATGTCAAATTTTAGTACTCAAATATACGACAAGCATCGGGAATCAATATCAAACGAAATCTTTTACAGTCAGAACCAAAAAACTTGAACTGAATTTTACGAATATTAAGCATCAAAGTTGAAATTAATAAAAAGCCTGAGGCTATCGGGAAGAAAAGTTGTTGAATCATGCGGCTTGCAAGAAACCTAACTAACACCACAGGAAAGTAGTAAAAACTTGAATACTAATTTGCCAGCAGTCAAAACACCACCCAAATTCTCCACTAGCCAGTTGAAGCAAAACAGTGATCTAAGGAAAAGTCACTAAATTTCTGAAATAGCCTTTGCTTAATAGCGCTTTTGAGGGGAAGTTGACAATTACATTTGAACTTTTGCCTGCACTACCATGTAAGAAAATGAGCCTCAACTATTTAACAGGTTGCAGCATTCTCAATCAAACGGAAGTGTGGGGTAGATAGTAACCCATCGCACCATACTGCCATGCAACTAACATGCTAAATTCCTGTTGCACATCACAATTTCGGAAAATGGGGAAGAATGCAAAGAAATCAATCCTTGTAAAGAAGAGAAACTTTACATGGCTAGGCGGAATATGTTTGCCACTCAAAAGATCTAGCAACAGGGTTCCGAAGCTGTATACTACACTTTCTGGAGTAACTCTTCCTGCATGACAAAAAGAATCATGTTAACAGATTTATAAGTGGATATTGCACAGATCTTTATTTAGACTCCTCCCCTCCAATTTAGTATGACCAATAATTTGTAAATTAGTTTAGGTAAATTGGGTAAATGACGGAGCTTGGAGAACGTCCAGCACTGGCTGTAGTTTGTACTAAAAAATGGACATAAGTGTACCAAAAAAGAGATGTCTTCATCAATTTTATGCTAGATAGTGGACATAAGTGTACCAAAAAATGAGCTACAAAGGCAGCATAAGTTGTTTACCTGTTCTCAAGTACTCGGGAGGGGTGAATGCCAAGTTTGTACTGTAACTCTTTCCATCTCTGCTATTCTTCATGAGGCCAAAGCAAGAGAGCCTAGGATTTCCGTCCTGTAGACACAGCCAACTCAGAATAGACTCGTAAACAAGAACAAACCTAAGGACTAGGCAAAAATACATGAAAAAAACCTCATCACCTCATCGAACAAGACTCTGTAAGCATTAAGATCGTGATACAAAGCCCGCCCCTTATTACTACAATACTCCAGTGCTTGAGCTAAGTACAAAGCAACCCTCAATCTCATTGACCATTTCATCGGCTGAGCCTCCCCTAATACAATCCAACAGGACCAATCTCAAAATAGTCAGCACTATTTTTACCTGACCATTACTCCAGCAATACCACGCTAAAAAGTAAAAAGTAATTTCATAAACATTGCTATATAATGTGCTGCGATCTACATTGGATGACATTGAGCTAATCAATCGCAACAAGTTCAAGATAACTCACAGTGGAACAGATGCTTTGCCAGCGTCTCGTGCGGCATGAACTCCGCCACGAGCAACCTCTCGTCCCCTTCGCAACAGAATCCAATCAGATTCGCGAGCCGCTCGCTCCTTAGATTCCCAACCGATCTCGCCTCGTCCTAACCCCAAGCCAATCACATTGTCACAAATTCACATCAAACCAAACGCCCACAAAAAGTTTAACTAAAACTAGAGCTTTTAACTAACGATGAACTGGCGAGAATCGGGCCAGGCCGACTTGTTGAACCGCTTAACGGCGATCCACCGGTCATTCGACAGCTTGCCCTTGTAAACAACGTTCGGAGCTTTCTCGCCGTGCTCCGAGACAATGTTGTCCGAAACGAAACCGCTCGTAGCGGATTTCAGCTCCTCTAAGCTGTACTCACTGAAACTGGGCAATGCATTTCTTTCATTCTTGCCCCGGTTCTCTGTGGCATTTTCACAAGCACACAACAGACAAGCATCACCCACTTGCTAAAACCAAAACTTGCATACATAAAAACATACTGGTCGGTGTGGTGTGTGTGCTTGTTGTGCCACTGCCCGCGCGCGGGCGAGCGAGAGAGAAAGAGAGTTACCGAGATCGGAGGATTTGAGAACTGAGGGTTTGAGGTGAGAGTGCCACCAGCAAACGGAGATTTTGGAGCAACCGGCACCCATGGCAAATTTCTGGATCCAAACAAGCCCTCGAAACAATGTTGCGGGTATTTATGCGTGTGTTTGTGTGTGACTACAATAACGTGCTGTGTACTGAAGTGCTCTTTGGTTGCAAAAGGGAGTCTTTTATCCCCCCCCCCCCCCCCCTCTCTCTCTCTCTCTCTCTCTCTCTCTCTCTGTTGCTGGTTTTAGCTTTCTGCCTTTTCTCTGCGTTTCAACGTCCTCATCATTCCACTTTTGTGCTTCTCTTTCATGGAGGTCATAGTTGACATATTTATTTTGTACTACTTTTGTTCCACGGAAGCCATCTAACAAAGTTTCTCGTAAAATTCAAAAGCATGTTCAACTGTATTTTTAGAACAATTAAAATCAAATCTAAAAGGATAACATAGAATTAAGTGAAGACTAAGAACACGAAAAAAGAAAACCTCAATTAGAAGACCAAATTACATCACAAGATAGAAGACCAAACTACGTCACGACAGTGTAAATGAAAGGAGAAGTTCACTCGTTATGTGAAGCAAACACGTGCATGAAACTTGTGTATCGTATAGCACTCATACTTGACCTCTTATGTTTTTACTTGTCTGTACCATCGATAGAATGTGACTTGACTTGCTTTGCAGTCGATTCGTCGCTTCCCGTCCATATCGACGGAGAGAGACATTTTGGTCAAAAACATTGCCCCCTATGCTTCGTACTGCAGATGGTAAAAACATTGCCCCCTAAGCCGTTGAATCAACGGCCATATTGTAACGGGGTCAAAAGTCAAATAAGATTCGGTCACGTAGAAAACGTACTACTACTCGTTCTACGTTTGTTTAGTTAAAGTTTCACTAATGACTTAGTTTTAATTATTGACCCGTTCTTATCACTTTATTCTATAATAATTAAGCTTACTGGATTTATACTTTTTTCCCTTTTTCACTAGCATAAATAATGAAAAGGTATGACAAAAATTGATGTGTTCATTTCAAGAAATTGTTAGTCACTGCAAGATGTCGTTATGCAAATTGAGAGCTATCACCCGAACTATAACGTCTTGTTGCAAAGTGCTAGCCACTATTGTTCATGGTTAACGCGTTTTAGATAGCGACTACTTTCCTCGAGAACGTGCATAGCAGCGTTAATGAGCATTTCTGATGTAAGTTAACGCCTTCGAATTTCGTGGCGACTCGAAAGTAAATTAGCGATTGAAAATTTTTGTGTCAAGTGTGATTTTAGTCGGCGTCACAAATTCTCTCGCTCGTTGTAAGTTATTCTGGGTCAGTACCCTATTTAACAAAATCAAAAGTATATACAAGTTATGCGGTGTGCAATAGATTTGACTAACATTAAGCTAAGAGATGGTCACAGAATTGTACGATTAGTGCACCGAAGGAAAGTCGTTTTGGTTTTCGATTCCTAGTATCTTCACCTGCCCAATCATTTTTGAATATGGAAATTAAGAACTTGGAAAATAATTTCAAGGAGATACCACTTGCGTACCTGGTGACAGGCCGTCGATGGAATGTGAGTTTGAATTGAATGGGTAAAATATATTAGGCCATAGAGACTAGTTCAAAGTTTTGGGATCTATTCGGTTTCAGAGTTATGTTTAAGGAATGGTTAAATCATTTTTTTTTCTTTTTTTTGGCATAACGGAAACAGTAAGTGAATGCTTTTCTCTGGAAATTATAATGATTAACATGGTCTTGGAAAAAAGTAGAAATGATCAGTATCACCATCGTTGGTTTTAGAAAATCCAGATCAAATGGTGAGAAGTAACAAGAGATGCAATGAGGAATCGGATCCAAAAGGCTACTTGAAGTGACAGTTTACAGTATCGTTACGTTATCATCGGAGTTTACAGTATGGCCAAGTTAAAGAAGTTGGAGAGGAGGGGGTAAAATGATTGAGAGAAGGGGGAGGGAATGAGATGAGATGATTGAGAGTGTGTGTGGGAGGGAGGAAGTCCTTTTCGGAGGTAGTTACAATTATGGAGAAATTTAAAAAATTACTATATCTAAAATGCAACTAAATTTGCAGAAGATATTTGACAAGAACTTGGTCTAAACTAGTTATTTATTGAATAAATTTTGGCACACCAACTTCCCTTTTTAAATCTCTCCTAGAATTTTGCTAATCCTTTTTAGCACAATCTAAACAAGGGATTTTATGGAATGTATTTCTAAATCTCTCTAAAAGTGCAATTCTCAATTTAGTTACCTCATGCAAACATGTTTTTAATTATTTTATCCATACATCAACCATAACATAAAGCTAATTTTGCCAAAAAGAGCTTAAAGCTAATTTTTAAAGTTAGATTAAAATTTAATCTAATACTTTTATAAAAAGTTATCATAGACACGGTTTTGAGATGGTGTTTGGAATTGATTATAAAGTGGTCAAGCATGTTTTAAACACAATTTCAATCAGTATGTTTGATGTTTAACAAAAAAGACAAAGTGTCTAAAACACCGACTAAAAAGGAAGTGTTTAAAACCATAAACACTTTTTACAATATGGTTTTAAGCACTTTTGTTTTTTAAGTTAAATTTTAAGCACTTTTGGAAAAGCGGGTTTGACCAACAAAATTATTAAATTACCCTCATATATTTTACAATATTATATCGAAGGCTTTTTTTTTGTTTAATTGTTTATATTAGGACTTCACTATTATTACTGCATGCAACCAAATAGAAAGAAAAGTGTGAGCAAATATTTAGATATAGTTATATATGGAATGTGATAATACAAATATTGCGAAAAATATTCGTAGTATATAGTTTACATAAGTTAAAATTTCTGTTAAGAAAATATTGAGAATAATGCACGTTCTTGGATGCCCTTTTAGTCATTTTCTCACTCTAAAACTGTTTTATCCATACGTGTTACACAACTTTCATGAAGTGTTTCTGCAATTTTCACAAATAAAACTGATCCTTGCTAAAAAATTACTGTTTTTAAAAAATTGTTAATAATTCCGAATCAAGCCACCTAGGAAAACATTGTATATCGACTTGAGTAAATAATTTGTCTTAAGTTTGATAAAATTGATTTCCTTTTATATTGTAGCTCTGCTACACACACGCGCGCGCACGCAGATCTACATACGTTGGGGCAAAAGGACCAGACCTTTAAGCCGAAGAAGGAACTTTGTGCAGCGAAATGGACCCCTATTAGAGGTATTAATTAGGCTAAGAATTAGGGACACACAACAACAGTGATCATATTCACTCCACCAAGGATGACACTGGTGAAGGGAACCAAGGTAGGGCAGGTCCTTTGTGTGACAAAAAGATAGTTTTTCATTATTAGTACCACCCAAAACAGGGGCCATGGCTGACCCCTGTATCCAAGCTCAAAAAGAGCATGCAAAAGGGAAAGCTGGTCGTTATGTAGACATACGGCACACCCCTTAATGATGATAATGCATCACTCTCAAATGAAGACCTGCAAGACATTAAAGTTGCATCACACATACTGCATTATACTAAGTGTTTTACTTTCCGCAAAGTTATTGTTTGCACTAAATACTTTCTGTAACGTGAAAGTTTTCGCTTGCACGTGGAGAGACAAATGTACAAATAAACAGAGTCCAACTTGCACAATAATAAAGGGAGACCGAAAGATGAACTGTAATAAAGGATTGATCATCCGACCTTGGGAACCCTATCCATCTCCATTGGGTCTAATGATAATCGCGACACTAATATAAACTGCTATTTCATGCGGCCCCTGAAAATGATGTCTCATTGCATCTCTTCAACCCTGTTATCATTTGATCTAAATGTTCTAAATCTAACAGTGATAATACTTATCTTTTATGTTTTCCTCCAAGGCCATGTTGGCAATTGTAAGAACCAAGCATTTGCTTGTGTTTTCTTAGTTGTACTTTTTGTACTCTGTTTCTAGAGTGAAACTTTCGTTTGTGCTCTTTTGGCTTGTACATAATTACCTTAGTTAATGAAATTTTAGTTCTACCAAAAAAAAAATGAAGAATCGAATCGAAAATCTTGTCAAATTGAAGTTTTGATATCTTAACACTTTCCGTTTCTAGTGTGTGTATGTGTGTGCGGGAGACACGTTGAGGGTGAACACAAACCACATGGGTAAATGTTGCTGTTGTAATATAAATGT
This sequence comes from Escallonia herrerae, assembly GCA_033070095.1. Lineage (NCBI taxonomy): Eukaryota > Viridiplantae > Streptophyta > Magnoliopsida > Escalloniales > Escalloniaceae > Escallonia > Escallonia herrerae. The sequence continues at coordinate 50,127 of JAVXUP010000906.1, forward strand.
CACAAATTTGAAATACAAAAAATAATTATGTCAGCGCTTTGTACTAACCTTTATTGACCAGCTTTTGCAACTTAAATTGCGCCAGCATGAGCATATATTCTGGTCGTAGTCAGACAGGTGGGGCATGAAGCTCTTATCCTACCGTATAAGGTGACCAAGTATGGGCCAATATGCTGTCTTGAGTATCAACAAAAATACACATGAAAGCAAGGCCACATGCACGGCTAATCAAAGCTAGCTGTATCCATCCCACAATCTAAATTCCAAAAACTTTATGCAGAGACATTTAACTCTATCTTAATCAACTTAAGCCTCACTGGAAATGCCTTTCTAGACGTGGTCTTTTTGTACGAAAATATAAGATTTGTTTCCGGTGGTAACTATAATTGGTCCATATAGCTTTGGTAAAGGTCTTTCATGCATTACCTATGGGTTTTTTCCCCAAAAAAATAATAAAAAAAATTCATTCGGTTTACGAGCGGCATCTCGCAGTTCATCAAAGAGGAGCAATGCCAATAGACAAAGACCAACAAAGATGCCAACATGAATTTTGCTTTCCTATTGTCACTATCATTGTTCATTGCGAACAATTTCTTTTTGAGATATTTGGATTATCACATTCGAAGATGTATTATTGAAGAAGCATGATCGCTTAAAGCTGACCTCGTTTAAGGCAGTTAAATCCGTGCACGTTACCTCTCTCGTTCGCTCTGTCTCTCAAACTATTGGATCTAAACAGATAGTATGGCCGTTGGTGATCGTGTACAATTCATCTCTCCCGTTCGAGGATTTGGAGGAGAAATAAGTTGTAACATAACAAGAGCAAGAAGAAGCATACAGGAAGGAGATCAAATTATGTTCCCGCGAATTATACGGACTCGAGATCATTTTCAAGTATCGTTAATCAGCCTAAAATAGAACCAATAACCAGAGAACCAATAACCAGATATTATGGTACGTTTTAAACAAAATCAGCATAACTTGAATATATTTCTCAATGAAACAGTGACTCTAATGACTCGTCAATAATATCTCGACACCCTGTTGTCTAGAAATCCATCCATCTCACCAGATCTCACCAGTTCGTTACACCACTTCATTTCCATCAGTTAATTTTTTCGCTTGCTTGAGCCCCCATGTTCACGCATTCCTCACCACCATGTTGAGCAATCTCAATGCACGTGGTTTGCCAACCATTTTTCAAGGGGGTTAACCGTTAAGATTCTGTAATTCAATCAGAGTGCATGTGATGTAAGGTGCAATTTCGCCCTCACATGCACATATCATGATCTTCACAGAGCAAGGAAGAGTTTGTCTTGCAGTACAAAAGAAAGGCATATGGCCTCTGTCCAAGGCAAGAGAAAGGCATGTGGTGTTGGGGGATCCCTAGCTTTGAATGGCAACCTTTCCTACCATATGACGTTGCCTACATTAAGAATCTATAGACAAGCGTGGGGTGCACCTACTTGAACTTGATAACGAGTTCAGATTATGGGAAGCCCCAGACATATTAAAGACCAAGTATCATGGTCCCTCCCTCATCCCACCACTTATTAATTTCCCTTTCTGCAACTTGAAAGGTCTTTCTCAGTTTCTCACCCATCCTTGTCATGCTTTGTCCATCTTTACCCTTTGCTTTTTTGCCGATGCATCCACAGAAAAGTCATTTACAATTGACAAAATTTCTTCTCTTTTTATGGGCAAACGAAAATGACCGGAAGTAGAAGCGCAACGTGCATGAGAAACAAAATGATTGAAACATTGAGCAAAAATAATGTCCATAATACATGTGAATTCTAATGATGATGCACGAATATAAACCACCGGAGCTGGACCCCAAAACCTTGGAAAACATAAACCTAATCCCAAACCCTAGAACACAATTCAGATTTACCGGTCTTTGACTCCTTGGTACTGAGGTTGCAGGGTGGTGCAATGGCTGAAAAAAAGTTGCATTGGCAGCAACTTCTGTTGTCTATACTCCGTTTATCACCGTCTCAACATGTACTGTTTTGCCGTCTTCCAGAATCTTACCGTTGACTTGAGTTCTCAACCTCTGAACACATAGCAGCAAATAATGTCAGCAAACCATTTTTCTCTGTAAAATAGAAAATTTACCCCCCTGGAAAATAAATTAATATACCCAATCAGTAGCATCTCCAGAATTCCCGTTTAAGAGCTTGTGATTCTCTTCTTTTGTCCGAGAATCCTTGCTCAATGGCAGTAACAACGCTGAACCTCCACTACGGTCAGGGAGCTCTGTACACATATAACCAAAAAGTTGAGTCTAAAAAAGAGGGTTGAACAACGAAGGAAGCTGAAGCAACTGCCAAACAAAAATAATGTCAATTCATAGGCACCTGGCAATTTATGGTCGATAAAGTACACCACCAAATTGACGGTATACCTGCCACAGAATCATTTTGATGAACTACATTAGAGATTTTGATGCGTGCTGACCAAAAAAATTTACAAACACAATCAAAACATAATTCCATACCATGCGACAACGACATCAACCGTGTAATGCTTACGAGATGCAATGATCAACAAGCTTTGAATCACAACAATTAGCCAAGCACACTGCTTTATGAACCTGAAAGATAGGGTAAAAACAAAAACATAAAATTAATGGAAACAGTACACATGGAGAACAAAATAAGACGTGGTCAGGTAGAGCCCCAGCCTAGCGCTAGGCGGTACAACAAACATTTAATTGAAGCTTCCAGAAAACAAACAGTGAACCTTCCTAATTAGTAGGAGGTACAACTTGACAGCTTGAATCTTCCTACTATTGGTTGGATAGTGCCCCAGCCTAGTGTTAGCTACATACAGGCATGTCACTCTTCCTTGGTGGCACGCTCATCTGTCACCGGCATAAATATGGGCAAGTCTTTAAATATCTAATCATCAACTACTAACATTTAGCAAGCAAACCACAAAAACCTTTGGTGTCTAAGGAAGAGAAATAAGTGTACCAATAAGGGCATGACACTAATGATGCCATGATGGTAATAATAGGGCAAGGAGAAAGGCAAAACTATCGTGGATTGGAATTGTAGAAAAGAGTATCACAATTACCGTCTTGACATGTTATATGGTCCACTTAACTATCACCAATTGGAAGGAGCAATACTTTGTTCGCACTATGTGCTCCATAAGATACTGCAACCATATGCATTTACTAAAGCACCACATGTGCTATATACCCCTACAAACCTGAATCTTACCACTACACATCTATCTGATATAAGCAGAACATCTGAGTATACCAAATTCCTTGAATCCAAAACCACAAATATCTGATACTCTCCAGAATCATGCCTATAAATTTCTCTGGATACTCAGGTTTACTACCACTCCCATAAGCTGTATTTGCCATCAAATCATAGCATACATACGAAGCACAATCCGTAGTATGCAATAGTTAATAATTACCTCCGCGTTCCGTATTTTTGATAAGTTCGCACAAAGACGAGAGAAAAGATCATATGAGACGAAAATATGAGGTCACCACAACCATAAAGCATCCCCCGAGGAACTGCACAATAACGAAACTTTAATAAGCACACAGAATACAGTGTTCACAATTAGGAAACATGACTTGAAGACAAATGCTACTCACATATTATGAAAACTTCTAGCAGATTATCTGGACGAGACAGCGTGGCAAGTTTCGAACCCTGGTGCATAACAAACACCCAATTGTAACATGCATACCTTGCTACTAAGCGGCGTAGGTACTCTATGATATTTGAAGCACAAATAAAACCTGCCACATAAAATGGGCTGAAATGCTAATAACCAAATGAAATAACAACTTCTTGCAGTTATTACCTCACGACAATGGTAGTTTGGACCAGGAAGCTGAGTAGAGTAAAATGTCACAATCCGCAGGAACTGACAAGCCTGAAGAAAAGAGATTACCAAGATCAAAAGTCACATAAGAACTATGGCACCACTTGCAGGCCTGACGTGCTGAGTAAGTCAAATCTAATGTAGATTACTCATAAGTTGGCTCGCGACAAGAATCACCAACCTTATTCCAGGTTAAAGAACTTACATAACAAGTATGTTGTGATGTCAATAAGTAAACTATGACCAAGGTCGCCCACTAACTCTGTTGAAACATATTAAAGATTGATAATGTGCAATGTTGATGTTCCATGAAGAGCTACAAGAAACAGTAAAAAGGGCTTGTTGGCTAAAGAAATCTAAGAGAACATAAATTTGATTAGGGGAGGGTAAATGAGTGAGGAGAATAATCCATGTAGCGGACACTAAAGCTTAGTTGAGAGATCCTTGAGCTTTAGAACTAATAACCTTCCAATAGATGGGAAGTAAGACAGCTGGTTGCTTAACAAAATGAAGTTTCACATGGCCCTAACCACATAACAAAAACTAAGGAGTAAACCCACCAATACAGCAATCAACTATAAGCTAATATGTTTGTATGTAGCACCACTACCTTTCCAAAGTTTGTCAAGTTACACTGCCAAACTCGAAAATTTACAAAATACATTCACAAATGAATCACAATTAATTTCTATCACAATATTCCATATTTTGCGGTCACTTTTCTCACGAAAAAACCATGCTACTAGGGTTTAATCCCTAATACTTTAAATTCCAACTATTTATCAGAAGTCAGAAGATGACAGGACATCTGGAATATACATAAACACATTCATATAGTATGAATAGCAGCACTTACAACTAAAAATGCCAGGACTCTGCACCACAGTAGAACTGTGTAGATCTTTTTACTCTTGAAAATGAAAGGATGGAATGTCCACTGCACCAGATCATAAGGCAAATTAATAAATAGGCAAAGAACAACCATTACATTAACTTTTGGTCCATACCCCAAAGAAAAGCTCTGATCATACGTAGTATTCTAAACCAAACAAGCCAAAACATCATGATTTCAATAATCAACTTTCAAATGTATTTACATGCACTCTCATACATGTTAGGGACAGGGAGCAGAACAGATCTTAGTTGCACAAAGCGGGGGCGGGGGCGGGGGCAGGGAAGCGTAAGCACCAAGAAGAATCTGAGGTAGGGAGCGGCTTGAATAAATAAATGTGTAAAGAGTATTATCATTTGTTTAGCATAGTTTAAATAGATAGCAACAACAGACAAGGAGACTTTAAGGACTTGAAGGAAGAGAGAAACAAGGAATTGAGTTGAAAAGAGCTTAATTTTCATGTATTCTATCACTTGTTCCATGCATCTCTATCCAGCTAGCGGGATCGAGTTCCCATCTTAGCTTGGGACGAGATCCCATAGAGCTTCTAACTTGGGATCGCAAAAGCGAGTTTCCGAAAGAGAAACGTCACCATATTAGGAGTTTCTTGCAACTAAGGAACAGATAATCAATATTCAAATGACTTTATTGGTAAATTAAAAACCAACAAAAGTTTCAACTACTCTTGCAGTTAGCATAAGACAAAAGCTCACAAATGTAAAGGAACCTCACCAAGACAAAAGAAAGAAAGACGAAGGTGAACACAGTCTCACTGATGTACGCTCTGTCTTGCCCAAGTTCCTATAGTTATAACAACGCTTGAGTATAAGAACAGATACCCAAAATTAAGCAAGAGCAAGCTTAAGAGACGAGTTATACATACCGGAAGAAGGAAGAACCCAACGTCCTGAAGAGTTGGTCCTGGTCGATGAAAATAATGAACCCCTCGGGCAGCCAGTCCATGGACATACTAATGAAAGGAAGAAGACACACTTAATATCTCAGGCATCTAAACTAAACAAACACAATAGCAGAGGCAACCAACCGTTACAAACAATAGCAAACTATAAAACCATGTTTGGAAATCCAAAGGTTCCACTACAATTTGGCGATTATGAGCGATTAAACAATATGTCATAGCAAGAAACAGCATTTAGATATTTTGATCTGTTATATTCCACATTCATAGTTCAAACAGATTATAGTAACAAAAAATGAGTAGAATGGCAGAGGCAAATAGAGCTTTATTCTGATTGCCACTGAGGCTTGTGCTATCTATTTTTTTTTTCTTCGCATGGGTGTTTTGTATCCATTGAGCAAAGACGGGTTTTAATCAGAGCCAATACGCCCATCTCTACATCATAGTTCCAAACACCAAAAACATCTTGAACCCGTGCATCACTTTCATGGAAGTTGGGTTAGAGAAAACACTAATATCCCAAATTCTAGTATAATCTAAACAACGTACTGATAAACCCGTGAAGTTAAGCTCGTTTAAAGATCCAGCGCTCATTTGATTGTAACCGGCTAATAACAGCAAAGCCCATGCTTCAACTTGAAATGATTAAGGGTGAAAATGGAAACCTGGCAAATGAGACCGCCTAGAACATACTTCCAGTTCTCGATGAGAAGGTTGATTTCCGTTGTAGTCTCTGCACAAACTCTCTTCCATAGCTAAATTACCACCACAACAACAACAACAACAAAACCAGATCAATTAGGTGCCATGTACACATAATTAACCAAAGCAAGAAGCCTGTAGGATAGCACAAAAAAAAACCTTAGAAGCCTCGCGACCAATGTAAAACGACATTATATTGTTTGCTTGCGACAATCAGTGCCATGCTACAGCCTGATAAACGTCACCATCGTTCATCACCAAAAACTTTTTCCTTTTCCTTTTTTTTTTCCTCCGCTTCGCCGATTCCAACCGCTCAACGGCAACAAACCAGAATTCGAGCACACAGGCAACTCAGCAAATCCTCGAGAAATCGACGGAGGAACCGAAGCTCGGAACGCGTTCTCAACGGCTCGGAATCGCGATTCGAAGTCTAGGATCTCGAAGGTAAGCCAATCCGTCAGAATCCAGGGATTCAGAATTGGAGATTGCTGCTGCCGGAAAACCGAGTCGCAATGAATGAATCTGCCGAGTTTTCTCTCTCGTATAGATGGTGTATATATATATATATATATATATATATATATGACTTTCTCGAAGAGTCGCTGTTTCCTTTTTCTCTCTAGAAAATCTAATTTATCGTTGGGCTTCGATTTTGATTTTGAGTTCGAGTTTGATCTGTCCGCTTTGTTGATGCCCCCTGCCTGCTAAACGCGATGTGAACACGGAGCCACGGTTTGAAATATATAAATATATAAATATAAACAAACAAAAAGGAGAGGCCTACAAAGCCACCTTTAAGAGAGTCCGTTACAATTTATTATGGTACTTTGTAAACTTTTTGGTTAACGTAATGGCTTGAGGCATCAGCTCTCATCGCCAAATGTAGGTTTATTGAAAATGAGTGATTCTGTAAAGTATATTATGTTCGATCTGGACAAAGGAAATCGGGACAACAATTTGACAATTTTTTGTTGAAAAATTATCGGATAAATACGTTATTCGTACTTTTTTTTGTTACAGAATATTGAGATATCTCCAAATAAGTTATGTCGTGACTTTGACGTGCTCCAGAAATCTAGATTTTAATTAAGAAAAATACAAATATGCTGTCGCGCTTCATTACACAACAACTTTTTTTCTTCAGGTGAGTCTTAGTTCTTACGGTTTGTGATAACGTTAATCATCTTCTTAAAATTGTAGAGAAAAAGAGAAAGGGAATATTCATCATTCAATAAACTGCCTTTTCCGGACATTATGATGTTCTTGAAAAAGGTAAAAAATGTCCCTAATGAATAGTGAAAAGGGTAAAAATGGTTAATAAGTTAGTGAGTTACCATAACACAATCATTGGTGACTGCAGATTACCTAAAACACCCCTCTTAAAGCTGGTTATTTATGAGCGCGTTTGTGGGTAATCCAAAAAAGGTCACGGGCCTCACGACTCTCGATGGCCGAGATTCGATAATAAAAATTGCAACTGAATTTTGAATTTTAAATATTTCTCCTCTTTTTTTTTTAAAATCAAAAGAAGTTAGAGCTTCGAATCAATCGATCAGTAACAAACAATTACGGCAACGAAGCACGCGCTACTTAGGCGTAACGATCAATCAGATGGGTCCACATGGACTTTACTCTGTTCAAAAAACCCGTTTTTAGCGGATAAGGGTAGGTTTAAGATTTAATATATATATATATATATATATATATATATATATATATATATATATATATATATATATATATATGATGATGATGATGATACACACACATATGGTAGGCATGTCTGTCCGAGGATTACAAAGTTAATTTTATCACTTTTGTGTCATTTTCTGTGTGTAGGTTTTGCCTCACTTTTGTGTCATTTTCTGCGGGTCAAACAATTGGAGGCGTCAACACAGCTGTTCGGCTCACGTCAAATGGGTTTTTTGTTTGTATTTTTTTTTATTATGGTTTCATTTGTTTGTATTTTTTCTCATGGAAAGTTCTGATCTGATTCTTTTATAGTTATTTATTATAGTTATTCATCAGAGTTACAGACCTGATGTCGCTGTCGACTCTCTTCTAATTTTTCATAACGATTGTGAAGTATAAGCGGCATAAAATGCATCACGTCTTCGGTTCAATAGTCTTACTTTTCTTGTTCTTTTAGGAGTGTTAGCTATTCGTCATGCGTTCTATCTTATTTATGACGCGCAGTTATAACATGTTATTGTCAAATTTGATTTACTTGTTGTTTTGAATTGTCTCTATAGGTCCACTGCACGCAACCAGTGACACCTCCCCTTATGCCAAGATTGCGTGACTCCCCTTATGCCAAGATTGCGTGACTTTGCTCTGCCTAACTCTGTTCCGTCAACATTTGACTATACAACTAGCTTTTGTTTCTAGTACTTTTGTCCATCTTCCGGATGAACATTATGGTAGAGTTATGTCCCGTAGAACTCATATAATTTTTAGTACTTGACCCAAAAAAAGGGTTATTTGGACAGTGATAATATGGACTCAAACATGAGGAGAGGACAATGGGGAGTGCTGCCAAATCCGGGGGATCTGTTTGGTAAGGATCATGCAAATTTTGTCATCTATTCAGTCTTGGAACATCGCTCAGTTAAGTCTTTCCTTAAAAGCGTTTGATGGGGTCTAAGGGAGGAAAGGAATGGCTAGAAATGACAAGACAGTCTCCCAGTCCCCTGCCCTAATTTTTCTTCCACTTCTTCTTTCACTCCTAACTTTTCGTGACATCTCATAACAGGACAGTACACAATTTTCATGCATGAGAGGAAGCAACGAGAGTACTGTTCGTAAAAGCTTTCCACGACAATAAGTTCTTGTTTAAGACAAAACGTTAATTCGATCTTCGTATATTTTGATGTCACCGACATAAAAATACCAATGATAATTTAAGCACAGACATTTTTCATATGGAGCATTAGACCATGTTGCAACGCTGTTTTCATCAATCATACCCTGATAATTATCAATTCGAATGTGACATACAAAAGCAAATAAGGATTTGCTTCAGTTACATAGATAGATAAAACTTGAATATAAGATGGGTGTTACTGTGTCAAGGATATCGTCCTCCCGAAATACATACGACAATAAACATTTTGAGTTAATCAGAAACCTTAACATGCGTTGAAAGTTTTACTCTAGGGCCCACAATTAGGCTGGACAATATCATAACATGAAAAAGTGGAGTTTTATTTTCGTGAAAAAACATACTACATTATTAGACTAGTTGAAAAGTACTAGAAATTAATGAGATTTTGAGACTTTGTTGTGGTCGTACGCTTGTGGGAGACATTGGGCGGTCAATGGTCGCAGTTGCCAACGGGCCGACCCGTTCCGCGAGATGTGTAACGTTTTGTGGCGAAAACACGGCGAAGGCGGATTCCTCAACGTGATCAAGACGTGTCACACCAAGAAGCCAAGCAAACAAAGCATGCACCCTTCCAGTTCCAGCAAATCATAACCGTCCTCTAACTATATATTAATAATTAATAATAATTATTGCTAACTTTATGTAAGCTTCCATGACTACTTTAATTCGTATTGTTATTGACCTTATGCAATCTATATGCGGCATAAGTATGATGCCACTACTAAAATTTTGATGCATTAAAAAGGTTCATCATAAGAATACTAGTGGGTAGTTTTTAGCTAAAAGGTTTTGATGAGCGCTTGCTTGCAGTTAAAAGGTTGTGCAACATCTTATAGCTAAGAATTTGGGCTCGGCTCGTGTCTAAAGAGAGCTTGTAGTTGAGAGGTTTGACTGGCTTGGTAAAATGTACACGAAAAGCTTGTTAAGTAGGAGTATTGAATTATAAATGAGCTGTGAAATATGTGTAGAAAATGACGAGATTTAGATTTTTCTGAACCTCGCAAAAGGCCGGCATACTTCAAAAGCAAGTCGTTTATAATACTTGCTTCGGAAGATAAAAGTTGACATTATTGGGCAAAGATGGAAGCAGATGTTATGCGTGGCTATACATAACTTCAGAGGGAAAAGTTTTCAAGCTTGAATCAGGAAGTTAGCATTAGCAGTAATTGTTTATATGATCTGGTATCAAATGAATCAGAGAATTTTTATTCAAGACAAGAAGTCTGTGTAAGAATGTCTCGTGTCTGCTGTTTACCAAGAATCTGATTCAAGTGTGTGTTACAAGATGAAACAAAGTCTCCTCCCACCCTGTTAAATTTTCCAAGATTGGAGGATCAATTAAGGAATTCTAGATACATAATCCAGATTAGTTATGAAGATTAGTATGAAGTGCACTCCTCTTTTTTAGATTCTGAGATGTATTATTGAGCTCGAATTTGAGTTAACAAATGACCTCACACCAAAAATAAATAAATAAATAATTGTATTTATGGATCATTGTTGTGTACGGAAACTCTTACAACCAATCTTAAGTCTATATGATTGTATTTATATTTCACAAGGTGTCCATAATCCTATCTACCAAAAGTTTTAGTGTAAATTATAAAGTTTATGCATATATATATATATATATATATATATATATATATATATATATATATATATAGAGGGAGCTGATCCCTTAATAGCGCTAGTAAAATAGGAGATTTTGCTAGTGCGATCGGGCCGTCCACGATCGGGCCGTCCACGCGAGATCTGTAGACGGTCCAGATCTTTTTTTTTTGTATTTTTTTAAGTATATTCGCTATATTATGTAGCAGACAATTTTTTTGACAAAAATACCCTTCAGCTTAAAAATAGTATGTTCGCTACATTATGTAGTGGACTAGTTTTCAGACCTTTTTTCTCTTTCCGTCATTAATGTTCTGACTTCTTTCTCCTTCTCTCGTTCCTTTATCTCCGTCCGTACGTTATGTAGCGGACTAGTTTTCAGACATTTTTCTCTTTTTGTCATTAATGTTCTGACTTCTTTCTCTTTCTCTCTCTATTTTGTCTCCTTCTTCTGACTTCTCTCTCTATCTCTCTCTCTCTCACATTACTTTTTTAACTTGTTTATCTTTCTCTCTCTTTTCTCTCTCATCCTCCTCTCCCACCTTTCTTATTATGTACATGGGTCGTTAGCCAACAGTGAGACAATGAACAACCTGTAACACTGGATGTGCATTCACCAGATAGGTGTGTAGAGTAGATTGGCAGCGTTGTTTTTATCTAAAAATGATTTGAAGGCTTAGTGGGTTAGAGTTTCTTAATTTATCTAAAAATAATTTCAAGGGTCAGATCTCGGATAAGCTTCCATTAAGTCTCTTCAGATCTGTCCGCTACATAACGTAGCGGACGAATTTTTGACAAAAATACCCTTTTAAGTATGTCCGCTACATAATGTAGCGGACGAGTAGGCAGACACTTTTCTCTTTCTTTCTCCTTTCCTCATTATGACATGTTTCTCTTTCTTATTCTTTCTCTTCTGTCGTCAATTTCTTACTTTTTCTGAGTCTTCCTCTGTCCTTTCTCTCTCTTTCTCTCTCATCCTCCTTCCTTCTCTTTCTCTCTCTCTCTCTCTCTCTCTCTCTCTCTCTTTAGCTGGTGCAATCAAGTCTTCGAGGGGTGGAGATGAGGTTGCTGGTTATCTATGAGTTTGATGAGTGTTTTTAACTCAAATAACAGAAGTTTATTTTTTTAGGAATTAATCGTATTGAACATATTTCTTTTCGTTTTAGGAGACAAATTCAATGAATTCATGAAAGAAAGGAGGATGAGAGAGAAAAGAGAGAGAAAGGACAGAGGAAGACTTAGAAAAAGTAAGAAATTAATGACAGAAGAGAGAGAGAATAAGAGAGAGAAACATGTCATAATGAGGGAAATGAGAGAGAAAGAGAAAAGTGTCTGCCTACTTGTCCGCTACATTATGTAGCGGACATACTTAAAAGGGTATTTTTGTCAAAAAATCATCCACTACATAATGTAGCAAATGTACTTAAAAAAAATACAAAAAAAGATCTGGACCGTCCACAGATCTCGCGTGGACGGCTAGATCACGCTAGCAAAATCTCCTATTTTGCTAACGCTATCAACGGATCAGTTCCCTATATATATATATATATATATATATATATATATATATATATATATATATATATATATATATATATATATATATATATATATATATATATCTCCTACACATGCATCCTCGGACACATATGACGATCATCTATGCGGTCGAGTTGCGCTCATTTAGCTAAGTCCACCTTTTGTATGGGTCAAAGGTAAGCCATCCATGTCCCATCTAGAGGATTTGCAAATTTTTCCTTGTTACCAAGCTAAAAAAAGTCTAAGGACTTGAATCTCAAAATGGAATTCGATTTACTATACAAATCATTCTTGTCTTTTTTTTCGAAACAAAAGGAAGTCAATTACTTGGATCCTTGCTTTGTCCTTAAATAATGGATCATAAATAGAAATGTAATAAAATTTTAGACAATTATATCTGCAGCTTACCATTAAAAAGGTTATGATAAGTGATTTCACACATGTTGGTGGCAGCACAAGTTATCGATAGTGTGCGAGTTATAGTTGCAGTGAAAGTGTTGGTGTAGCAACACTGGTGGTGGTGAGGGTCGTGATCCAGTGATAATGGCAGTAGTGGTGGTGGCTGCGAGAAAACATCATTATTCGTAAGGCTGAGGATAATAATGACGGTGGTAGTGGTGATAGAGATGATATCAGTGTGACGGTAGCAGCAATAGTGGTGGTGGTGACGTAACACAATAGTGGTAGTCATGGTGGTCGTGACAATAATAAAATATAGTACGGAAGAAGGTGTATGGAGTGTTTAATGGTGATAGTGGTGGTAATGATAGCAACAATGGTGCAAGAGATAATGGCAATGGTGGTTGTCTTAATGGCATAAACGAAATGGTGGTGGCGACGCAGTGGTGAAAGTGGTGTGGTGGTGATAGAGATGACGACAGTGTTGGTGAAAGAGTTAGTGGTTGTGCACTTGGCAAGTTGATTGATGTGTGATACTAAGAAACTAGGTTCACAGTATATGTGGAGGTGGCACAAAGAATGCAGTCCTAGTCAGAACTAAGTATGAACATGTGGCACAGAGTAAGGACGAAGTAGGGGGCAAAGATCAAGGCTTTGCTAACAGAGCCTAAGGAGTGTTAGTCCTGCTAGGGTGAAGGCACAAAATGAACACATGACTATAGTCACTAGTTTAATGCTTAGGTCGGGAGCTAGGATTCAATGTTAAGGTCTAGATTCGAGGTCGAAAGTCAATGTCTAAAGTCCAAATTTTGTCTTTTTTTACAATTTTTTGAGCTCTCAAGTTTTAGAATGAGAAAGTACAATGTGAAATGAATTTGTTTTCTTATGCCTCAAAATATGACACCTAAACACGAACTAAATATTATAATCAGAAGGAAAAGTTACTCTACTGGAGATGAATTCTCAAGTCTACTATTTATAGGGTTTAAGAAAGTGACAGGCGCTCCCTGGGATTGACACCTCACCAAGGGGGCCATAAATTCCGGTGCTCCATGGATTATAGGATGTATATTCGTCCAGCCTGTCCAGTACAGTTTTGCTCTGTCTACCTAGGAAGACTGGCTCACACAATGCCAGCACATCCAGAGAACCCTTTGATCGAGCTACCAGTCTAAAGCTCTTACTGAGTCCCATGGGAGATCGTAGGGAACCTAACAACAGTGGAAAAAGCTCGATGCCCAACTGCCAGGCGAGCTAAGCATAATACTTTCCAGAGACTTGCTCTCATCTCAGAGTGATCCCTAGGAGTGTTGATGAAAAGCACTCAGTGTCGGATTATGTAGACTAGTCATGCGAAAACCATAGGAGAGATAGTGTGCAGATGAGTCGCTTATCCCATGGGGAGTCCTTATGTCAAAGAACTTGAAGCTCTAAGAGGATTCGCCTACGTGACAGACTGAGGTAGTGTCTCGAATGAGTCACCTACCCAATACGCCAAGGCAGTGTCCCGAAAGAGTTCCCCACCTGACAGGCCGAGATAGTGCCTTGGGGGAGTCGCCTACCTAGCAAGAGGTCCTTATGAGGGAACACCTTGAACTCTCTTACGGAGACAGTCTCAGGAGATATGCCTATCCCAAGATGAGTCCTTGTGCCAAAGCACTCGGAACTCTCCAATGTAGTGTCTCGGAGGATTAGCCTACCAGGAAGGAGTCCTTGTGCCGAAGTACTCGGAGCTCCCGAGTGGAGACAGTTTGCACAGAAATATTTGGCAACGAGCCTTGTCTAAGAGCACTCGAAACGTACCAAGGTAATGTCCCAAAGGAGTTGCCTACCCAATAGGCCTAGGTAATGTTCCATATGAGTCTCTTACCTGGCAATAGGCGAGCCCTTATGTCGAAAGCACACAAAGCTCCCTGACAAAGATAGTGTCTCGGGAGAGTAGCCTATCCTACGACGAATCATTGTTCTGGAGCACTCGGAGCCCACCAAGGTAATGTTCCGGAAGAGTTGCCTACTCGACAGGCCAAGGTAGTCATGTCGGAGCACTTAGATCTTCCTGAAGTAGTGTCCCAAAAGAGTTACCTACCCTGAGGTATGCTGCATTCCTTAAGTAGGTTGAAGTGTGTTCCACGACTAAGGCGAAGTGCTCACAATTTGGTGAAGGGATGGACCAATGCTAAGAGCGAAGTAGTGTGATAGAGTGCTAAGGGGCTCAACTGCATAAATAGCACGACGCATGAGTGTGTCGTCGTGTGGGCTCAACGAAGGTGCCGAGGGCGCGATCACTAAGTGTTATGCAAGGGCACGTGATGTGAGGATAGTGCATGAGAGTCGCCTATCCTACGACGAATCATTGTTCTGGAGCACTCGGAACCCACCAAGGTAATGTTCCGGAAGAGTTGCCTACTCGACAGGCCAAGGTAGTCATGTTGGAGCACTTAAATCTTCCTGAAGTAGTGTCCCAAAAGAGTTACCTACCCTGAGGTATGTTGCATTCCTTAAGTAGGTTGAAGTGTGTTCCACGACTAAGGCGAAGTGCTCACAATTTGGTGAAGGGATGGACCAACGCTGAGAGCGAAGTAGTGTGATAGAGTGCTAAGGGGCTCAACTGCATAAATAGCACGACGCATGAGTGTGTCGGCGTGTGGACTCAATGAAGATGGTGCCTGGGGCACGATCACTAAGTGTTGTGTAGGGGCACGTGATGTGAGGATAGTGCATGGGTGCAGCCGAAAAAAATAGTACATGGGACACATATAGTAGGAGGCCACACTCAGGCGCGACAACAGGGATAATACCAGAGGCACATAACGCAAAGATGGTGCTCGTGCACGCTACATAAGTCATGGAGCAATAAGAGGTGAGATCAAAGGGGAGGCAAAAACGGAGCCTTTGGGGGGATTGGGATTGGGGGGTAGAGCTCGGGCCTTGATTCAACATTTAAAATATTTTTAAGTGATGGAGGTGCGGCACGTGATTTGGGGTGTGCACTCCAAGTTGACCAGATTTGTTGTGTTGAACTTTGACTGCAGAATATTTGTTGACACGTCACAGCGACAGGACCCAATAATTGTCAGATATGCTTAGCCATGATGGACTAGCAATAGTACATTGGTTTACATAAAGTAAAAAGAATAGTGTCAATCATTTTTCTAAGTTCAAATACTATAAAATCTGACCATTAATAATTGAATGTTACACTACAACAATGGTTCTTATCAAATCTCATGAAATTCAATTTTTAATTTTTTATATATTTAAAATTGTTGTAACTGACTAGTTGATTTTTTTTTTCTTTGGGCGATTCCAAACACACAAGACAACTAAAGAGAGGAAAGTGTCTTGGTTTGGACATGAGTTTATAAGGAAATTGCTCTCTAGAATAAGGACAAAGACGACCCAATAGTTTCTCAAAGATGCCGTACAGTGTGGGTGTCACATCACATGACTTTGGTGTACAAAGTGCTTTTTTAAATTTGTTAAAAAGATTGTTTCTCTTAAAATTATATAATAGTTTAATGTTAAGGCAAATTATACCTACGTAGCTGAAGTTAGGGTATAATTACAAGTAAGGATAATAGTTTGAACAAATTATACTTTTGTCTGTTGACCAAACGAAATTTTAAAAATTCTAACGGTTTTAATGAAAAGACTTTATTACCCCTAAATTTGAACCTTATTATTTTTTCTAATGCCATTACTTCATCTTTGAAAAAAAGAAAAAGAAAGATTAATGCTATTAAGAATCCCCCACCACACCCCACACCCCACACCCACCTGCCCAAGCCCATTTCTCTCTCTCAAACTCCCCCATAACCGTCGCACCTTTTCGAGGCCCCGTCTGCCTCCCCCTTCCCGTCGCCACACCGCCCTCCCCTTCCTCGTCGCCGCACCTCCATCCACTAATTAACTTGGCTTCAGAGTCGAGGTGATCCAGCACCCATTTCTTGACTTTTCGCTTACTGTGATGGTTGACAGCGCCATTGGGAGGTAACGACGTGATTTATGTATGGTGGTGGTGTGGGTGGGTTGACCAAAAGGGGCCTAACCTTCTTTCTCAATCAGTGTGGGGCATGGGGCAAGGGAAGGGGCTGCCGGCGTGGGGCGAGGGGAGGGGGCTGTCGGCGGGAAGATTTTAGTGAGAAATTGAAGTTTAATTTGCAAACAAAACCCTAATTTGTAAATTAGGGTTTCAACAAAATCCTAATTTGCAAATTTGCAAGGTGATACATTTTGACTTTAAATTAAGGCTTGAAATCTTAATTTAGAATTTTTAAAAATATTCAATATATACAGTACAAAGGATAGTATTGTCATTTTAAAAATACGTATTGATGACATCATAAAAAACGTACACTTTTTAGACGGAATCCTGAC
The DNA here is from genome assembly GCA_033070095.1 of Escallonia herrerae. NCBI lineage: Eukaryota > Viridiplantae > Streptophyta > Magnoliopsida > Escalloniales > Escalloniaceae > Escallonia > Escallonia herrerae. Next base: position 67,308 of record JAVXUP010000906.1, read on the forward strand.
GGATGGACACGGCTGATACATTTTAAAAGTGTTTGATCACGGTATGTTACATTTTAAACTTAATGTCCTTGACTGTAATTATACCATAATCTCAGGGACATAGGTGTAATTTGTCCCTAATGTTATTATTTGGTTAGTAGATTTTAGTTTAACATCTAAATAAAGTTGTGTTTGAATATTTTTTACGAACAAAAAATACGAGCATATTTATAATAATAAACGGATAATCATCAAATGAAAAATAATTAACCACAATTTTTTATTTGAAGAATTAGACAGACAAAATACTAAAGAAGGAAGAGATAGAGGGGGGTATCTGAAGAAGGAGATGCAAAAACCGTTTGAATTGGATAAACAAACAGATAGTTTCGTTTACTCTAAAATCAAACTAGTGTGTAGCAGGAGGAATTGGATAACTAAAGAGAGTGTACATGTAATTAACATAAAAATATCTACATGATAAATTTTGATGCCACCACTTGTTTTTGATGCCCTTTTCATTTGTACAATTGGGTTGTGTTTTTGTACAGTTTCCTAATTGAGAGAAAATGGAGCAATTCCGCAAGTCCCAAATTGGGTTATTATACATCTATAGAGAAACCAAGTCCCAAATTTAAACATCACTGCAAAATAAGCGAACCAAGTCCCAAATTTAAACATCACTGCAAAATAAGCGAACCTCTCAATCTTCGTATCCTTGGGGACCCGGGGTGCTTAATCTCCACATGAAACTAAAATTTTTTTGATTTGACCTAACAAGTGGATAATCCAAATTGTTTGAAAAACTTTGAAATCTACACGTTGCTGCGATTTGAGCTCCCTATTAGTCGTTATGATAAGTTTTTCAAATCAAAGCTAAAAATCCATTCAAATTCTTTTCATAAACCTCATTTAACAACTTTAAAATTTTGACGGTAACTCTGACAAGACAGTTTATAATTTACCGTAAGCGATACTTTGGTAAATATATCTTTAATAACGATTCTTAACGATTATTACGTGTTCTTCTTACTATCCACCGATTTACTTTTACTTTTACTTATAATTTTAATTTTAACGGCTCTGAGTTTGTAGGTACCCGATAACTATGGATGATCGAATCTCCAAATTCAACGGAGTCTTTCTCGTAGCCAGTGCTTCAGTCTTCTGCTCAACCAATCGAAATCTTGACAGGTAACTAAACCCTTAACCCTAATTATTCATCTGCTTCGAGGGTTTATGTTGTTGCTTCACTGGCTTACCTCTCTTTCCCTGCAGATGATAACCATGGAGGCATCCAGTTTCTCTGCAATCTCACTGAAGCCTCGGCTTAATTTCTCCAATTACGTGAGTACCGTGTTTTTGTGTATGTTTACATATTTGTATGTTACTTTGCTCTCTACCTAATCTCTTGTTCAGTCTTATTCATGCATATGCTTGATAACAGTGTGAGTCTACTTGTTGATTATATTTGTTTGCCTAAATGACTCTGGGATTCCTCTAAATTATGGCTCGCCAGAAGACTATCTTCCAAGAAATACATTTCCCAAAAATCATTTTCAGTTGTTTGGCTAAATATATCGAGAAAAAGTCAATTCTGGAAATTAAAGTTCATAGCTACAAAGCATTGACTGTAACTAAGGAAATTGTGTTTGTTGGGTGGATGGACGCTTGAAGAAATCAGTTTGCTTCAGTCTATCAAATTGCTGATGGGAAGGATCTACATCAACGGATAAACCGTTGAAGTTGCATAAGGCATCAGAACTTTATGCCGGAAAAGATGGAGTAGGGTGGATTGGTTAGCTCTATTAAGCAATATCAAAGCAAGAGATACAGATCTGAGAGAAAGTGTACAGATCTCAAAGCATGACGGGCGCGAGTGTAGCCTCTGTGGAAAACGACTTACTGACTTTAAGAGGGTAAGTGGTTGTCTGGAGTTTCCATTTCTAGTTTGGGATTGACCGGAATTCATTTTCCGATTTTTTATGATGCACCACATATCGGGAAAGGATGAAGACCATTTCCAAAGATTTGCTTTCGTTGAAACAAGCGAGACCCGAATCAGTACTTTATCGTGGGCTATTAGTTAGGAGACATTAAGATACTATGGATTTAGGAATCATTTGGTATTTTGACTCTATAGAATTAGGGGAAAACAAAATGACTTATCTTGTAAGAAAATTTTGCATATGTATATGTCAGTAAGGATGGTGATACATATAAAGCTTCTGCAATGGAGCAAACAAGTAAAAATTACCTGCTGCAAATAGTTGTATCAGGGGATATGCCGGCGTCAGATATTGAGAAAATCAGAACGATGCACTATAGATCCATACTCATCTGGAATAGCTTAAAAGTTGACATCTGGGAATCATTCTAATTAGCTCAGACAATGTATATGTTCAATTTAGTCGGATTAAGTGTAAAATTCAAGGTTTTTAGGAATGAACATGTATAACCGTTTCCCTCTCCCTCCCTCCCCCTGCCTTCCACTATATGGGATATCAAACAATTTGCAAAGTTGATTGATCTATTGAAGAAAAAAGGTATATAGAAATTGAAGTCGTTCATCTGTCACCCATATTAGAAAGTTCGTCTCAGATATTCCAAGTCATTTGAATAGCAGTCTGAATTGAAGATCACGCCTTTTTTGGAAAGGTAAGAACTAATCAATGGAGATTCTCAGAATCTAAAATTAAAAGGAAGGATGGGATTGGAACTTTAAAGGCCGGTTTGCCATACGCCCATACACTACGTTATTTGTTTCATTTATAGCTATCATTTCCTGTTTCCTTGTTCAATCTTCTGTGTCAATGTTGTTTTTCTCCTAAGAAACAGGCCTTGGCAAGAAGTTATTCTTTACAAAATAGAAGATTAATATGAAAACCAAAAAAATAAAACAAAAAATGGGCTACCACCAATAGGTGTCCATTCTTGATTATAAGACGTATTGGTATCCAAAGTTAGTATTAGTTCTTTAAGGTAAAGACCTGGACGTCATGAGTTTGCAGGTGTTAGAATGCGTATCTCTAACCATTGCCTAGATTTTGCAGTGGCGGGAGCCTTTTGCAATGTGCCACCCTCTTTGTTGAAATTTTTTTAATTGTGAAAGAAGAACAATAATTACAGACCTCTTTGTGCCGAAGACCATTCAACATGGAGTTTATGAACTTCGAAACGACCAATGCCAACCTAAGTGTGATTGGTTAAGATTGAAGCTTTTGCAGAAACTTTACAGCATTTTGAAACATGTATGACCCTTACTCTGATACCAGTCAAAGAGGAATGGTAATTACACATTTGAAATATATATGTACTCTGTACATTCTGGATTCTGTAGCAAAAAAAGGTTTCCATATTGTTCATTTATAGGAAATAGATAACTAAGTGATTATTAATTATCCAGTACTAAGGAGTGATTCCACTGGGCTTAAATCTGAGATCAGACATCGTGTTTATATTTGTTAATATCAAAAAATTCCTTAGTAAGTGAATAATAGGTGAGGCAGTAAGTAAAGTACAGCTTTTGTTTCTCATAGTAACTTCAGCTTATATTTTGCATTACAGGGAGACCTTTCTGGTATCAGGGAGGTCAGTAAATTGCCACAATCATACTACAGTTGTTTCAGGATGTGTCCTAACATCTCTTCACCTCTTCAAAAGGGATTAAATTTAGTTTTAGCTTGCAGTCTTGGAAGAGGGACCAAGATCAGGTCTTTCTTTGGTCACAGTTGTTTTGATTTTCAAGTTGGAATGCCAAGTGAGTTCTCTTTGTTTTAGTTTGAAATTTCAGCAAGTTTTATATTGTATTATCTTGGCTACAGTTGTATTTGTCGGGAGATATACCAAAAGCTGCAAGTGTTCCTACCCCAACAAAACTTGGAAGCTAACAGAGCAATCTTTTTCGTTCATCCTATTTATACCCATCCTTGTATCCACATACCGGCAAACTAAACGTTTCCACATGAAAGATCAAAAGGTTCAATAGTAAATTTATATGATTCGAATCTGCCACAATAACCATTTCCGAACTTCCTCTATTTTCTGCTTTTATATCCTTCCCAAAAATGGAAGTGTAATAACCGACTTGAGTAGTATAATCCTAAATGGCTCTCTTTGGTTAATTAATGCCAAAGCAGCTACATATGCAACATGTTCTAATTCAACTGTATTCGCTAGTCCGATTAGTAATTCAGCTGGAAGTTGTTATAACTTTTAATTGTTTAGTGCAGTGCTTTCTGGACAAGCTTCCCATTCAAATTTGTTGAAATTGTGTCGAGTTAAGAGTGAGGACTCAGAGGGAGCTTTAAGTGGCGAAAACATCATATTGAATGCGCAGACGTTAGAGCAGGAGCTACAGAATGCCATTCAGGAGGAGAATTATGCCCAAGCAGCAAAAATTAGGGATAGTCTCCGACTTCTCCAGGAAGATAGCAAGGCTTCAGTGCTAGCAGCAAATGCTCGATTTTATAACTCATTCAGAAAAGGGGATCTGGCTGCTATGCAAGCCCTCTGGTCAAAGGGGGAAAATGTGTGTGTTGTGCACCCTGGTGTTAGTGGCATATCTGGTTATGACCTTGTCATGGGAAGCTGGGAGTTTGTATGGGCAGCTTATGAGTTCCCGCTATCAATAGAGCTCAAGGATGTTCAAGTTCTTGTTAGAGGTGATCTGGGGTATGTCACTTGTGTTGAAATGGTCAAGACAAAGGGTAGCAGCTGGGGCAGACAGTTTGCCACAAATGTTTTCGAGAAGATTGATGGTCAGTGGTTTATCTGCATTCACCATGCATCTTGCGTTGACTTGTGAATTGAGTTACGTACAAGTTTTGTAGTTCGTATGTGAGAAGGATGGCGGTATGTAATTTCAGGTTGTTTGTATGCTTGATTATTGATGTCCAGAAAGTTATGATAATAATGAGAATAACTGCTTAGTTTATCTCTCTCTTTCCCTAACATGTTGCTTGAACATTTTTAGTTTTATCGGCAACAAAGGAACCTTGGTTTTGAGAATCAGTTGCCAGAGCACCTAGTAGACTCAGGAATTAAAGTCTGCCACCTTCTCATGTCAAGTTCATACCCAGAATTTTCCGGAATGTCTTCTCCTAATCATGAGGGAATCTACAATCACAACCATTTTGGAGGAAGGGCAGCCTGCAATCGATGCTAAAATCAATATTGAGACCCTCGTTCTCATAGATATCTTGATACAGCAATCTTTGACATAGCAGGTAAACAGAAGATGAAGTACTTTAAAGTATGTAAGAAATTGAGTTCATGGAGAAGTGATAAATTGCCCAGATCCTGTACACGAGCATATAGTAGTTCTTGTCTTTGATAACAAGTTCTCTCTTAAAAGGTTAAAATGCTACTAGTATACTGAAAAATCTTATTTTCTAGATACAATTGGAGTCTAATGCTGATAGAGCAAGTGGCACAAAACTAAACTGGTACTTATCTTCATTCTGGAAGTGCTAACTCTTTTTGATCAAGCCTTCTTTATATTACCAAAATGAGAGGGTCGATAAACTCCCTTTGTAGCTGTTGAATTGCTGCCTCGGCTACTTCCAGTAACAACTAAAGTCTGATAAACTAGACTCTCCCAAATGGTGAAGGGGGTGGGGATGGAGCAAATTTTGCTGGGACTTCTTTTGGGACTGTATTTGGAGTCTTGATTGTATCAACTCCAGTTGTGCGTTCGGAAATGCATTTTGCTTCTGACAGGTTATTCACTTTAAGGACATTAGATAATGTCTGGCTGGTTATGGATGCCACACATACGGAGAATGCTTGTAATAGAGAGATAGAAGCATTGTATTCAACTGAGTAAAGCCCATTCTTGAGTGTTGACAAGCTGAATAGAGGTTTGTTCTCATGGTGTCCGCCCTGTATAGAAGCATGGACCAAAGGCCATTATTAGGCTTCAGAATGCTTGCAGGAACAAAAAGAGGCGATCATGGAGTGAAGCATAAAGCAGTACCTGGACAAAAAGTTCAAGGTGATCTGTCATGGAGCAACATATGGATTGCTTCGAGTTCTTGCTGATTTGATCATGGTCACTGAGAATTCGTAGTTTACAACCAAGATCCCAGCCTCCACAGTCACATGAACCAGATCTCCGCCGCTTTATCAATGGAGAAGGCAGTCCTTGATCTGGCATGCCATGAGTACCAACGGGAAGAATGACTTGTATGCTTTTAGAATTTTCATTCTCTCGGGTTTTGCAGGAATCTTCAAGCGAACAGTCTGTAAACCCTTCCCCGAAATAGAGATTGCCTTCACGTTCATGTTCTCCATTGCACTTTTTCTCACTTTGGTTCTTGACAACAATAGCTGCAAGCTCCCTATTTGACATGAATACAGGTGTTTCCTTGTCCGCGTGTCCAAGATCAACACCATACAGGACAGACTCTCTCACTATATATTGGTCCTTTGAGTTATGTCCATTCAAATCTGGGAGATTCGGGCTGGAAACCTTCATCTGGCCTACGATATTATAACCAAAACCACCACTCTTTCCCTTAGATACTTGATTCATCCAGCCTCCACTTTTCTTCCTGATTTCGTGAACGGAGTAAAATGCATAAATCAAGTCGGTATCTTCCTCCCCTGAAGTTGGTAATTTCTTTACTGCCGCAGCAAGAATTTCACTGCTATTATCAACCGCAAGTTTAAAGAAAGGGAGTCCATTCTTGAGTGTAAGCTGCAAAAGAGCCTGCACATTTGATTCCTCGTGCCTCCTGTTATCCTGAAGCAATTCACTGGCGTTCATGGGCTTAACACTCCGAGACTTCAAGTTTGCTTTTGACAGCTGAGTTTCAGCAGAGCGGGCTACCCTGGGCTTCAGCAGTGGGTCGAGTAACCTCCTCAAAGGGCTGGACCTTGCTCTGCTAATAGCTTTTACCTCCTCTCTGCTACAATGATCAGAACTAGTAGATGCTTCAGACCTCATTGGCCCAGACTTGACTGTAACATATGTAGAGCTTAGCTGTGGAGTGGTTGAACCCTCCTTAAAGCTAAAACTTCTGCTCATCCTACCAAGGCTAAAGCTAAAACGTCGATTAGGTGATGGATGACTTCCCTTTGATGCAGACTGTTCTGAAACGCTGTCATCCAATCCCTTGGAAGTCTCGTTTGCATTAATCTCAGTTGGAACTTCCACACCCTGAGAATTGATCAAGCTATGTCGCTTCATGTCAGACTTGTTTGTACTGACACTAACAGGCAGGGGACAAGAGTGGGGAATTTCGGAATATAGCTCTTCAAGGGAAGAGCAATCTGAAAACCTCTTTCCATTTGCGTCACCGAATTTCTCCTCGAAAGATGCTCTAGATTCTGGAGGCTGGAAACTCTCACTTTTTCTGGAGGAGAACTTGGGAAGGAGGAGAACAATGCTGTGGTTCTCAGTTGGAGAATGTTGGTGTGCAGTATTGATCTCCTCGTCTAGTCTTGCCTTATTTTTACCTTCCTGAGCATTTATAGTGTCATGTGGAGAAACTGGGAACCCGTGTTTCCTACAGTCAGAGAATGAAGTCTCATTGTCCCTTGTGGTCCCTTGACCCAACTCTTTCCTCCTGCCTCTGTCAAGCTTCACCGCTGAATAATTTCTGGCAGAAGACCTACTTCTACTTAAGTTTTGCAGTTCATCCAGGGTGCTCGTTTGAGCAGTGTTAAAATCGTTGACTTGCACGACTTTTCCTTGAGACTGTCGGACGTCATTACAAATTCTTTGTTCATAAAATGACTTAAGCTGAGCAACGTGGGATAAAGATTGCTTCAAGTGAAGAGCAGGATTCTTGCTCTGACCTGAACTAGATAGTCTAGACGACCCATTTTCCTCAGATGAGTAAGTAGTTCTCGAGGATGATGCTCTCGTGTCACCTCTGGATGGAATAGCTTTTTCATCGTACTTCCATTTTTCTAGACGCTCCCAGTCAAGTACTCCGAAATTTAAGGCTTTGCCTTGAAGATTCTCTCCCCTCTCCATCCTTTGTAAATAGCCAGGCAAATTTGACATGTGCTTGACAAGTTCATCATTTGTGTTACTGCAAAACTGCTGTTTCCGTTGGTTACCCACAACATTACGTTCGACCACGAGGCCCTCACCTGCACACCGTCTTAAGTCCTGATGCCTGTTAACATATGACGGACCGAATGGTTTTTCAACTTTGCGCTCGTCTTGAAACTTTGCTCTGGGTGATACATTCTTCTCCTTCACAAATTTTGAGGGGGGTTGTCTCGAACTTGTTTTCATCTCTGATCTGCGTCCCATGCTCATGACAGCTTCGAAATACTAATGTCTTGATTGTATTATGGCTTCACATTCTGACATTAACGAAATGCAGTTTGTCCTGAAGATCATGATAGAAGAGATGGCACCGCAAGTAACTATAAGAAAATATCTCACCACATATGACGGCTTAGACACGAAAGGGGAACCCCATAGTCCATTAAATTCCAATCTGTTTCACTTGGATGCACACAACTGAGGCGATTTTTGGGTTTATAGAACTCAACAAAGGCTTCAGCATATTGTATATTAAGAACTAAATCATACAACAAAAGGAATTTTTTTATATTGCATATTGTGAAAGATTCACAAGGAATGTTTTTATAAGGCAGCTGCCACCTTGGGAAAGCATAAGGAGGATACTGAGCATGAAATCCTAAAATTGAGAGACAGCTGAAGCTACTTAAGAGATTCAGCTGCCACTTGCTACAGTGCATGCGGATTGAAGAGAGCCTAAATATGAAAACCTAGGAGTGCAGAGCTAATGCAGAATTAGAAAAGAATTAAAACATTCATTGAATATACAGCTCAGACAGTTCATTAGTCTTCCTAAAACTTTTGAAGAGTTTGAGATCAAGTTGCTTTACTACAACTTATTCGAGTCTCAAGAATTTAGCATCTCAGCAGGAGAAGTAGCAGTGGTACCATTCGAGGAAAACTTACTAAATTTGTTTGCGTCCACCCCAAATGCAAACACACAATTGGTACAAAATTAAGCAGCTCGTGCCTAATCTCATTATTATGACTACTTCCAGAATTGTTAAAAAAATTTACACTCATAAGTATCTGTACCACTTTGTTTTACCTTATTGCACTATGTCAATCATGTAACCGTGAGCCCTCGCATAATTAGTCACCAGGTACTTCTAAAGTGGTCAGACCTCCTGTTCTCACTCTATGCCCTCATGCTCCTACCAAATGCGTGCCATTTTCTCCGGTGTCATGCTCTCGCATTTGCTTCCGCTAGGTGAACCGGTGACATAGCTCACAAAACTAATCCCCACCCACCTCCAAGAATCTCAAATTGAAAAACATAAATGGCAAACATGACATGGAAATACTGCTTCCAAACAGCATCCAGTACAAACATTAAGGCTCATGAATCAGAAACAGGAGAAAACAGTAAGTGCATTAAACCCCAAATCTGTGCCTCATTGAACCCTGAAGTGTAATTAGCCCCAAATTAACCCACAAACTACCCCAAGAATCTCAAACTGAAACATGTACTGCCGAATTACAGAGCACAAAAGTGCCATTCCCAAACATATTACATATGCGGCTCCTCAATCAGAGCAACTCATCCAAAAAGAGGAAAACATTCGCACGCATTGATTCTTAAAAAAAAGCCTAATGCCTACTGAAAAAAGACAACATCGTCCGCTTCTAGCCCCAAAATTTTCAACTAAATTTTCGCGTCAAAAAACTTACAGATCCAAGCTTTAAGAGCCAAAGCAACAGGCAAAAACCACTGCATTGTACACAAACCAACGCCACAAAGCAAAACAACCGCAAGATGCCTCAGTATTAACCGCGCCGGTAAATGCACCAAAAATCCCGGTAAAACGATTAAAGAAAACAGATTACCGAACAAGAAATCAAGAAAATGCAGGATTCGTAACAGAGAGACGCAGAACCGAGACGGCATTGGTCTCGATGAAGATCCGATACGTGACGCAATGTTACGGACAGAGCGAGTGAATCGGTAGGAGTAAACTGCAAACGAATGAGGGTACGACGACGTACCCGAAAAGCAAAGAAAGGAATTACAGAGAGGAGCAGCAGAGGAAGCATAATAATACCTTCTCGTAACGCGCATTCGAAATGCGTTTGGTTCGATGCCGGAGGACAAGAAGTGAAGAAGAAGGCCTGCCTGTAGATACAAAGACTACGCACAGCAAAGAAAACCCCGCGAAATCCGTATCAGCGACAGTAGAGAGAGTGTGTGTACTGTGTGTTTTTCTAGAGAGAGAGAGAGAGAAAGAGAGAGAGAGAGCGTTTTGTTTGTTTCAGCTTAAGCCCTAAGGGGTGTATAGGGTCGGTGTGGGGCCCAGTTTTTGGGGGATTGCTTTATTGCGAATCCCGAAGCGAAGGGGTCCCGGGGGGGGGGGCCCACAAGCGTGGTGGTGGTAGGATGGTTTTAGGGTCTTCCGTGACTGTGTACGTGGTGGGGTCTGATTTGCTGAATTTATTCGGAGCTTTTTGGGTCTCCTATTTCTTTATAGACCCTTGTCCTAAGGTTTGATGTTGTTGTCTTTAGCCACTCGCGAGAGTGCCAGCGGATAGAGGATATCTTTTGATGAAATATAAAGCAGAGTTAAATTATACCCGTATGAAATTACAGTAAATGATATTAAATTTTAAAAAGGTAACAGATCGTGATTATAAATATTAAAAAGGTAACACTTGTGTCCATCCGTTAAGTATCCGTCTAAAAAGTGTACTTTTTTCATACTGTCATCGATACATATTTTTAAAATGATAATACTGTCATTGTACTGTATATTTCAAATTAAGATATCAAACCATAATTTAAAAATTAAGGTCTTCAAATGTTATATACTATATAAAAAAAAAATTAAACCTGAAATTTAAAATTTTGAAACTATAATTTCTAATTCTATCTCTCTCTAAATTTTCTATTTCTTAATATAGTTTTTAATTTCCTTAAAATACATTTCTTCTCAAAAAAAATATGAAAAACCCTAATTCTCATCACCCCCCGGAACTCCACCTTAATTTTCGTTCTCCCCGAAATTTTAACTCACTGCACCGCCGCAGCCCCCTCCCCTTGGCCCACGCTGTCGTTGCCCCCTCCCAGTCCTACCCACCTCTGCCCTCCCATCTACCCCATCGCGCATCACCTTAATCATTCACGACAGTCCCATTTACCGTGCACCGCCGCCACAATAACCCACCGCAACCAAATCAGATCCAGCCACCCCCATCACCACTACCATCACCCACCCCGCCCCCGAAATATACTCAGCCACGACGTAGTCGGCGCCGCCACTACCCCCTGACGAATCCTGATCTGACCTATACACCACCACCGACCAATCAACTACCATAATTGTATCCGCAGCCCACCATCATATCCACAAGCAACCACCACCATACCACGGCCTTTTACCACCATCAAAGCTTTCAAATCTTTTTTTGTTATAATTATTTACCTCAATCATTTATGTTGTATGCAGTCGTACAGTGTATTGACCAGTGATGGTGTTGTGTATGACTTGCTCTGGTGTAGCCGTGTAGGGGGTACGATGATGGTGGGCCACGACAATGTTACGTGGTAGTTGGCAGTGGTTTCTGTCGGTACAGTGGGGGTAAGTACAGTCAAGGGTATATGACTCTGCTATGAAAAGAAAGAGAAGGGAAAAAAACATAAGAGGAGAGAAATTTTCCTTTCAAAAGTAAATGATGGCATTTAAGAACTTAAATTTTAAGTCATGGGCAATACGGTCATTTCACTAAAATCGTTATGTATTCTTGTATTCCGTTTGGTCAAAAGACATAAGTGCCTATTTTTTAAACTTATGGATATGCGTATAGTTCTACCCTAACCTTAGGGATATGGATATAATTGACATTATAAAGTATGTATTTAAAATAGTCGTTAAAGTTTTTTAAATATCATTAAAATAAAATAAATTTATTCACATGAGTTGTATTGTATTAATATGCCAAATTAGAAACTACATATTTGCATGACAAAAATGAATTAGATTGCTATGGCATAAAAGCAAAATATAAATTGGTTAACGCCGAGAGAACATAAAATAAGCAATTGCATTCAAGTTTTTCTTAACTAAACGATTTACCTTAGTTTAAGGATAGATATAAATGTAATTTTTGGTTTTATATAACTCTTTTCACTCGATTTTGAAGGTCAAATTGCAAAAGAAATGGATTAATTAGGCAAATACTATGAGTTCTAAGATTTATTAGGGTGGTTATGACGTCCAATTGACACCTCTTACGTCTGCCCATGAAGCATTTATTTTCACGCCCTATATGCTTTTCTAAAGGTGTGGTACTGTCATTCTTGAAATGCTAATGACATCCTTTTTAAGGTTATTTTTATACACTCGATTTGCGTGGTGTGCAGTTTTTCAAGACCGATTAAAGCCCCGATAGCCATTTAGAGAACACCACTAGGATTATCGAAAACAAACCTTATTATCAGTTCAGCCTTTGTTCCAACATTAAAAAATATAAATATGACATTATATTGACGGTTATTACAAGAAAATCTTAAATATAACGCTGATAGATTTGATGTTGTTTAATGAATGAGGGAGATGTACCTAAACAATGTGACTCTCGTATTATAAGCTATTGGAGATCAAAAACTTATTATTCTTCTTATCTAATACTCCATTCGTCTTAAAAAAAAGCGATCATATATTTTTTTAAATGTCCAAAAAAAAATGATCACTTTTCAAAATTAGAAAGTTTCTGTATGTATTTTTTATTTTTATTTTTACCCTTTCTTACACTTCTTTTATTTATTTATTTTATATACTCCCTCCGTCCCTAAAATATCGATCACTTTTACTTTGCTTGTATATTAAGGATTTTGGTTATGTATTATGTGTTTTTTTATTTTACCCTTTAGAGAGAGGGGAGTGGGTCATAAAAGAGAAAATTAGCTGATAGAGTGTTAAATGTAGAGAGAGACATAAAATAAAAAAAGTGTAAAATGGCGGCTTAGGAGAGAAAAAATGAGTTGGTAGAAAGTTAAATGTGGAGATAGAAATAAAATAAAAAAATAAAAAATATATAAATATACTTACATAATTTTTTTTAATTTAAAAGTTATTAATTTTTATCGAACGACTCAAAAAAAATAATCTATTATTAAGGATGGAGGATTTAATTCTCCTTCAATCCACTCTCGACTTTTGACCCGCTTTCTTTCGTTAAAATAGTAAAACTTATAAAATATAATAATTATATTTAAATAAGCGTAAACGGGGGAGGTGACTTGTTAGTGCAGTGCACTTACTGCATTGCAGCATAAAAAAAAAAATCATGATTGGATGACACGATACGTCTCGTCAATCTTGTAACGAGTCAAACGTAGCGAGTATGAGGGAATTAAGGACGAATATTGTGTCTAGTCTCTATGACCAATTTTACCACATAATAATAAAACTTATAATAACCACAAGTAACTAATGAGCAGTAGCTCTTTGCCAGGAGAGGATAAGCTCTCACATGGCTACACTTTTGGCACCTTCACTGTAAAATCTACAGCAACCCCCCTCTTATGAATTGATTGGCAACTTGCCATCTCCTATTGGTTGCATTGGAAGGCCGCAGCCAAGCCAACAGAAAAAACAAAATACACGGGAACCACATTTTGATACACTGCTTACTTTAATTTAATGTAATAATGCTAAATGAGATCATCTAGACTATCGAATAATAATACGGTGTAACTATGAAGGGTACGTTGGATAGTAGACGCGGTTTCCTGTCTTAACTTTTTAGGTTTAATTAAATCTTGGAGCTTGCGTTAAAAAATTATACGGAGTATCTCTCAATGTTATACCAAGCTGATACGAGGGATGCGCCTTTCAGATCGTTCCTGAAAGAAGCTTAGGCGCCTTTTAGATTGTTCCTGAAAGAACTTTACAGTGTGTGTCATAACGCAATTAAGTAATTAAAATTTATTTATTTTAATAAATTTTAATTAAATATGTTTGATAATGCTTAATGTTCTATCACTTTAAAAGTTATTTTCTACCTTTTAAAGAGAAATATTATTTGCAATCTCTTATGTAATTTTTGTTAAAGAGAAATATTAAGTAATTAAAATTTGTTAGTGCAGTGCACTTATTGCAATGCAGAAATATGTTTGATAATGCTTAACGCAATTAAGAGAAATATTATTTGCAATCTCTCATGTAATTTTTACTTTTTTTACTAAAAATATATTTTAAAGATAGTTGTTAGTTTTTTTAGTGACAAGCATAAAGTGGAAATAGACTCTTCCTATATAGTTTAATATTTTGATAATCGCAATATAATGTTTCGTGTGCAACGCACGAGATTAAAACTAGTAGTAACGAATACAGAAAACTTTTGCTCCGTAACAACCGTAAGACAGAGGAATGCGTGAAACCAAGTCGCGAGATGAACATGCTGGCGTTGCAGGTTGCTTCCCATCTAATCAATTCGCGGGTGGTTTAAATGGAAAGGAGAAAGACCCCAGCCCAGCTGAGAGGTTACATAGTTATTAATAACACGAGGAACGAGACCTTTCCTCTGCGTGGCCGTTTCTTTCTTAATTTGATTCATATAACTTGCTCTTCGCATTAAAGTTGGAAATGGACTTCTCCCCAGAGGGGTCATGCCAACAATGAATGTAGTCAATCTTTAATTAAAGTGCCTTTCTGTTTTCATTAAACTCGTGGAAATCTACCAAGTGTGTTCCCCTGTCTTTACAACACAATCCTAAAAACAGCATAATTGCAACGTGTTCGGGTCTTGTCAAGGCTAAGGTGACACTCTGGTGATGAATTTCTCCATTTTTTTGTCTAGGAAGGATTGAGGTCTCAAGCTCCATCTAGCGTCGGGATATTTGAGGTGAGAAACTTCCATTGCGGTGAAAAGAAAATGTAATAAAGAAAGGGAATGTTTGTCATTTCTTTTGCTGGAAAACCAATCATTCTAAAGCTATGGCAAACGAATGGTGGCCGGTTTCTGACTCGGGATACACCAATAACGGGTCGGAGGAAAGCCAAATGGTTCATGCTGTTGCTATATAAACTCTCAACATAATTCTTCATTATGCATGTCAAGTGGTGTAATTATTGCATAATTTTCGACCATTAACTTCAATCATTGAGGACAGTTGAACTAGGAGAGTACTAGTAATAAAAGGAGGGGCAAAAGACGGATGTCCTGAAGTTTTGATGTACGTGATTTTCGCCCATTATATGACATATGTGTTCACACACACTTTGGCAAATTTTGAATACTTTCATTTACTTAGGCACGAGCAATTTGATTGCACAAGGAGAAACCCCTTTTGCTTAATCCCATCATCATGTTCTAAGAACACATACGAGTCCCATAATCAGAATTTCAATGCACCACGTCATCGATTTATTCCTCATTTTTCACATTGAATATGCGTCTGATTAGAATCGCAAAAGGACGAGACCCCCATTAAGAACTTATACAAGTTTTATGGTCAAGATGGGCAGGTATATGTGATCACTGGCTTCTGAGTACTCGAGGGAGCTCAGCTCATGTCCTCTGGATACTGCAATTGAATCACATTTTGCACAAGCGAATCGTAACGTAAACTGGCAAAGTTGGGGAATCCTGCGGATCCTTTTGGTCAAGATCACGCATTGCATACCCATTATGTTAAGCTTTACTTGCTTGGTCTCCAAAGTCTTCAATCACATCCTCCTTGAATTCTCATATTACCAACTCCCCTTGATCTCATCTGCTCTGCCACTGATGCCAGTTAGCGTTTTCTTTTGACTTACAATTCCACGACTATAATTATCTAAGGGATGTGATATTTAAGCGATGCTTTTAGTCATTTAATTATAAGCTTCTATCTTTTACCGATAAAGATTTCATAAGTGGCCTTTGCCGAGCGTAAATTTTACCTAAATTCCTTATCAAATAGGTGATTCTAGAACGTATATACCTGATTGTTGCATTTATAGAATATACACATTTTTTTTGTTAGACGATGAGTATTAACTCTGGATGATTTTAAAGGAGTACCCCCACATCGGTATGGTGCATTCTGATTGAAGAGTATCTTTTTTTCTGAGTGCGAGTTTCAAGATTTGGACTCAGGTTCTTAACCGCCAAATCAATCCTTTGGGACTTGCATATTTATACGTTTGTTTTGAAAACACTCTTTTTCGCAATAATAAAATCTAATCTAATCTAATCTAATGTTTGAATACACGAGTCCATAGGACACTTTTTGGACCAGTGTCCTCAAAGTCTTTGGGCTCATTAGTTCTTCATTTCTAAATGTGTCAACATGTGCAACATTTTCTACTGTACTCCTTCAAGCATCTGGTCATGAAATGAATTCTTATCTTCGTTCCAAAAGCAGATGTTAGTCCAAAACAAATTAACCTAATTAAGCCATCCAAAACCCCATCAGAAAGCAATACTTCACAAGGTTTATGTGGCCACACAAACAGTAAAAGTATAAAGCAACATTAGCCAACCTTCTAATAAAAGTACAAGTATGGCCGAATCCTACTAAAGGCTGTGGATAAATTAAGGGTTAATTATAAAAATGTCCCCTAAGGTTTACACGTTTTTGCACTTTGCCCCCTGTGTTTACAACTTTTGCAAAACTGTCCCCCAAAGTTGTCAAAACCATTACAAACAGCTTCAAAATTGGACGTTGGGCGTTAAGTCGTCATGTGCGGTGCACATGCCATTTTGGCATGGGCAAATTTGTAACTTCCCCTTCCTCATCTTCCCCACTGTGTTCATCTCTCTGTCTGTCTGTCTGTCTGTCTCTCTCTCTCTCTCTCTCTCTCTGTTCCCTTTCCTCATCTTCGGGTTCACAACCGTCTCAATCTGATGCATGAGGTTTAAGTCTGCAAAATTGTACACAAAAATCTTCTACTCCAGAACCACCACAATCCTGTCGCAGCGTAGCCTCACGGCCCGAACCTCTGACCGAAAGGTTAACTCGCCAATGCACTCGCCCTTATGATCGTCCTAGATCATGACCTTGTTGGGCGGATACTGAGGATCGTCCCAGATCAGGACTAGCGCTAGGATTTTGCAGCGGAACAGCATGTCCACGATGCGAATACCACCGCCTTGATCGGAGTCTAGTCGGAAGAGCTCGCGGTAGGGGTTGCAGTCATAGATTCTGAAGCCGTTGTCGGTGCAGGCTGCGAAACAGGCATGATCCTGGTTGAAGGACAGGTGGAGGAGGGACAGGTGGGAGTTAGAATTAGGGTTTACCGGTGCCGGTGGAGGTGGGAGGGGAGGGCCGTAGTCGTGAGGAGGCTCAAAGTCATCGTCGTCCTCTGCTGGTGCATTGCAGTCGAGCTGAGGCATCGAGGCAAGATTGTTGAACAAATTTGGGTGTTCCAGTTGTGGATGAGGAGAGAGAAAGCCTGAATTAAAATTAGGACTTGGCCACGAAGGGGAAGAGAAGTCGAAGAGAGTGGCCATGGTAAAGAAAGATTCGGACTTTTGGAAGAGCGGCGCGTGTGGGGAAGCTGGGGAACAGAGAGAGAGAGAGATGAACACAGTGGGGAAAATGGGGAAGGAAAAATTACAAATTTGCCCATGCCAAAATGGCATGTGCACCGCACATGACGACTTATCGCCCAAAATTGGACGGACGTCCAATTTTGAAGCTATTTGCAATGGTTTTGTCAACTTCGGGGGACAGTTTTGTAAAAGTTATAAACATAGGGGCAAAGTGCAAAAACGTGTAAATCTCGGGAGACAGTTTTGTAATTAACCCATAAATTAAAGCCCTGCACACCTAATTAAAATCGTGGGAATCATCTATCCTATTTCTTTCAACACCTTTTGATTTCTGTTTAGCTTCCTGTGTAAATATTCCAATATTGTGGTACTTTATACATCAATGTCTTCACCCTTTTCTCTAGTATCAGCAAAAGTTGTGGGCGATCTCTACACTTTATGAAAGGGAGAAAGGATCGATTTTAAAGAAGGTTGTAAAGGAAATAGAATTGGGCGATAGAGCCCCCTCTTCTTCTATTTCTGATTGTGGAATATCTCTTGCTTGGACATCAAGCACCTTCAAATCATACTCAGTAAAGCATCCTTCATTAGGGTAAACATCATTGCGGAACTTTTGATTTAAGTATTTTTCGGTGGAACAGAATCCAATCTAGGAGTGATGGTACCGGAAGGATTTCAGGTTGGATGCTGATGGACCCTCCAAAAACAATACATTGTTTAAACAGGGCCAAGTAGCTTTGTGAAGACAGGTATCGACTTACTGGGAACCAAGTTTTTCTGTCGAATCGTGCAAATGACGAGGTTAGAAGGCTTGGAACCACAAACGAGCTTAGATCATGTTCTTCCCTACTTGGGTGCAGGTGTCTATCTCTTGCTTCGCGGACTGTGGTTTACGGAATGCATGGTTCCTACGGGCATTCGAAGTAGTCGGTGCAATTTTGATCAAGCATGCTGCAAGTAACATCGACAACCTGCCAATGCAGTGTGAAAGCGAAGCAGAATTTTTGACTCTTGATCCAAACATCAGTGATATAGCCAGAGTGCATGGCAGGCTTGTAATCAACAGAGTTGGATACAACATTAGTAATGGCTCGCAAATTTCAAGAGACATTTGTCCTTGTTCTATTTTACGGTAGTTTAGCGGTAATTTTCCCTAAATCAATGCCGACGTTAAAGATAATTTTGAATCAATTGTTGATTTTGGTCTAGAAGATGCTCTTGGAGCTGTCAGCTACCTAAATGGCCAAATATCTAATCTCTCCCGTGCATACAATCAACAAATTCTTATAATTACAAGTCCTATGGTGTTTGATCTCCTTTCATGCATACTATATCCATATAATTGAAAAGCGGACACGTAGCTGTTCCTTAACTCTGCTTCAGCAGAAGCTAACACAGCTATCTACGAGAGAACTTGCTGACTTTGCAAGATCAAAGATGATTAGCAGACCATATGAGACTTGCAAAATTAGCAGAAAATGGCCATGAAAGCCCGGAGAATGACTCAGCACTGGAACCTTGTTCAAATCAATAATGGCATGCCAAGGGAAAATGAAATGAAATATGCAAGGGCATTATATCTCCGCAAAGCATTCGAAGCTCTAGCCTGCAATAGTGAGTTAAAGCAATTCCAACAAAGCAAAGTGGTCATTCTATGAAGATTTTAACCCCCAAAACATGGGAGGAACTCCACTTTATATAAACTGAAGGAACTTTGAACAGCATGACATAAGGAGAGAGTCGACGGTAAAACCGAAGAAAAGACAAGGTGCGAATAGCTTTTGTCATCTGACATAACGTTAGAGATATGATGGTATGGTATGCAAGAATTACTACTTGCCAGTGATATGCACAATGCATGAGGAGAAAATTTAGACATGATTCGAGATCTTAGTAGATTTGTGCAGTATTTCAAAATCACCGATCACTGCATTAACTGTAGATATTCAAGGAGAGTGACAAAGAACTCAAATCCTGCAGTATGCAACCTTTTGAGCAAAAGAAAGGGAAACATTCTGATGAAGCAGAAAAAGGTTATAGGTCACAATTACAGTGTGCTATATGGAGATTCAAGCCCTACCACAGTCCTTATTAACAGCACGTGGTGTAAAAATCAACAAAATCATGCCATGACCGAGTATTTAAACTGGAAAATGTGAGTATTCTTCCATAGCCAGTGGAATCTTAGGTCACAACTACGGATTGTTCAGGAGATATGTCTCTTCAAAGTTGTCGAACACAGCTACTTCCTAGTCCTACACATGGTGTCCGCCTAAATCATAGCAATGACTAAAACCTATATGGCACTTGTGATCATAAAATTTAACCCAAGAAGCGCACGTGCTGTTAAATAGAGTGAAGCACATAGGTGCAAAATAGGAGGAAGCACAAGTCAGCAACTTAAAAAAAAAAAAAACAATGAAATGAATTAGTACCACGAGAGATCATTACAATATGCATATGCAACACAAACATCATTTAAACAGTAGAGACCTCAGACCTGATCGAGTCCTGAAATCATGTGTACCCGTGGCTACAATTTCTCAAACCTCAAAGAATCAAGATATCTTTTCTCGTCCAAGCCACGTGAACAAGGTTCACAAAAGAACGAAACCAGACAAAATAAAAGGCTGAGCATACGAGACTATCAAGCAACAGCATCATCCTGCCCAATGTGGCCCTGCACCAGCCGCATCAAATCAGTTATAACCTTTTGTTCCGGTTCGCCATCTCCTCGTAGTTAAACATGGCCAACGCCCTGTTGTCCTCGGCGCTATAAACCTGGTTTTCTTTCCTGATACGAACTGCATTCGTCTTCCGATGCCTACTACCACTCATAACATACCAAGCTTCCTCAAACTTTGAGATCTCCTCAGCCGAGTAGCCCACCTCGCCTCTGCGTGGGATACGCTTCCCCTTCTGAACATTACAAGCTAACGCTAAAGCGTCACCTTCTCCCGGCCTAAGAGTGCCTCCATAGCTCATACGTCCTTCAGTCTTTGGCTCCGGCATCGGCCCAAACACCGGTTCCTTAAACACGCGCAACTCACTGTTTTCCCACCATCTGTTAAAAGTCACAGCAACACTGCCTCTCTCTAGAACCTTCCATTTCTAGATTTCTCTTCACAATTCCTTCATCTTCTCATGGTTCTTCATCCTCCAAAGAACCCAAAAACTTCTCTCTAGAATCTATTTCATTTAAGCATCTTTCTTGAATCTTCCCTTGTCTCTATTCTTCTAGAGTCATCCACCATTGACTCAAGCATCGTATAAAGAGGAGGCTATGATTCTCATTGTTGTATCTAAGAGAGAAACATGGGTCTTCCATGTGTGAGTAAGTAAAAGAGTGATTTCATTGTGCATGAGTGCAAGTGTCCTCTTAGTGTGTTAGTGAGTCAAATATTCCCCTGGTGTGTTGGTGGGTCAAGTATTTGAGTGTTTGCTTGCACCTTTCTTGTAGAAAATTATTTCTACATCAATAAAATTTTCCTTTTACCAAGTGCCCATTTTCAGTCTACATTTTGCTATCAGAGCTTGACAGTCAGGGACCGTGGTGGCTGCGCTATAAGA
Source organism: Escallonia herrerae (assembly GCA_033070095.1). Lineage (NCBI taxonomy): Eukaryota > Viridiplantae > Streptophyta > Magnoliopsida > Escalloniales > Escalloniaceae > Escallonia > Escallonia herrerae. The sequence goes on from JAVXUP010000906.1 coordinate 88,375, forward strand.
AAATTCTTGTTCATGCACAGTCCGGGACAGTGAAGCAGTTGGTCAAAAGCTTACTTAATATTAGAGACAGTAATATCAAGTCACGATGGAGGATTTTCAGGCAATTGGCTCAATTAAAAAGCTTAATGATCACAACTATAGCTCGTGGCAGACTTTGATGCAATCATACTTGGAAGGCCAAGAATTTGGAAGCTTATCAGTGGTAATGAGACGGCACCACCTGCATCAACAGGCACGAATGAAGCTGCGCTGCAGAAGTGAAAATCTAGAGCTGATTAGGCTTAATATGTTATTAAAGCTTCCGTTGAGAAGAATATTTTAAAGCATATAAAGAATGCAAGAACCCCGAAAGAGGCTTGGGACATAGTTGCATCTCGTTACTCGAAGAAAAATGAAATGTGACTCCAGTATCTCGAGAACGAGCTTATGGGAATCAAGCAAGGAAGCATGACAATCAATCAATACTTCACTAAGGTAAAGTCTCTCTGCGATGAAATTTCTGAATTAGATGTCGAAGCTACAATTACTGATTCCCGAATTAGGAGAATAATTATTCTTGGGTTGAGACTCAAATATCATGGATTTATTACGGCAGTCCAAGGATGGCCCACTCAGCCATCATTGGAAAATTTAGAAAATTTATTGGTCAATCAAGAAAGTTTGGCCAAACAACTCGCTGGGGTATCATTAAAGAGTGATGAAGAGGCACTTTTTAGCAACAAGAGAAAAGACCAATTCAATAGGCAGATAGACAAGTCGAGTTTTGAGGATAAATACGGCTGGCGTAAATTCTCAGATGACCAAGAGAAAAGCTCTAAATAGGGAGCCTCACAAAGTCGCAGCAAAGCGGAGCGACATCCTTATAAAAATAAGCAGCGCTTCGACAAATGTTTTAATTGCGCAAGAAAGGTCACTTTGCACGAGATTGTCGCTTTAAGAAAAGATCAGTTGAAGGTAATACTGCTACATAAACTGATCACGAAGAGGGAGTCAACAGTGAAGAAGAATGGGATGCTCAAGCATCAGTAGCCATAAGTGAAAGAATTGACGAAGAACAAGAAGAAGAGATTGACTTTGATCAAAGAGATTTGGAGGACCTAAATAGTTCACACAAGATTGCGGAGGACAACATTATGAAGCAAGCATTAGCAGCGAACTTTCTCGAGGAAGTCGACTATAACAATGATTGGATTTTCGATTCAGGATGCTCAAATCATATGACCGGTGACAAGGAAAAGCTTAAGAGCATGTCCGAGTATAAGGGAGATCGAGTGGTTGTAACAGCCAACAACTCAAGGTTAGCAATCGCTCATGTTGGCAAGGCAACGATAGCATCACGATTTAGTCAGAGTCAAGTACAGCTGCAAGATGTTTATCATGTACCAGGTATGAAGAAAAACTTGGTCTCAGTATCCCAGTTAACATCCTCAGGAAATTACGTGGTGTTTGGTCCGGACGATGTCAAAGTATGTCGAAGATTAGTAATACTTGATGAACCAAGTATGGAGGGTCGGCGATTGGAGTCTGTCTATGTAATGTCAGCGCAAACAACATACATAGACAAAGTGTGGAAAAATGAAACAGTGGACACGTGGCACGCACGCTTGGGGCATGTCAGTTACCATAAGTTGAAAATAATGATGAATAAGTCTATTCTTAAAGGTCTTCCCCAACTTGAGGTCCGAGGAGATATTGTGTGTGCCGATTGCCAGTATGGGAAGGCACATCAATTACCGTATGAGGAGTCAAAATTCAGAGCAAAAGAACCTCTAGAGCATGTACAATCAGACGTATTCGGCCGAGTAAAGTAGCCATCATTTGGAGGAATGCGATACATGGTAACCTTTATCGATGACTTCTCAAGGTTCATCTGGATCTACTTTATGAAAAAAAAATCTGAGACCTTTAGAAGTTTAACAAATTTCAAGAAAAGGTTGAAGGAAAAATTGGAAAGAAAATACAATGCTTACACACGGACAATGGGGGAGAGTATACATCTGAAGAATTTTTGGAGTACTTGAAAAAGTGCAAAATTAAAAGACAATTGACAGGTCCAGGAACGCCACAACAAAATGGTGTGGCTGAAAGAAAGAACCGACATCTTGCAGAAACTTGTCGAAGCATGCTACATGCCAAGAATGTCCAAAGTCGATTTTGGGCCGAATGCATGAAGACATCAGCTCATGTGATTAATTGGCTGCCACAAGCAAAACTTGGCTTTCTCTCACCCTTCCAGATGTTGTGGAACACAAAACCCATGATAAGCCATTTCAGAGTCTTTGGATATGTCTGTTATGTTTTCGTACCTGATGAGCTACGTAACAAGTTTGATAAGAAATCAATCAGATGCATCTTTGTTGGGTATAGTGGTGAAAGAAAAGGGTGAAGATGTTGTGATCCTGCAACAGGTCGATGCTATACATTGCAAAATGTAGTATTTGATGAGGCTTCTTCTTGGTGGTAACCACAAGAGGTGGTTCTTCTAGACACTAATGAGATTAAAGAAAGGATGGGAGAAAGGATTGCAGTCGAAGAAGATGCAGAGCAACCAAGTTCCATATCCACCATAAAGTTGAGGCTAGAAATTTTTGGAGCTATTGAGGAGCCTGACTCGACGCAAGAAAGATTAGAGGGGCCATGGCAAACTGAGGCATATTATAAGACCCCAGAAGAGACTCGACCAGGCCAACATGAAGACATCCAAAGTGATGATGGGCCACAACCATAACTCAGGCGATCTAGCAGACAACGAAAGCCAAATCCAAAGTATGCTAATGCTGCTCTAGCTGAGATAAAAGAGCCATCAAGCTACGAGGAAGCTTCCAAAAACAAAGAATGGGGAAAGTCATTGGAAGAAGAATATCAAGCACTATAAGAAAATCAAACCTGGGAGCTGGTACCTAGACCTAAATATGTCAAGCCCATATCTTGTCGATGGGTTTACAAAGTGAAGACTCGTCCAGATGGTTCAGTCAAGAGGTACAAATCACGGCTTGTGGCTCAAGGGTTTCACAATAATATGGACTCGATTATGAAGAGACTTTAAGCCCAGTAGCAAAGCTTACGACAATGCGTATTGGCACTTACAGCAAGCAAATCATGGAAGCTTTGGCAAATGGATGTGAAGAATGCCTTCCTATATGGAGACATCGACAGAGATATATACATGGAACAACCAAGAGGTTTCAAGAACAAGGTGCACCCCGAGTTTGTGTGCAAGCTAAGGAAGGCATTTTATGGATTAAAACAAGCTCCCAGAGCATGGTATGGTAAGATTTTTGAATCTTTAGTACTAAATGGTTACACTCTTTCCCCAGTAGACTCGAGCTTGTTTATCAAGGTTTGTGGAAGTAAACTAGTTTATGTTGATGATCTAATCATTATAGGAGATGAAGAAGATGAGATTCATCAAACAAAAGAAAACTTATCTGTTCGATTTCAGATGAAAGAGCTTGGCGAGCTTAATCATTTTTTGGGTCTTAAAGTCGATTATACACGTGAAGGTTTGTTCATATGCCAACAAAAATATGCAAGAGATTTATTACAGAAATTTGGAATGTTGGAGTGCAAATCGATTTTGACACCTATGGAACCCAATGTCAAGCTCTGTGCAGTAGAAGGCAAGGACTTGGAAGATGCCTCTATGTACTGGCAACTGGTAGGCAGTCTTATCTACCTAACTTTGATGAGGGCTGATATCGCCTTTGCAGTTGGAATAGTGAGTTGGTTCATGCAAACACCAAAGAAACCTCACCTCAAGATGGTTCGGCGAATCATAAGGTATGTTAAGAGTACCATTGATTATGGTTTATTATATAGAAGAAGTGAAACATGTAGACTGGTCGGCTATTGTGATGCCAACCATGCCGGAGATCATGCTACACGCCGATCAACCACTGGTTATGTGTTTAGTCTTGGTTCAGGAGCAGTCTCCTAGTGCAGCAAAAGACAACCCATAGTGTCATTGTCAACAACCGAGGTGGAATATCGAGCAACAGCTATGGCAGATCAGGCGTGTTCCTGGTTAATACAACTCTTAAGAGACTTACATCAGCCAGTTGAGTATGCCGTGAGATTATTTTGTGATAACATGTCAGCAAAGCAGTTGGCAGAGAATCCGGTATTTCATGTGTGAACTAAACATGTGGAAGTACATTACCATTACATAAGAGAAAAATGCTTGCAAGGAGAAATAGAGTTGGCTACCATCAGAACAGACGAGCAAGTGGCAGATATGTTTACAAAAGGACTCAACAGTGCAAAGCTCATAGACTTTTGTGAACGGCTTGGAATGATTACTTGGAAGAAGTTCACCAGTGGAGTCAGTGTTGAGGGGGAGTGTTAAAAATACACCGCATCTCTCTTGAAACTTCCATTTCCAGATTTCTCTTCATTATTCCTTCATCTTCTCATGGCTCTTCATCCTCCAAAGAACCCGAAAACTTCCCTCTAGAATCTACTTCGTCTAAGCATCTTTCTTGAATCTTCCCTTGTCTCTATTCTTCTAGAGTCATCCACCATTGACTCAAGCATTGTATAAATAGGAGGCTATGGTTCTCATTATTGTATCTAAGAGAGAAACAAGGGTCTTCCATGTGTGAATAAGTAAAAGAGTGATTTCATTGTGCATGAGTGCAAGTGTCCTCTTAGTGCGTTAGTGAATACTCCCCTGGTGTGAATATTCACTAACGCACTAAGAGGACACTTAGAGCCGTCTACCTAAGAGGACACTTAGAGCCGTCTACCCGACGAGCCGTTCCCTCGAATCGCATTCAAAAAACAGTTGCTTCCTTTCCTTCGATCAAATTTTAGGGTTTCGAATCAAGGAGGGGTTTTTCTATAATTAGAGTGATCAGATGACGAACGACATTTATGGGGAGAGTTACGATCGTCCCTTTTGTAGCCATTGACCGGATAGGACCATGACTCTGGCTTCGGCTGAAACTTCGACTCTAATTGGCATGGTGACGACGGGCGGATAAATCTGAGGAACCCAAGTCATCTTTTTACCGCAAGACCTTGTGATCTCTGAGTGATTAACAACTTAGAAGGGTGGTGAGTTACAATATTACTGCTCATAAAACCATATAGCAGGTACATTTCACCGTTTTTTGCCGTAATACTTAATTTTGGCACGATTCACCCTAAGTTTTTCAATTTTTGCGGATTCACCAATTTATGGGTTGAGTCCAATTATTGGGACGCGGCCAATTCTTTATTGGTACAATTGTAACTACATCTTTTTTTTTCCTATCTTGACAGGCACGTCATCAAACTTTATTAGTCAATAAGGGCTTGAAGCATGGAAAAAAATTTAGATCTTGACCCACTTCATCTTCCCCTTCACGTCCATCCACGACCCAACACCAACACCACCATACCCACTTCAGCTGCCACTGGCAACACCACCATACCGACTTTTGTCGTCACCACCACCAACACCATCAAGGCGACATCTACTAGAAAACCTCTTTGGAGTGCCTGAGATTAAGAGCATTATAAAAATTTCCACAGCATGAATTGATTTTCAATAGAGAGATTTGCAAGTGCGAAATTAGAAATTTAGTGATAGCTTGTAGTAGACTTCATGTTCACATCTCACAAATCCAAGTCCTCCAAATACGTCTCCTTGGCCTATATCTGCTACAAGTTTAGTAAAAATGTATCCATTGCAATGGAGGTTGAGGCAAGCTTTTTTGTATGGGATTTGTAAGAATGCTGAGGTGACATTGGCACTTCAAAATTCCTTGTGGCAGCCATATTTGTTGCTTAAAATTTTAGTTTTTGCCAGGTCAAATTTATGCACATTTTCTATACAATTCCTTTCAAATAAGTAGCCATCACAACCAAAATTTGCATTGTTTTTCTTTAGCCACACCATGTGTTTGTCACATTATTCATCTCAAGTCGTGGGGCAGTGAGCATTGAGGATAGACTCATAGTATAGCTTGAGGAGTCAATGGCAGCATAACGTGGGTTTGGTGGTGGGGCGATGGAAGTAGGTCTGATGGTTAAGGTGTTGGCGGAGGCGGAGGGGGCAAAAGTGGTTACTATCGGTTTAGTGTAGGTGTAAGCAGTGAGTTTTAACAGTGGTGTTGGTGGCGGCCACAGAAGTAGGTTTAATGATGGTGGTGGTCTGATGGAGCGGACGACAATGAAAGTTGTAATGGGTTCGGTGGTGGCAATTTTTGGGGGTTGGTGGTTGTATGAGTGGTGGCGGCGGTGATCATGTATAAGGGATGGTGATGATGTGGGTGCTAAATGGATTAGGGATGGTGATGATGTGGTTGCCAAGTAGACTAAGAAGGTGATGTGGCTGCCTAGGTGGATGAGGCAGGTTGAAGTTACGATTTTATCCCTTGAGAATTGATGGGCATAAAAAAATTGGATTTCAACTTGTCAATTGGTACATTACACATAAATTGAAAAGCTTAAAGTTAATTGTGCCAAAATCCAGACCCTTAAGGTGAAATGTGCACCTGCCCCAAAGTAGAGGTTTTATGTGCTAATAATCCTTACTTTTAAATCTGCCAAATAAAAGTTCTTTCGTCCTCGCATTATTATTTTTTTCCACTTAGGGTTTTTATGATCTTAGGCAATCTCGTAACTATATTATCCTTCAAAATGAAAACCTAAAAACACATACAAAATCAAAATCCATAATTGCCGCCCCTTTGCGGTGCATCCATCAAACACCTCCATCCACGGTTGTCAATTGCTCGGAATTCATTACCTATGGTTTGATTAATGTGGCCGAAAGGTGAGATACTTACGGTGTTGGTTGGGCAATGGATTTGTTTTTGTGAGAATGTGCTTGTGTGTTTGTCGGGGAAGGAGAGGCGATGTTAAACAAGAAAGGAATTTAGAGTTTGTTTCGGAGGCAAGGTTGTGGATTGATTGATCGTAAGGGCAATAAGGGTAAATCAAAATAAGGATGGGTTTGGATGTATAATAATATATCAAATTGAATATGGTTAAGTATAAATTTTTAAAATTTTTAAAACCTTTTGCACATGAGTGTAATTACCCTGTACATTATGTAGGTTCATTGTAATTAACCCAAAGGTTTTCCACGCATTGTGAGCTGAGCATAGGATTTTCAAGCTTAGTCCCTGTAATTCGTCGAGTTAATTCAAATATGATTTAGCTTTGCTTTGTTACCTCTCAAGCATAACTGAGGAGTATGATCTCATACAACTTGGTTTATACATCTCAGTAGCCGAATCAAAATGGCCTAGGGATAAACAAAAATCAGTTGAGCTCGAGTAGCTTGTATCATTGAATTTGAATTTACTTGAATTAAGCTACTTTTAGCATGACATCTATCTTGCACACAATTGCCAATTTTTTTTTAGTTTTGCACGACACTCATCACGCAATATACAAATGCTTTGGATAGTAATCTCATGACATGCTTAGTTATAAGCAAAGATAATAATGAGATTGTGTATATTTGCTCACGGGTGCAATAAATTTGATGGGTTCTCCCTAAAAACAATACATTTGGTGCCTTTGCCCCTTATTCTTGGAAGATTTGGAATGTTATGATTTCATATACTTGTTATCTTAGTTGTATTATTTGAAATATTGGAGAAAACCAATGCTTTCACCTAGAGGTGACAATCATAACCCAAACCCATTTACTTGCTCAAATCCTCCCACTTAAAAAGCCAACCAAAATCACCCACGTACATAATTGGGTCTAAATGGGTTGAGTATCTCGTAACCCACTAATCCGTTGGTTTACAAACTCACCCTCTGCTAACCCTAATCTCTATCGTGTCTTCTCTCTCCCTTTCTCGACAAACCACTAAGCCTGGTGTCACAATCACTGCATTTCAGTCACCACTGCAGTCGCTTGTTGCCACTTCCTACTTAACGCCGACTATTGCCACTCGCTCTTTGTAGCCACTTCATATAAACCATCGTCGTCGCTGTCACTTGCTTACGCTCTGCCTTTTCTGCAAACTCGCTCACGCTCTGTTGTTGCTATTGCCACCCCTACCACTCAAAGTAACTGCCACTATATAACCATTGTTGTCTCTTCAGTCACATCCTCATCTAACGTCGTCGCCATCTCAACCCAACTATGACGGACAATTCACCCTCCATCACTTATGCCACCAATTATCATCTTTCTTGACTTTGGACACAATAGCCATGGGCTGAGCAAATAGTCATAGAAACGGATCTTCACTCTTGTTATCTCATATTATTTTCTCATTTTATGGGATACCTAGACTTCCTTCCTGGCATGATGCTTCCCGGATGATGAATGGGTGTAGTTCTTGACTACTAAATACATGTTTAATATGAAAGGAAATGCATGTTCTGCTTTCTCGTGTGATTCAATTAAGACTTGTAGTCAAATCCTCTATTCTCTTCTAACTTGAAATGCAATGGCTAGGCTTCCAAACTCAAAGGGTGCAAAAGTTTTAAAGTCATTCTAGGCTAGTGAGTCATCAGCAAATTCATCAACACAAGAATTTATATGGAAACATGAATGGATAAGAAAATTCACCACCTTTCATAGTTACTGACACGTTGTCATTTGAAAGGATCTCTTGTTGGTATTGAACTCTTTAATAAAAGAGGGATAAATCAAAAGGCTTTAATTTTACAAAAAAAAAATTATGTGTGAGATGACATAACTTCTGGTACTTTTTCCTTTTGTTTTCTTTTCCACTTACATGACGTGGATATTGACAGGAAGGGTGAAGACTCCTCATGATTGTTGATCTCAAATACTATTAAAGTTGCTCCGAATTTTATTGCCTACGCATACTTGGCCGCATTTACATGGTAAAAATATTACAACTTTAGGAACCTTAACTTTAGATTGTAACCGAATAATGTTTGTCGAACGTAAGCTATTTGATGCTTTCTTAACATGTTGAGAGTTTTAACTCCTTATGTTTTGTGTCTTTTTTCTTAATTTTTTTTGTTAACATTATGTCCATATGCTTTTTAAAGATCCAATCACTCAAGATAAGTGCTTAACTTATTGTTAGAAGTGTACAAGTGCAGGTTATAGTCAAGACAATGTTATAATCAATTACAAAAAAATATCAAAATAAAAGTCAATGAGTTAGTTCAATGTTCAAGGCGGGTCAAATTGGTCGGGCCAGAACTTAGGTTGGGCCTTAATAAATGGTTGAATCTTGATGAATGGGCCAACATTGAGATGATGGATTAAACTAACTCATTCAATAATTGACCCGGTTAACCCACAAGTAAATGGGTATAAAAGGGTCAGTCGCCGGTTTGACCCAACCCAAACCCAACTCGCCCACCTATTTTCTCAGGCCTACTCTCACGGACTGGGGGCCAAGTTAAAATGTATGCAACAATGATGGTTAGTCATGCAACAATCATGTTTGACGAAACGAACAAGGAATTGCCTATATTTGGGCGCCCAAAAAAGTCTACAATTGTTTAGTCATCCAATGTGGAGCTATGTACCACAACAACGTCATGGAACGATTCAAACCACTCTGATCATTTGCTTAGAATGCATATTTCTCCAAAACTAAGCATTCATGAGTTACTAGTTTTGATCCCGTGTGTTGCACATGGAAGCAGAGGCACTTTGAGAACTTAGAATCATCAAAATAATGTAAAAATCATATTGAGCGAAACAAATAGGGATCTTTTCAAAAAGGTACTAGCATAGAAAACTAAATTAAGCATACTATTCTAAGCATATAAAATCACCTGAGGTATCGAACTGATGAAAATAACAAAGAGAACCAACCAAATTGTATGGCACCAAATACAATATGAAAAATATTGAAAGGTCAAAGCAATTCCAAAGTAGGGAAAATGTTCCCACATTTTGATGAAACTATTAGTAACTGGCAACAAAAACCACTTTTGTTTTTTGAAGCGTATGGTTTTAAACATAAGGCTCAAAAAGTGCCTGTATGTGTGTGTGTGTGTGTGTGTGTGTGTAGAGAGAGAGAGAGAGAGAGAGAGAAGGAGGGGGAAGAGAGATTTTTATGCTACCTGAGATGTTGATAATCTATGCTGCCTTTTTGGTACGGGATTTGTAGAAATGCTGCGGTGATATTGACACTTTGAAATTCCCCGTGGTAGTCACATTCATTGTTTATTATCTTAGTGTTTGCCGGGTTAAATTTAAGCACATTTTCTAGGTAATTCCTTTCAAATGAATAGCGATCACAACCTATGTTGCATTGTTTTTCTTTAAACACATGTTTCTGTCATGTTCATGCAAGTCGCGGGCAGTGAGCATTGAGGATAGACTGGAAGCATAGCCCGAGGATAAGGACATCCTAACATGGGTTTAGTGTTGGCGAGATGAAAGTAGGTTTGATGGTTAGGGTGTTGGTGGAGGAGGCAAAAGTGGATACGATGTGCTTCGTGTTGGTGCAAGTAATGAGTTTAACGGTGGTGTTGGTGGCCGTAGAAGTGGGTTCAATGGATGAAGCGAGCGACAATGAAGCTTGTGGTGGCAATTTTGGAGGTTGGTCATTCTACGAATGGTGGCTGCCACGGTCGTGGATTAGGAATGGTGATGATGTGGCTGCCAAACATATTAGGGATATTAGGGATGGTAATGATGTGACGACCAAGTGGACTAGAATGGTGATGTGGCTGCCTAAGTGGATGAGGCGAGTTGAAGTTACGATATCATCCCTGGAGAATTGATGCGCGTCTAAAAAATTGGACTTCAACTCATCAATGGTGAATTGGGAAAAAAATTAAAAAGCTTATAGTGAATTGTATTGGAACCTTTAAGGTAAAATGTGCACCTGCCCCAAAGAAGAGGGTTTTATGCATGAATGATTGCTACTTTTAAATATACCATATAAACGTTCTATCGTCCCCCCCCCCCCCACTATTATTTCTTTCCATGTAAGTTTTTATGATCTTAGGGGATTTCTTGTAACTATAACAATCTGTAATTGCCGCCCCTTTGCGTGCGGTGCATCCATCGAGCACCTCCATCCTTTGTTCAGACGGTTTGCATTGCTTGGAATTCATTACCTATGGTTTGACAAATGTGGCCGAAAAGGTGAGATACGTATAGTACTGGCTGGGTGGTGGATTTGTGTTTGAAAAAATGTGCTTATATATGCTTGTGTGTTTGTTCGGTGGAGGGGAAGGAGAGGCGATGATAAAGAAGAAAGGAATTTATAGAGAGTTTGTTTCGGGAGCAAGGTTGTGGATTTTGATTGATCGTAAGGGCATTCAGGGTAAACATAAATTAGGATGGGTTTGGATGTAATAAGATATCAAACTAAATGTGGTTGAGTATAATTTCTTAAAACCTCTTGCACTTGAGTGTAATAACCCTAGAGGTTCATTGTAATCAACCCGAATGAAAATAGTCCAGGGACCATGGACTAAATTCCTTGGTTCTATCTACTGTTTCTTTCAAACATGTTACAACTGAAACCGAAGGCTTCCAATGCATTGTGAGCTGAGCCTAGGATTTTTCAAGCTTAGTCGAGTTAAAAATATGATCAAGCTTGGGTTTGTTGTCCCTCGAGCATGTCTTAGGAGTATGATCTCATAAAACTTGGTTATACATCTCGGTAGCCGAATCAAAAGAGCCTCGGGATAAACAAAATGAGGCGAGCTCATGAGGCTTGTATCGTTTATGCCATGTTTTGTGCGACCAAGCCGCATTATGTGGTCCACTCTGATACAACGCCCAACTTTGAGTTATTTCTTACCAAAGGTTCCCAATCACATATATACAATTTTGTAAAGTCAATTTGCACATGTTACTTGGCACCGTAAAATGAGAAAGTGAAGTTGAATTTGAAATGACTTGAATTAAGCTACTTTTAGCATGACATCGCTCTTGCACACAATTGTCATTTTTTTTAGTTTTGCATGACATTCAGACACATGCTTTGAATAGTAATCTCATCCTCATGACATGCTTAGTTATAAACACACTGAATAATGAGATGGTCTATAATTGCTCGCGAGTGCTATGCATTTGATGCGTTCTCCCTAAAAGCAGTACATTTAATGCCTTTTCCCCTTATTCTTGGAGGAATTGGAATGCCATTATTTCATTTACTTGTTATCTTACATATACTATCCGAAACATTGGAGAAAACCAATGCTCTCACGTAGCAGTGATAATCATAACCTAAATCCGTTTACTAGCTCAAATCTGCCAACTTAAAAGTTAATCAAAACCACCAACTGATATAATTAGGTCTAAATAGGTTGAGCATCTTGCAACCCACTAACCCGTTAGTTCACGTGGCTCATTAGTGGATTCCTATTTACCCATCAAAATTTGATTTGACTTATTGACTTCCCAAAACTCACCCTTTGCTACCCCTAATCTCTATCATTTCTTCTCTCTCCTTTTCTCGACAAATCACCAAGCCTACGGTTGCCATCACTGCATCTTTGTCACCTCCGCAGTCGCTTGTCTCACCCCCTCGCTTGACGTTGACCATTGCCACTCACTCTTTACCCCCATTCGTTACACGCCACCACCGTCGCTACCGCGTGCCTACGCTCCGCCTTTTCTGCCGCTCACTCACGCTCCTTTGTTGTTGGTGCCACCCTCACAAGGTGACGTTGCTACCGCGCTGTAACTATTGTCATCATTTCAACCACATCCTCATCTAACGCCGTCACCATCTCAACCCAATTACGACGGGCAATCTACCTCCATCACCGATGCCACCATTTATCCTCTTCTTTGACTTTGGATACAAAAGCCATGGGTTGGACGAATAGCCATACAAATTGGGTCTTCACTCTTGTTGTCTCGTGTTGTGATCTCATTTTAGGGGATATCGAGACCTCCTTTTTGTCATGATCTTTGCAGAAGAAGAATGGGTATGGTGTTTGACTACTAAATTACATGTTTAATATGAAAGGTAATGCATGCTTTATTTTCTTGTGTGATTCAATTCAGACTTGTAATCAAATCTTCTTGGCTTCCCAACTCAAAGGGTGCAAAAGTTTTTAAAGTCATTCTAGGATTATGAGTCATCGGCAAATTCATCAATACAAGACTAACTGTGTAAAATGGGTTTGACTTCATGATTACTCACCCATCGTCAATCGAAAAGGATCTGGTGTCGTCGTTATTGCATCTTTAGTAACAAGATGGTGTTAAAAGTCCCTGCACTTTAATTTTAGTTTTACACAAAAAGTTGTATGTGTGACATGACATAACTTCTAGTTCCTTTTTCTTTTTGTTTTCCTTTTCAATTACATGACGTGGATACGGACAATAGGGTGAAAGCTTCTAAAGCTTGTTGATTTTAAATATCAAAGTTGTTTTCGAATGTGATTGCCTGAATATAGTCGACCACGTTAACCTAGAGAAAATATTGCAACTTCAAGAATCTTAACTTTGGATTGTAACCAAATAATGTTTATTGAACGTAAGCTATTTGATGTTTTCTTAACATTTTGAGAGTTTGAACTCCTTTTGAATTGTGTCTCTTTCCTTATTTTTTTTGGGCTAACATTATGTCTCTATGCTTTTTTAAAGCTACAACCACTCAAGATAAGTGTGTAACTTATTGTTAGAAGTGTAGAAGCGCATGTACTAGTTAAGACGTAATTATAATCAATTAGGAAAAAGAATATTAAAATAAAAGTAAAAAAATTAACGGATAGGTTTAATGTCAGGCCTGGTCAAATGGGCCGGGTAAGAACGTGGGTTGGGCTTGTGTAAATGAGTTGAATCTTGATGATTGGGTCAATGTTGTGATAATAGATTAAACCAACCCATTCAATAATTGACCCGATTAACCTACAAACAAATGGGTCTAGGTGAGTCGAGTCACTCATTTTACCCAAACCAATTTGACCTATACTTAAACCCAATCCGCCCACCTATTTTGCCAGGCCTACGAGTCTCACGGACCAGAGCCATGCTTAAAATGTATGCGACAATTAGGGGTGAGCACGGTTCGGTTGGTTCAGTTTGGAGGCTGAATATCAAACCGAACTGATCATCCTCAGTTTGAAAAAAAAATATAAACCGAACCGTAGTTGAACGGTTCGGTTTTTGCGGGTTGAACGAGTTGAACGGTTCGATTTGGACGATTTAATCGGTTTGGGCCAAACTCAATTTTGGACAAGTTTAGACCCAAAAATTAATAACTTATACATACTAATAATTCTAAAAAAACTGAATTTTTTTTATCATAATTGATAACACTTAATGAGATGTAGGCGGCGAGTGAAAAATATTTGTTATGTTAAGGAATTTAGGGTTTATCCCATTTTATATGAGTAGTTAGATAACTAGGGTTAGTAAAAAATAACTAGGGTTAGGTAAAAATATAGATATGCTATATTATATACGTTTGGTTTGGTTTATGCGGTTTTAAAAAAATCAGAACCGAACGAACCGAATGTACGGTTTGGAAAAAAAAAAAAACCAAACCGATTGATTTTTAAATCGATTTGTAAATAGAATGATTGGTTGGTTCGGTTTTCAATGTTAGATCGGTTTTAACGGTTTAAATGCTCACCTCTAGCGACAATGATAGAAACAGAGAAAGTATAGAAGGAGCAAACACACAAATGAAAATTTCTTGGAGAAATGCTCTAAGTGCTGCTGAAGAAATGGAAAAAGCTTACTACAAACAAGAAACCAATAGTTCCAGATCTTAGAAACTAATTATTTGGTGTTTTTCCTTAACAGGTACTGTGAAGCTAAACACAGATGGATGTGCCAAGAATGACATGCAAGGTGGATTTGGAGGACTAACGAGGAACAGTGATGGCGAATGGATGGGAGGCTTTTATGGTTACATTCCCGTTTGCAGTTCGCTGGAAACAAAACTTCAAGGAATCATCAATGGAATGCAAATGATCAAGAATACGGGGCTGACAAATGTTACAGTGGAAACAGATTCCCAAGCGGCCAAAGACTTAATACTGGGAAACAACAACCGATTCCATCCACTTAGTAATCTGATTAAGGACTGTAATTGTCTTATTAGAGCTACTAAATCTAGCTCAGTACATATTCTTAGAGAAGGTAACAAATGCGCAGACAAACTGGCCAATGTTGGCATGCAACAAAGGGATTATTTTGTGTATCTCATGCAACCACCAGAAGTGGTTATCCCGTTGTTAGTAGATGATGTAACAGGTGTTACCCATGTTAAGTTGTAAGCCGTTTTATGGTTTAATTTAATTCTGTTGCACAAAAAAAAAAAGACAATGATGGTAGGTCATATATCAATCGTATCTGAAGAAACAAACATGGAATCGCCTTTATTTGGGCGTTCAAAAAAGCAACCTTATTGAACGACTCAAAACCCCACTCTGGTCATTTGCTTAAACGCATATCCCACAAAACTAGGCGTTCACGAGTTATTTCTCAAACACATACAGTTTTTGCAAAATCACAATTGTAAATTATGACTCTGCCTCAAATGTCACAATTCTAAAGCACAATATGGATAATCGCAGCTCAAAAGTATGAAGTGAACAAAAATTTTGATAGATTGCATTTCCTAAGGTGAATTTAAAGGGAAAAAATCGCAGTTTGTTGCTGCAACTCTGCAGAACTGTCTGTGAAGGTCAAATATTAGGGAAATAAGCGTTTAAACTTCTAGCACAAGAAAGAAAAATCTTTGGACATTCACTCAGTTTGCACAAGTTACGCACAACTTACGAGGTACTTAGGACACAAGGATCTAAGAAGTCGTTAAGGGTCGAGCTTGCAGTAAAATGCACGTCAAGTCTTTGAAACCATAAGCCTCACCAGTAAGAAAATTTATAGCCATACACAATTATATATATATATAAACGGGAGGAAGTGAATCTACACTAAATTATGCCTCTGCCATCTCACGTCTCTAACCTCTCTATGTCCTCGAAATTGCAAGCCATGCTATCGGTCAAGGAAATTCAGAAAGCCACCGCCCTCTTCTGTTCTGAAATCTTTTGATTCTGGGCAGATCCGGCCAGAGAAAGGAAGCCCGAAATTTCTTCCGGGTCAGAGGTACAACTTTCTTCATGAATTACAGAGGAGATGAAGCACTGAAACATTCATCGAGTACAACCATGGATGCATAAATAAGATCTAATTGCCGATTTCCGTGAGAGGAGTTCAAAAAGTTTGGACGCGGAGCAGTAAGAGCACCCTCAAGAAGCGTGAAGCTATTGATACCGGAGTTGGTGGCGAAGACTGTATTGGTGACACCACCAGAGTCACCCACCACCACCACCACCACAACATAAGATGTAAGAACAACTGATCATTGTCACCTTCATAACAGTGATAAGGATAGTGCCGCTCATGTTTTTGCCACCGTTCACTTCCTTCTTCTAAGTCTCGCATCATGGGTATGTAACCTTAGGATCACTACTACTTCATTTGGGTTTAGATGGGAGGATAAAGAAAGAGACTCAGGTTGCTCTGATTAGTTACTTGTTAACTTTATATTCTTTGTGCGCCTGTTATTTACTCGGTTATTTTTATGTTTCTTCTTGTTCGATCTGATTTTAGCGTTAATGGAGGTCATTCATTCCCTTTCTATTAGCATAAAATCGAGAAGTTTAATTTGTTCCCACAACAGAGTCTATCACGAGAGGAAACATAATAATTTAAAGAAAAAGGTGTGTAAACCTTATGCTCACCCTATGTTTGTCCTCCACTTAATAAAAATGCATCATTAAGAATGAAAAGAGGTTTCGGAATTAAGCCAAAGCAAGAGCGGAAAATGACGGAAAAAGGTACCGATTTAGCATTTCTACTTCTACTTGTATTTTGTAAGAAAACCAACCCGTAAGTAGTTAAATGTGGATCACTTCTCTAAATTTATCACAATCAGTAGCTGAATGTATGAAAGGATGCACTTCTGTCAAAACTACCCTTATGAGTGGTATATAAGCGTGACAATTTTACAAAACGTGAACAAAATAACATCATTAGTATCTAATTATTGCTGAAAAAGATTGTGGCAAAAGCAAGACATTCCATGGCTAAAAAAGTGGTTGTCAAAACTGGAAGTTAAATAGCAAGTAGAGAACAGTTAATCAAAACCTATTACAACAATAAAGCCATAGTCTCAACCAAGCTTTTATACATTTTGATTTTGTTATTTTCTTAAATTATTCCCAGCATTTGTTAATTGAGCCCATATATTATTTCCTTTTGGTCCTTAAGAGTAATTTCCTTTTTGTGTGAAAAAAAAAATGCAAGATACCCAGGCGTGGCGCACGTGGGGAGCTAAAAACCAAGGAGTAGAGATTGGAAACGAAATAAAGAAAACAAGAAAAAATAGAAAGCCTGAACATACACAACGATCAAGCATCAGCATCCTCCAAAGGCCTTCCACCAAAAGCATCATAAGATCGGGAGCATCCTGCCCAACCTAGTGTTGCACCAGCCGCTGCAAATAGGCCATAACCCTCTGTTCCCGCTTCACCTTATCCTCGTACTTGAACATTGCCAACGCCCGCTCATCTCCAGCACGGGGGAATTCACTTTGAAGCCACTATTCCCTAGATACACACGACGTGTTATTTCACAATTGAAGCACTATGCAGTAAGTTTTCTTTCTTGCTGAGCCTACTACCACTCATCACGTAGCCAGCTTCCTCGAACTCTCCATCTCCTTGGCTGAAAAACCCACTTCACCTCTAAATGGGATGCGCTTCCCTCGCTGAACATACTGAGCAGTAATGCCGTCGGCCCAACCACTAGGTCATTATCTAAAGCTGGTTTCTTCCACAACTCCGCCATTTCCTTGCGCATAAGCAACTCGCTCTAATTTGTTCCATCTACCTCAGTTTACTTCTTGCATCACCTTCAGATTCAACATTCTAATCTAAACCAGAAACCCACGCACTGATTTTCTTGCTCCCCGTTAACGTTTCGGCCGAGATCCTCGCTTTCTTGATTTTCTTGCTCCCGCTGTCACCACTACTATCATCAAAATAGCTATCCCTGCTCTTCTCTGTACTACAACGTTTCCTCTTACTACTTTTCCAACTGCTCTTGCTTCGCCTACTCCGTATTTTTTAAGGATTTCTTCTTCCTTATCCCATCTTCCACTCAACTCGTTCGTCTAGCTTTCATTAGCAGATACAGATATAGTTACAGATTTCCTACTTCTACACCTACAACTCGCACCCTTGTTCTTCCTATTATTCCTAGAACTAGAATCGTCCTGTTCAGATACTAAATCTTCTGATTCTGCCTCCGGATCAGATTCTCACCCACTGTTTAATTTCTTATAGCCTTGTGGCGTCTTTTATCTCTGTCTTTGTCAGTAATTTCCTCCGAATCAATTCGAAGGATTCATTATTATCCCCAGGCGGACATGAAGAGACATTCCAAATACGGGTGTTTAACAAATTTCGCGATTTATCTAGTTGTGGATAATCCTCAGGTAGAATTGCGATAACCAATAGTGATTTACATTAGCAATTATAGTATTGCATTAAATCAAATGGTGTATTGCAACCAAAGCCAACGCCCAGTACCAAACAAAACAGAGCTCTAATACCACTGAAGTAATTTAGGGCATGGTGCTCCAACACATATAGCTCAACAGAGGGGGTGAATGTGTAAGCAAAAAATATCAAAATAGTTGGTGGCCATAATTGTGAATAATTAGAAAAGCGAAGCCATCTGCCAAGCAGAAAGAGAATCTTATGAATCTCGTACAGTCCGTACAACCCGTTCTCTGATTGAAAGTAATGACAAATAATATCTAAGATGCAAAAGAACATGCCTCTATGTAGGCTTCACTATGAACTTTTCCAAACAGCCATAATTGGCAATTCCAAATATAGTATGGAAATCCTAGTCTACAGCTAAACTGCCAAATTTATCCTGCCATAAGATACTTCACCGTGAATAATTCCTTTTAACCGCCAACATTAAATGTTCTCAGGCATTCCCAGACTCCACAAACATAATTTTCTAACATCCTCAAAGTTCATTTCCTCCAGCTCTTTGTCTGACTCGGACTCCCCAACTGTCTGTTTCTCAATTTGTGGTGAGAAATGGGTTCTTTTGATTCATATAGTTTAAATTTCGCTCCAATTTTAGGGTCTTAAATCAAGTTATACCTCGTATCGTTATAGGCTAGACTCTCCAACTTAAAGAATACCAAGCATAAAGAGCTTCGCAAACCAGACCAGAAAGAGGTAATGTAACCATGAAGTAAATATACTAGAATCAAATGAGCTTAAATCTATCAAACGAAAAAAAAAAAGGAAAGAGAATTTCTGGACAAGAGTAAGATACAAGCTGGAGAATCCATGAAAGAATGGACCAGCCAAACCTCTAACAACAATCAAAACTGAATAGTAAAACCATTGGGGCCAACGGATTTTAAGAACAAATTACTGACATCAACTTATTCCAAACTAAGTTTTAGTCTCAAATCTGCATCATAAGATGTACATTGCAAATGACAAAATTCAAAAACATGAACCCTTAAACGAGCTTACATCACATCCAGGATACATGCAAGGTATCTTACCTATTTGGCTCAGGTACTGTCTCTTGCTTCCTGGACCGCGGTTTAAGAAAGGGGTCCTACAAAATTCGAGTAATCGATGAAAATATTAGATAAAGCATAGTGCTGCAAGCAACATCAAGAAGCAGCAAAATTTTTACTCTTTATCCAAGCATTTGGTGAGGAGGGACAGAGGCAGACTTGTAATTAAGAAACTTGGATATAAGCCTTGACCAAAATAGAAAGTAGAGAAACATTAAGAATTTGTAATGTTTCGAAAGACTCCAACAGCGAAAAGATATTTGTCCTTGCTTTATTATATAAAGAACTTTTTATAGGTAATCTGGAAGACCTGTTCGAGCTCCCAAACTCTGGTGATTAAAATGTAAACTACCAAGGTCTAACGACGCCCTCTCCTTGCACCGCAATCAACTAATTCGTGCAATTTATGTAGCTACATTATGTCATCTTCTTTCTTGTGTAGACTTCGCTAAATTAATTAAATAGTATCCATGTACTGAAAAGCAGACACACGACAGCTCAACAATCGCCCAATGGCGCAATCTCCAGCATAAAAACGCACTCTCTTCACAAGCTTCAGAACCTAATATTAAAGGATACAGCTATCAAATTAGGTCCTTCCACAAGACTCACAGAAATAGTATGGAAGCCTCAGCAATGAAACCTTGTTCCAAATCAAGAATAGTGTGCTAAAGGAAAATGAAATGAAAGATGCAAGAGCCTTACAATTTTTCCGCAAAAGGTCCATGAGAAACTGCTACAAACTTATGTAGATAAAAGTCAAAGGAGGTACTGGACAGATCATGCAAAAGCTTGTGAAAAGGACGAATCTTTTCACAATTTTATTCTTGTAGGGACATTTAACAGGAATTACAAGATAAGTAGCATCTCAATAGAGGCTGCAGCAGTCATGAAGCCGTAAAGTCCGAGACGAGATACAGAGAGAATATATCGACGACCTTTGAATTGCGCTATCAGACTATTGTGCCAGTCAATTGATACAAACATAATATGTCGTCAAGTTAAATGAAGATGAGCGCATGACATTTGATTGGAAAACCTAGCAACGAATTCCAGAAATTGCTTCAAAAGGAGGAATACGGACAAAACCATGTGTTATAGCAGCTAAGATACGGCCAGTTGGACTCACAGCATCTAGCATGGTGGTGAGCAGCCATTAACATCTAAATGTAAAAATTAAACAAAGTGACTTCCAAAGACATCTTAAAGGGCAGATAGTACTCTTAGAACCAGGTCGTACTTTCTACACTGGATGACTTTGTAAATATGATGTAGTTTCTCATTTTGGAGAATAACTCTGAAGCTTGAGCCTGCTAAATTGAGTTAAAGCTTTTCTAAGAAAGCAAAATATGTGGTCATCGAAGCTTCAAATACAGTATGATGTAAGGTGACAGTAATACACAAGAAGAAAGACAAGGTACATATATCTTTGGTCATCAAATTCTATGGTATGCAACAAATACTTGTTGGTTCCTATGCATGAAAACAAAAGAAGATATGATTCGGGATCCAAAGAGAGGCGCGATGAAGAAAAAAGAGGACTGATCTTTGCCTTATTAGATACCTTTGAGATATTCAAGCAAAGGGCAAAAACTCTCAAAAAACTTGTGTCTTTAAGGAGGATTGTGCAAAGGGCTTATATACTCCAAACGAGCCTTCACAAAAAGCCATTACAACAAACCAAGACAGAGTAATGAGAAGATTGAAAATGTTAACCATTCGAAACCCAGATAGTTCACTCATCCAACAAATGCACAAAACCACGCACTACGCAAGTTAGGATGTGCAAGGTCCATAAATCAAAGAGCAGAGTTCTCTCTCATTTACTCCAGATGAGAATGCTCGTTTCGAGATAACATTGTAAAAATATCGGTACCGCTCGTGGTTAGCTTTGAAAGATTCAATATTTCTTTCGGCTTTCTATAAAAAAAAGTCGGTTCCACAATAACTAACAGATACAGAGATTACAATTAACGTCAGGTTTGAGTTAAAGTAACTAGTGAATCGACTTCTAATGTCCTAGAGCAGGCACACATATCCTACAAAACTAGGGTTTACAAAACCCAAATTCCTAATTCTACACCAATTTACAAGTAAAAGCCAACAGATAAATTAGCATATGAACAGATAACGATGCATATCAACAGAAGAATCGAGCGAAAGGGATCGCATTAAAGCAGATGAATACGGATTAGGTTAATGAGTTGACTAGATCTCAGGGGCCGGGGGTGGTGGGGAGACAGAGAGAGAGTTACGTTTTGGACGAAAAGGTAATTTGCGACGGCAAAGGTGGCCACGATGCCGCCCAGAATGACCGCCGGTCCTGTCAGCAGACTCCATTTCCGGTAAATCATCTTTTGCTCTTCTTCTTCGATGGTGTGAATTTTTCTTTAATATCGCAATCTTCCTCAGTGCAACACCATAAAGCCCCTAAAATTCATGGGCTTGACCGATTTCATGTGGTGGACCTGACTTTAAAGCTGGGTTCGGTCCATTTGGGCCCTGAGGATCATATTTGGGCCTATATGGTTTGTTTAATCGGTTGCAAGGTGTAGCACACATGTCCACTAGAAATAAATCGATAAGTTTTGGTTGCGACTAAACTGAGAGGCTACGATGCTCTCATGTAGTAACAAATAACGGTTGCTGGATATATCAGTAGCATCTTTCAAAGATAAATTTGTGCAACCCTTTTGCAGCGTTACTACAAGCCACTATTTTTCTTAGCATATTAATCTTCTCTAAAATCTTTGAAGTGTGACATTGAAACTCGACCATCAATATTTTTACTTACAAAAAATGTCGTAGGTAAAAAAAAAATTAACTGTAAGTAAAAATTCTATCAATCATATCATTAATAATAAACAAGTAATACAATATAAGAAAAATAACAGGTAACCGCTTCCTCTGCAATATAACCATAGACAAGAACCGACACATGGCCGAACGTCCTTGAATATCCCCGAGCAATTAAAACAAAAACGGTTTTATCGCTAAAGAACTTCCACCGAAGACTACCTGCATAAAAGATTAGTACGCTTTTACCCACGTCAAGACACTAACACTACACACGGGACAATCCTGTCCCGAAGGTGTGCCACATGCAGATAAAACTAACCACACAGGATAAAGACTAAGGGTAGGTTTGACACTCTTTTTTTGCCTCTTTTTTTTTCAATTTTAAAAATTGGAAAAAAAAAAGCGTTTGGTAACCATTTTTTTTTTCAATTTAAAAAATCAGTTTTTAAACTGAAGAGTAAAAAAAAAACTCCAAAAACTGGTTTTTTTTTTTTTCACTTTTGGTTTTTTTTTTAGACCACCACCCTCCCACTACCAGCACCCACCTCAGGCGACCACAGCCGGAGACAGCCGGCAGCCACCTCCGGTTGCCGGCGACCACCGTCGGAGACTGCCAGCAGCCACCTTCGGCCGCCGGCCACCACCGCCGGTGACTGCCAGCAGCCACCTTCGGCCGTCGGCCACCACCACCACCACCGTCGACCACCGCTGCGCCCCACCACCGCCACCGCAAACCACAAAAAAAAATAAAAATAAAAAGGGTTACCAAACACCAAAAAAAAAAAACTTAAAAAAAAAGGATTATCAAATACCCACTTATTTTTATATTAAAAAAAATAAACTGCTCTTTAAAAATTGAAAACCAAAAAAAATAAATTGTCAAACGAACCTAAATAAACTAGCCAATCTACAGACACCAACTCACTGTCAGCCACACACCCGACTTCAGACACGTGCCCCCTACCACTACAACTTGTCCTCGAACACCGTGAGTCCACTCCGGCGTCGGAACGCCAACTTTTTTGACCATCTCTCTGCCGCCTATCCTCAGAAACCCTGCACAACAACCGACCGTCCCCTTTTACCCACCATAAACACCGGCCGAGACCCCCGGAATCACCAGTCCTCCCACCAACACACCTATGTCCCTCTTAGCCATCCATAACCGGAGGAAACCCAGAGCATCATCCAACCTTGGAGCCTCTGAATCACCTCGGAACGACTACAACCAACCTTGACCTAACAGCTACCAACCTTCAATTGCAACCCTCAAAACCTTTTTAGGGCAAGGGGGAAAGGGGAATCAACTGGGGCAGAGGGGGAATCAAAAACCCGAGAAGAGAAATCCTTCCCTAAACTCACCATCCCGAGTCCTTCCCGCGGCAGCCATCACACACGATCTCGTCCACGAAATTAACCATCGCAGGTAAATTTATTCTCCTAGTATCTACGACTCCTTTGGACTAAACTTGGATGCATTTGACCAACTTGAACAAGGGGGTAAGCTTCACCTGCTATCGTCGCAAAAAAAAAGAAAAGACAACAAAAGTTTGCGGGTTAGAGATGGAATGCTCGGTGGGTGCAAGCTGAAAAGGAAGAAGAGTGAGCTGATGTGACGTGCTTTCAGCTGTCTTTTAGTTATCGTCCTCTTTAATGCTCCCAGTTGCTAGGCAACAATAAAGGACGTAGGTGTTTGTCGCAAAGCTCTTGTCCACAAAAACAAATAAATGGACAAGGTTAGTAGAAGAAATGGATTAACCGTTAGATGTATAATTGTAGATTAATTTTGAGTCGGATACTTTTAGATAGCATCAAATCGATTCATTTTAATAGATAAATACAAAGTTTAATTTATTTATATCGATAAAGAGTTGGTTCAGTGGTTCACATAATCTCAATCTAGACATATCACCCGGGGTTCAAGTTTCTTGTTCGTTGCTTTTTACTGGGGACTAATATATGTACTCGCCGGCATGTGTTCTACACGCAAGTTTTCCGTGCACTTTTGCCCCAAGATAGATATGAGAATAGGGGACTTTTATATATATATATATATGTGTGTGTGTGTGGGGTTGGTTTTGTAGGTCCCACCCTATGTATGTAAATTAAGGGTGTAATGACCATCGCCTCAACACCAAAGAAGCACCAGAAGAGAAAACTGTGAAGTCCTTGGCGGAAAAATGGAAGTCCCTCACGTAGTGATCTTGCCATTTCCTGCACAAGGCCACATCAAGCCCATGTTCAACTTATCAAAGCTTCTCTGCCATGCCGGCTTCGATGTCACTCTTGTAAACACACATCACAACCACGCTCGCATTCTGAACCTCACAGACCAAACCAGGTTCCAGAGCCAGTTCCCTAGGCTCCGGTTCATGTCCATCTCCGATGGCCTGCCAGCTGATCATCCACGAGCCGGCCCACAAGCCACGGACCTGTTCGGTTCGACAGTTGCAGTGTCCAAGCCTGAGTTTAGGGACTTGATAGTTTCGCTTGTTGAGGAAGAGAAGGCACCAACTTGCATTGTAGCAGATGGGATAATGTCTTTTGCCATTGATGTTGCTGAAGAGTTCCAGATTCATGCTATCACGTTTAGAACTTACAGTGCTACTTGCACTTGGGTCTATTTTCATCTGCAGAAGCTCGTCCATAATGGTGAGATTCCCTTCCAAGGTAATTCGAACTAACCAATTACTCCGTATCAAATAAATTAAGAAGTAAAATGTATTTGAATTTGCGTACATGCTTTTGCTAGTAATCCAATGTTTCTTGTTATAATTAATCACGGCCATATAAAGAGAATATGTACTTTCGTCCCAATTTTGAACTAGCTCGCTCCAGTTATGTCCACAAGTTTCTAAAAAGAAAAGCAACAAATGCTGAAAATATAAGAAACATTATATATATCTTATTCTTAAGTGTTTCGGAGTGATAGAGTGCTCTTTGTAGATTTTGGAATGTGAATAAATAAGGAACTCTTTGCACAAATGGCATAGATTTATGTGTGTTTAGTAGATGACAATATGAAGTGATCTTTCTTTGATATTGTTGTTGAGACTTCTGAAATGGGATTAATTATATTAGTTACAACAGTTTTTTGAGGAAGATGTTGATTGAAATCAAAGATTATGCTAGCAGTTAATTGTTAAATGAGTAGTTACGTTGTACAAATGATTTTCTGTGCTTGCAAGTTGATTAATTACATAAGAGGAAAACAAGGAAAATGATTTGCTACGATTTCAGAATTACACTACCACATTATTTGTGACAAACTCTTCGTTCAAACCGCAACAAAATTGCAATCACGGCAAAAGTAATGTTTGGACGATCATTGCAGAAAATGAAGACATGGAGCGACGAATCACTTGCATTCCAGGGCTGGAAAAAGTCTTACGGCGCAAAGATCTTCCAGGTATTTGCAGACTCGACAGTGAGCACCCCTTCCTTCAATTCTTCATTAGCCAAACTTCAAAAATGACTCGAGCCTCGGCTCTCATTCTCAACACTTTCGAGGAGCTCGAAGCCCCAATGCTCTATCATCTCCGATCAATCTTCCCTAAGGTTTACACAGTTGGTCCACTCCACGCTCTCTTGAAGTCCCGTAAGACCGAGTCTTCAACTATCTGTTCATCCAACGGTAGTTTGAGAGAGCAAGACCAAACTTGCATTGCGTGGCTCGAATCTCAGCCGTTCAAATCAGTCATATATGTTAGCTTTGGAAGTCTGGCCATATTGACCCGTGACCAATTGATGGAATTTTGGTACGGTTTGGTGAATAGCGGAACAAAATTTTTGTGGGTCATGAGGCCTGATTTAGTTTGGGAGGAAAATACTGTGGGTGAGGTTCCAGCAGAGCTTGCGTTGGGGACTAGTCAAAGAGGGTGTATAGTGGGCTGGGCCCCACAAGAGGAGGTCCTGGCCCATCGGGCCATTGGTGGGTTCTTGACCCACAGTGGATGGAACTCAACCTTGGAGAGTACCTTGGCTGGTGTCCCCATGATCTGTTGGCCACAGTTGGCTGATCAGCAAGTAAACAGCATGTGTGTGAGTGAGATGTGGGGGACTGGCATGGATATGAAGGACACTTGCGATAGATCAACCGTTGAAAAGATGGTGAGAGATCTGATGGAGGGCAAGCGAGACGATATCGTGAAATCGATGGCCGTAGTTGCATCGATCACCCGTGGTAGTATTGAAGAAGGCGGGTTGTCGTATGGTAATATTGGAAAGTTGATTGAAGACATAAGAGCAATTAAGTATGCTTCTACAGGCAATGGGTGAATGGATTTTAACTTGAAAACTTATTCATTACAGCTATTAAAAAATGTTGTGGTTGAACGTACAATGATTTGACCATGCACGATTATGCAATACTTTTTCTACTTAATTTGAAAAAGAAATTAGCAAGATGTGGAAGGGCAATTTCGATCTAGGCTAAAACGAGGCACGTCCATTTGCCCCAATTGCGCTCCTACGAACGATGTTGTATTAAAGACTTGCTCGATTCTACATGGCCATATTTGTTATGGAGTGTTGAGCCTCTGTAAACAGGGTTGTGTCATTTTGCAACATATAAGCATATCAAGCAGCAGAAAACATGGTGTACAATCGCTTATTCGATTTTGTTGTCTCAATTATGGGCGGGCCTCTGTTTTTGGAGGTTTTACGTCAAGGAGTTCTGCATACAAGTCTGGAAGTGGAGGTGGTTGTTCCCGATACATCACCCAACCATGGGCGGTCTTACCAGAAAATACTCTGTTGTTTTCTTATGAGCTCAAAATGAAATACAGACATTCTCTTCTCTTTCCTAGATTTTTCTTTATTTGACATTGATGTTGGTTACCTTCATAACGAGTTAGAAAGATTTGTTTCTCCTCCATAGAACTTTACCAATGTCAGATCCAGAAGTGGGAGATGTTTGCATTCAGGAGGATGTGCAAACGTGACCTTAGCTAGCTCTGTCATTCAAAGTTTAGTTACGGTCTCTGGAAATAAAATTTGCGAACAGATTAATACCAAAGGCACCATCTATGTAAGTGATCTCTCATTTCCATGATTCATGATGTGCGTTCTCCATCGTTTTAATCAACCGAATCATCATCAACCAAATTCTCGTCTCTGCACTATTTTGATGGCACAAAACAAAGTAACATTTGGGTAGTGTCGGTGGGCATGCAACATGTTCGAGTTGATGCTCACGCTCGTTTGATCAAGAAATGAGATGGGCATTGAGGGTTAACTTTATAAAGTCCGAAGCTTTACGCGGCAAAAGAGCCGTCTAAGATTTTATGCTGCGACCAAAAAGCTTCATTCGAATATATATACATCTACATAACTGATAAAGTCGTACGACTCTGTTCTCAGATTGCTTGCAAACGATTTGATGCCATACCACACTTCCTGATAAAAGCAACCCCCCCAACCCAAACCCTTTTCATGGTGCGTCTATGGCACTCACCCACCTAGTCACCTTCACTCTGCAACATCAGTTAGAAGGTGAGTTGACTGCCTAATCTCGAGAGTCCAATAAAGAGAACAACTGAAGAGCAGAGAGAATCTCCATTTTCGCAATAAAAACCCTCTAGGCACCCACCCAGTTCACAAGAACACGATATGAGCCCTATTGCGGTGGCGATACGCCACAATGACGGTAGCACCGGCGATGGCAACCACCCGCACCACAGGATATTGCACACGGCGTTCTACTGGGGCACAGAAGCGGAGTTCCTGTTCCCGGGTTGGCCCGGAAAGAGCCCGGGTATGTATGCCTTGGCCCTGGTTTTCGTATTCACTTTGGCAGTGCTGGTGGAGGGCCTTTCTCACTGTAACGTCGTCAAACCCGGTTCGAACCGGGTCGCCGGAGGTTTCTTCCAGACTGGGATCTTTGCGGTCCGGGCCGGACTGGCTTACATGGTGATGCTGGCCGTCATGTCTTACAACGGCGGTGTGTTCTTGGCGGCTGTTGCGGGTCATGCAGTCGGGTTCGCGGTTTTTAAGAGGTTGGGCTTCAGGAGAGGCTCAGATTCATGACCTTGATGGGTTGACCCGCTTGAGTTGTGGGCTTTTATTTCTGATTTTTTGGTCTTGGGCTTTCGTTCGTTGATAATTTACATTGAAAATGTAAATTGTCAGCAAATAAGTATCTTTTTATTTTCAATTTCATTCTCTCATGAAAATGCAATATTTAATCTTGCACCTTATTTATTTTATATATGTTTGTTTTTGTTGTCATTTTTTTATTACTAGGTCAATGAAAAACAAGCATGGCAATGTATCTGTTCGAGTTTGGAGACGTTTGTTTAAGCGCAAGTAAATTCCGTTTAGTCACACGTTGAATAGAAAGAGTAAATGAGTTTTTAAGTAGGAATGTGTTTTTATAATTTACTTGATAGTAAGAATAGAGTGTACTAGTCTATATGCTACCGGCACGACAGGTACGGTGCACGAGTAACATTATTTTGGAAAAGTGTTTTTGTTTCAAAGAATATATGCTTGTATCAAAGAGTTGTGACTCATGATTTACTTATACTTTATTTTTAAATATATTGTAATAGTTACATTTTGAATATGTAACTGTTTTTCTCAATATTTGTGTTTACTCAAAACACATATTTCCAAGTTTATAACTTCTTCATTCTGTCAGAATACGTGCAATTTTCACACACTATGTTTCTCCAAAATTTCTATAACCAAGAGTGCACTGCTTCAAAAGAATTCCAGAAATTTCTTTTAACATTATTACTTGTTAATTCTCGTCAAAATTTTGTTATATCCTAAAGGATTATTTACCCACTTTCAAGTGCAATAAATAAAACTTTAAAGAAACGATTGCATTAATCTTTAAAGTCTTCGCGCGGGATTTCGCTTCCATCAATATTTTGGGCAGAATCAAGGGCAAAGCTCAAAGAAGTAGACTGAGTCTAGGCAAGCTAGGCCTTGCACCCAAACACTATGTACTTCAATCCTTTGACCCTATACTTTTATTGGCAGAGTTAAATCTCCGTAGCGTATGATCTCTATCTACTGGAAAGATTATATATATGTATATGTATATATACATATACATATATATATGGGAGCTGATCCGTTAAGAGCGCTAGTAAACTGGGTTAAGTTACTAGCGCGATCTGGTCATCTACGCCAGATCTGTGGACGGTCTAGATCTTTTTTTTGCATTTTTTTAAGTCCATCCGCTACATTATGTAGCGGACGAATTTTTGACAATAATACCTTTCACTCTAGAGATGTTATATTTTCTAAAATATAATCCGCTATATTATGTTGCGGACTATATTTTGGGAAACTCACCACCTCGTCTGAAACTACAGATTGAGAGAGAGAATTTGGTTTGTGACAAGACAATGAGGAGAATTCTTCATCTGAAACTAGACACCACACTCAACCATGGCATCTGAAATTTCTTTATCTGTAACCATGGCATGAAATTCCTTCACTCACCATCTTTAACCACCTTCAAACCCAGTTGCCATTGCCGGCGACACCACCAAGACTACCCTTCCAAGGCCCTGCCAAGACGCCGAGACCCACCACTGCCTTCCTTCTCTCCTCTCGCCACCACTGCTCCGTCACCCATTACTGCCGCAAAACATCACCACATCAAGGCTACAGCTGGCGATCTCGCCAGCAAAGTCCAACCACCATCTTCTCCATACCCAACACCATCTATTACCCAAAATCCACTCCCACAAACCCACGACCACCGTAGACCACCCATATTCCATCACCGGCAGCCGTAGGCCACCCATCTTCCACCTATTATGCCCACCATCATAACCCCCCCACCACCAAACAAAGCTCACGACTACCGGCCATCTTTCCTCCCAGCACATCACGGCATCGGCCACCATCACGACATCAGCCACCACCACAGCATCAACCACCACCACCCATCTTCCGCCTGATAAGGGCGGCCGCCCACCACACGGCAAGGAGATGAAAGAGAATTAGCACTAATTTGAGGACCTCCGGAGTCAGCTATGGCTGGGTGAGCCTAGAAGAATTCCTTATAAGCAAGTGATTTCAATTAGTGCTACTTCCCCATCAGGCTTAACGATTGACATCCCGTGGTTACATGCCGTTAATGTAGCGATAATCTTGAAAAAAAAACTCAAAATCTCGGGTGGTCAACGATGGAGCCAGGAGGTGGCCTGTTGATCTGAGGAGAAGAAAGAGAATTAGGGGAATTGTACTTTATGCATTACAGTCGTCCTCTACATTATGTAGCGAACGACGGTACTCATCCGCTACACAATGTAGCGGATGGACTTAAAAAAATACAAAAAAAAGATCTGGTCCGCTACATTATGTAGCGGACGAATACAGAATGAACACATCTTGTCCACTACAGAATAAAGACATCTTGTCCGCTACATTATGTAGCGGACGAATACTGTGAGGGGTATTTTTTGTCAAAAAATCGTCCGCCACATTATGTGGTGGACGGAATTAAAAAAAACGTAAAAAAAAAATCAGGACCGTCCACAGATCTGGCGTGGACGGCCAGATCGGGCTAGCAACTTAACCCAGTTTACTAGCGCTCTCAACGGATCAGCTCCCTACATATATATATATATATATATATATATATATATATATATATATATATATATATATATATATATATATGTAACACCTCAAAATTTTAGAA
Source organism: Escallonia herrerae (assembly GCA_033070095.1). Lineage (NCBI taxonomy): Eukaryota > Viridiplantae > Streptophyta > Magnoliopsida > Escalloniales > Escalloniaceae > Escallonia > Escallonia herrerae. Next base: position 119,329 of record JAVXUP010000906.1, read on the forward strand.
GTGCTCAAAATATTACTAGTTGGTTGAGGAAAAAATGATGATGCTTTTAAATGACAATTGGGATTGATATTATCATGCTTGTTGGGTTTCATCATGCAATTGTGACACCTCGTGCTTATTAAGAAGTCAATGCTGATTACTTCTTTGATCGACACCTCATGCTACCTATCACCATCTTGCTTGTGACATGTCAACATACTATTGCGACACATCGTGCTTCAAGCCTTGTCATGCTTTGCTTAACCTTGCCGTGCTTGCTAGATGGCACAACCTTGTGTTGCAATCTCGTGCTTCGAGCCTTGTCGTACTTTGGTTAGCATCGTCGTGCTTGCTAGGTGGCACAACTTTATCTTGTCACATCATGCTTCGAGCCTTGTGGTACTTTGGTTAGCATTGTCATGCTTGCTAGGTGACATAGCCTTGTCTCGTCACGTCGTGTTTCTTTCTACCTCGTGCTCCCTAGAAAATTTTTATAAGTAGGCCTTTGATTTATTTAATTTATTTAAGTTATCCTTGACTTTCTTCAGTAGATAGACAACTAAAGAGTGAGAGAAGAAGATTAGCCGCGATTATAAAAAAGGAATCATAGGGCCTGATTGCGAGTAATTGTATAAGTGAATTTTTCATGATTTAGGTAAGGGGGATTACATATCGCTATTCTTTTTATACCACGTGGTTATTTCTTAACGTTCCTAGTACTCCTAAACACCGTTGTTCTGAAATCTTGCTGAAATGCTTTGTTTTGGAGGTTGGTAAATATCTTATTTTTGAAATATGTTTTCGGAATGTGGTTTAAGTACTTTTGATCAATGACAGTGCTCCAGTGATTTGTCTATGTGTATAGTATGCTATGATACAGCTGAGCTTTGGCAGATCCCTTTGAGGATACCGGAAGCAAGATGCTGAAATGTTATGTGCAACCTGGATATTGAATTGGTTTACTAATTGTTCGGGGTACTAAGCCACGGTTGTGTTAACGGTTTGACTGTCAAATATATTGACTGATGTTGAATTGTTTAGCCTGTTTGATTCTAATCCTATGGTGCGATGATTATTCCACTTACTGGGCTACCCGGCTCACCCCCCATCATTTATCCTTCCAGTGCAGATGATTATTTTGGTGAGCATATGCAAGCGGGGGATGTGAGCGGGACTTGCAGTTTTAGAGTTTTAGAAATATTTTTAATCTAATGGAAGACTGTTGTAATTGTGTTGATGATATTGAATTAAATGATTGGCGACTTGGGTCGTCACACACACACACACACACACACACACACACACACACACACACACACACACACACACACATATATATATATATATATATATATATATATATATATATATATATATCCTTTTCAGTAACATATAACAATACAAGATTCAACGCTCAAGTTACGGGCAATTACGATGGTTAATGTTGTTTAATATATGGCATGTACTATATTATATATATGCGGCGTGGTAAAAGGTGATTGCATGCCTAACTCTAGAAGGAAAACGCTTGGCAGTAAAGTTCATACAGACTACGTACGAGAATTGTGGTCGATTCTTATATTTAGTGAGCTTCTTTTCCTCAAAAACATTCTTTTGCGTTGAACATCAGATTTTAACGTACCAACAAACCTAGGGACTGTCCTTGCCCGGCCTAGGGTCTTTAGGTCGCTACCTTGCTGCTTCTTTCGTATCTACGGTCCGCGTTATTCAACTCAAGTTTTAGAATCACTTTATATTTCACGCATACTATGCATAAGGGTGAATGATAAGGTCCTGCGTTGACTATATAGTAATACCTTTTCATTTTGGCACAAATTTTATTACTGAAGTGTGATTACAACTTGATTGCAAGCCTCGGTCTCTCTCTTTGCCCTTGCCGTCATCACCTCTGTCTTCATCTTTGGTTTCTCCTCCTATTTAAAATTTACATAAACACACCAGACAAAGATATAACCTACAATACCAACAACTCATCTCTGTTTTTTCTCACCCAACTTCAATTTCCTCTAGAACAAAAATGATGGACATGCCCATGCCAATGTCCAACTGTTCTATGAACACGATGGGGATGCAGATGAACTTCTTCTGGGGAAAAGATGTGGTCATTCTCTTCCATGGATGGCCGGACAACAACCTTGGCATGTATATACTGTCTCTAGCCTTTGTGTTCCTGCTCGCCGTTGCGGTCGAGGTCCTGTCAGTCTCTCCGGCCGTCAAGCCAGGCTCGAGCCCTTTCGCCGGAGGGTTGAGTCAGGCAGTGGTTTATGCTCTCCGGATGGCGGTTGCTTACTTGGTCATGCTCTCCGTCATGTCCTACAACCTTGGAATATTCATCTTGGCCATGGCAGGCCATGCTCTGGGCTTCTTTTTCATCAAGTATCGTGCACTTGTTCTGGCTGCTAGAGCTGACGCCTCAAATAATGCTCCTAAAGTTTGATGTTTAGGGAGAACTGCTATGTCTTTTGCCGTATGCTGTATAATTTTGTCAAACTCCTTTGTATGTTTTCATGCATAAGACAGTTTTGGCAACAAATTTGATGTGTCCACAAATTAAGTTAAGGCAAGAGAAACTTGAAATGCACAATTGTCTTTGCTCGTTTGGGATCTACTATTTGCTCTTGTAGGTTAGAGTTTTACCTTGACTTTCCTACTGGTTATTGGCTTCCCCAAGAAGAAGCACGACATGCATTGACGATGGTACTGTTTATCGACCAAATTTAGACGAACACCCAAGTTTTCGAACAAGAAAAAATTGAGGAGACGCAGAGGCACAAACTTCCCCAAGAGCCAGATTGAAAACCCTTTCATGATTTAGGCTTTTCTTTGATATCCAGAAAACTGAAGACAACAATCCATCAAATGCTAATCCCCTACAAGAGTATAATCTGAAGCAAGAGTCACGGATATTTTAAACCATGGGCAAGAAAAGCAACAATTTTCAAACTGCTTCACTGAAGATTGTCTCATGTTTAGAGTAGTTTAAGCAAAGGTGCGTAAGCTTGTGGGTGCCAGAACCTGTAATGAAACATGTTAGACTCGATGCCCAGGCTCGTTTGAGAAATGAGATGGGGATTGACGGTAAACTTTATCAAGTCCGACGCTTTACGCGGCAAAACAGCCGTCAAAGATTTTATGCTGCGACCAAAAAGCGTCATCCGAATATATATACATCTACATAGCTGATAAAGTTGTACGACGACACTGTTCACCGATTGCTTGCAAACGATTGATACCACACTTCCTGATGAAAGCAAAAGCAGAAATCCTAAACCTCCAAGCCAAACCCTTTTCATGGTGCGTCTATGGCACTCACCTACCTAGTCACCTTCACTCTGCAACATCAGTTAGAAGGTGAGGTTGACTGCCTAATCTCGAGAGTCAAATAAAGAGAACAACTAAAGAGCAGAGAGAATCTCCACTTTCAAGTTAAAAACCCTACAAATACCAACCATGTAGGTGCCCAGTTCACAGGAACACGATATGAGCCCCATTGCGGTGGCGACACGCCAGAACTTCAGTTCCACCGGCGATGGCACCCACCCGCACCACAAGATATTGCACACGGCTTTCTACTGGGGCACAGAAGCCGAATTCCTGTTCCCGGGTTGGCCCGGAAAGAGCCCGGGCATGTATGCCTTGGCCCTGGTTTTCGTATTCCTCTTGGCAGTGCTGGTGGAGGGGCTCTCTCACTGTACCGTCGACTCCGGCGGTTTTTTCCAGACTGGGATGTATGCGGTCCGGGCCGGACTGGCTTACATGGTGATGCTGGCCATCATGTCTTACAATCTCTCATGAAGATGACATCTTTAATCTTGCATCTTAATTATTTTATCTTATGCTCCGTATATGTTACAGTTTGTTATTTCATTTTTAGGTTACCACGTCAATGAAAGACGAGCAGGGACCAGGGTTATGGATCTGTAGAGATTGGAAAATGTCTTTTAAAACACAAGCAAGTTCCTTTTAGTCCCAATGTTGCTCAAAACTGAGTTTTAAAATATATTTTTTTCTCAAGGTACATATATATTTCCAAGTTTATAATCTCGTGGTTACCTCTCCGGAATACGTGCAATTTTCACACGCTTTATTTCTCAATTTTCACACACTAGTTTTAGGGTTACCTAAAATATTTGTAGCCAATGCTTGAAAGAGAATAATTCTAAGGAAAATTTATAACATTGTTACTTGTCGATTTTCACGAAACTTTGTTATATTCAAGGAAATTAGTTACCCATCAGCAACTCGATTTCGAGTGTGAGCATATAAGATTTCGAGAAGAAAAATTTTTGGTTTCTACCCTGGTTGAAATAATCTTCCTCATACCTCTTATATAGCGATAATTAATAGTCATTAAATGTCTTTAGTGACTTTTATTTAGTGACGCTAAAAATATACTGCTGAGAATTATCAGTGAAAGTGTTTGTAGAAAAGCCGAGAAACATTTAGCGAGTGGTAATTATCACTAAATAAGGATTAGAGGAAGATTCCTACTATTCGGGTAAAAGCCAAAGTTTGTTCGAGTAGAGTAGGCATAGTTTATTCTCTCCAAAGAATCATCTCCCCTGGAAAGATTAGTAATGGTCAATTACAATGATTACGTTGTTTAACATATAATAATACAAGATTCGATGTTCAAGTCGCGGTTAATTACAATGGTTTATGTTGTTTAATTATATGACATGAACTATATTGTATAAAGCGTAGAAAAAGGTGATTTCATGCCTAACCCTACATGACCTGTAAACAAAAATGAATTCTAGGCATTAAAGTAATTAACTAACTAATATATATATATATATATATATATAGAGAGAGAGAGAGAGAGAGAGAGAGAGAGAGAGAGAGATTATTATTATTATTATTATTATTAGCGGTTTTTTTCTCGTCTTGACTATTCTTTTGTGTTGGATACTAGACTTTATCATAATATTAGAATTAGGCTATGTCCATATTCCATGATTTTCAAGTCGCTACCTCGCCACCTCTTTTGAACTTGCGTCCGCTTTACTCGATCTAAATCTTGAAATCACCTCATATTTTACGTTTCATTTGAGGGCGAGCGGCAAAGTCTCACCTCGACTGTATAATCCTGAATTTTTATTTTGATACAAAGTTTATTCGTGAAGCTGATTATTATTCCTTCTATCCCACATAAATTGATCATTTTTTTTGGGATCGTCCACAAAATTGCTCACTTCCAAATTAAGAAAGATTCTGTATTTATTTTTATATATTTACCTTTTTATTTTTTTCTCTCCATATTTAACTCTCTACTAATTCATTTTCTCTCTTCTGGTCCAACTTATTTTACATATTTACACTTTTTTATTCTACATTTTTCCCTACATTTAACACTTCACCAACCAATTTTTTCTCTTCTGCCTCACTCTCTTAGCGATAAAATGAAAAACACACAATATACAACATAAATTCTTAATATGCGTACAAAGTTAAACCAAACGATTTATGTGAGACTGGAGACAGTATTTGTAAGCGTCGGTTCTCTCTCGTTGTCCTTTTTGGTTTCTCCTCTGTAGAGTTACACAAGCACAGAAGATGAAGATGTAACCTACGTTACCAACAACTCATCTCCGTTCTTTCTCACCCAACTTCACTTTCCTTTAGAGCAAACAAGATAGACATGCCCTTGCCAATTTCCAATTGTACTGTGAACACGATCGGAATGCAGCAGAACTTATTCTGGGGAAAAGATGTGATCATTTTCTTCCCTGGATGCCCGGACAACAACCTTGACATGTATATACTGTCTCTAGCCATTGGGCCGTCAAGCCAGGCTCGAGCCCTTTCGCCGGAGCGTTGAATCAGGCAGCGGTTTACGCTCTCCGGGTGGCGCTTGCTTACTTGGTGATGCTCTCTGTCATGTCCTACAACCTTGGAATACTCATCTTGGCCGTGGCAGGCAATATTATGGGCTTCTTCCTCAGTTCCTCCTCGTCAAGTATCGCGCATCAGTTAATGGTGTTGGGATGTCAGGAGCACGCCTCGCTTGGTAACAAAATATCATCTATCCGATCCTGATAAATATTAATTCTGGCTTGACATGCAAAAGTTGCGAGTTTGGTAACTCTGTATGTACTATAAAAATAAAATTCAGACGTTATATAACAGAAGTCAAATAGAATTGTTGTCACTGAGTTTTTGATATCTTCAGTATCCGATATCTGAGAGAGTAATCCAATCCTGATAGATATTAATTCTGGCTTGACATGCAAAAGTTGCGAGTTTGATAACTCTGTACGTACTATAAAAATAAAATTCAGACGTTATATAACAAAAGTCATATAGAATTGTTGTCACTGAGTTCCTGATATCTTCAGTATTCGATATATGAGAGAGTAATCCAATCCTGATAGATATTAATTCTGGTTTGACATGCAAAAGTTGCGAGTTTGGTAACTCTGTACGTACTATAAAAAAAAATATACAGACGCTATTTAACAGAAGTCATATAGAATCGTTGTCACTGAGTTCCTGATATCTTCAGTATCCGATATCTGAGAGAGTAAAAAAACAGAATCACTGAACAGGTTAATATATAATAACCGTTTTTTGATGGCCCATTTTGTTGTAAGTAAAAGGTCTTTTGCTAAAGATGTAAATTAATTAGACGTAAGAATAGAGATTGTTGCAGAACCAACTCGACTATTATCCGATATCAAAGTTGAGGTTTGAAATGCACATTTATCTTTGCTTTTTTGGGATCTACTATTTGCTCTTGTAGGTAAGTTTTACCTTGACTCCTACTGTTTATTGGCTTCCCCAAGAAGAAGTACCACATGCATTGACGATGGTACTGTTTATCGACCAAATAGAGACAAGCACCAAAGCTTTCGAACAAGGAAAAACTTGAGGAGAAGCAGAGGCACAAACTTTCCAAGAGATTGAAACCCCTTTCACGATTTAGGCTTTTCTTTGATCCCCAGAAAACCGAGGAGAACAATCCATCAAATGCTAGCCCCCTACAAGAGTATAATCTGAAGCAAAAGTCAGGGATATTTCAAACCGTGGGCAAGAGAAGCAACAACTTTTAAACTGTTTCACTAATCAGAGTCGTCACAGCTTTCTACAAGTGAAGATTGTCACACGTTTACAGTAGTTTAAGCAGAGGTGCGTTGGGAAAATACCATCTTCAGACCCTAACATACATGCTCTGCTTTACTCTCATTTCTTTCTCTTCTTCTTCAATGGCACGTTTTTCAACTATAACAATACATTCTCCCCGAGCATGTTCCCCAAAAAGTTGCACCTTGCTTCTGGTGGTGTAAAGGATTGGCTAATCTGTAGGAGTCATATCTGAAGTATCCTTGAGGCTAATCTCACAATATCGTACATCTTTGTACCCCTAGAGCTGTGAATAGACTCCGACTACTAGACCACAGCTGGGACAAAAAGCCCGTGTGACGTGGAGCTGCAGCTTGATGAACTTCCTCCTCCTCTTTGATGCTATCTGTATCATCTAAATTATCACACTCAAAATTTTTGGTTGAAATCTCCTCCGCTTTATCGTCGACTCCAGCCTCTGCAATTTCCCCAGGTTTCTTGTCAAACAGTCCTTTAAACTGCTTCCGAGCTTTCCTCTCGACCTCCTGCTTGTCAAGAAGTAGACAAACAGTTTCGATAAGGTTTATGAAGACCATGTAAAACAGGAACGCTGTACATTTGATGTTTTCTTTGCTGACCTGCTCCTTCTGCTTCAGTTGAAGAAGAGCTGCCCTGGCATTAGGTTCTGATGACTTGTCGATGCTCATCATCTAGGAGGATCAAAAGCAGTGTATCAAGCATTGTTTTCCAATTCAATTTTGATTCAATTAAGACAGATATTACCTTGTTAAAATCATTTCTTGCTTCCTCAAAATCTCCAGCTGACATGTACGCCATTCCACGTCGATAGAGAGCTTTGACATGGCCTGGGTTTGCTTCTATTACCTGCATTAGTTACTCAAAAACAAATGCCTAACCCCTCAATAAACCAATTCCAAGAAGTGCCACAAACTAAAATAGAGATTAGATCAACTAAAAGCTAGAATTTCAACATTCTATAATAGTGAACAATGGTCATCACTGGCAACTGAGAGAAGAGAAAGAAATAGCTAATTATCCAAATAACGGATGACTGCAAGTTACAAAGCCAAAGCATAACACACTTAGCTTTCCAACATCAACCAAGCAAATTCATTTTACAAAAGAGATGTGGTCAATATTTAGTACCCAAAAGGCTTAACACGATGACCTTTACTGGATCGTCACTCGAATTCAAGCGTAAATCAAGTAGGAGACTACGCAGGAGTGTAACTGCCAACATCGCATGTTATGTTTGTTATGGGAAGTTTCATAATTAACCTGCAACCACTTTTATATTCTTCCCAAAAATTGGTAGATGCCCTTTTTTTTTTCCCGGAAGTGCCGTAAGTTAAATGTAAAAATTAGAGAAAGTAGAAGATCCAAGACCATTTTAAGAATGATAGCAGAATATCTGCTGCCCATTAATCTCATTTGACGGCGATGGGAAATCAAGTCAAATGTCAATAATACCTCCTCAATTATTTGAGATGTTTTTACTGGGCTTTAATCATTGCCTCAGATGTAACCTACTTGAGCTCAAAGATTGAGAAACTATACCTTATTACATGCCTCAATGGACTTCTTCCATTCGCCCATTTTTAGCAAGCAGGCCGCCACATTTAGATTCAACAAATTCTACCATCCAAAAAGTGAAGATAAATCAGTGACAATAAGAAATGTGCCTCCGTAAGATGTTTTGGAGATAGAATATATCCTTGCACAGTCACTTAAATGCGGCAAATCATTCTTCTAAATATTCGGATTCTGGCTGGGACACGATAAAATGAGTACATATAACAGTGAACATGTGGCTGCCACAGACAGATATTGGATGTCTGCTTGCACATTTCATTGAAGGCAGTTTTGTAACTGTGTTGAAGAAAATAAGATCCAAACTTACGTGTTGCAGCCATAGATTCACCTATCCAGTATGTGCACTGCGTGTCGGAATAACTTATACAATAACAGATGAACACATTAAGATCCAGTGACATCCAGAAAAAGTCACAAGTAAAGATTTTACAATCAAGGTTTATCCAGGCAATATCCCTCTCACATGCAGGCAAAACGAGAATCGCGACTTAACGTCTGAGTACAGGGTCAATTTCTGAGCTTCGTGCTATCTTAGAATATCATCAACCTCAGTGTGAGGAGACCAGTTAAAGAAACTATCAAATACAATAATAATGGTAAAGCAAAAAGATAGATAACCTTACTCTTGTGTTCGAAAACTCTTTTCCCTCATCGTCGTCTTGTGGATTAACATGATTAAATTCACGAAGCACCTGTAAAGCAACTACCAGATACTTTATACAGATCTATGAAGACTGTTAACATCTTTACAGTGGAGAGACTTAAAGGGTTAAGCCAAGATAGGAGGCAGATGTTTTGGGGTGACTAGAAGGGTGGGCGAAACAGTGGGAGATACCCTCAACTTTGGGGAGTTCAATTGACGTATATACAAGTTGGAGAAGCTTCAAACTTGTAACTTCAGATCTTTGTGGAATGGATAACATAGGAAGCTTTTCTCTCAACTAGTGGATCACATAGGCATGGATACTAGTAGTGTGAGCCATTGGCACAGTTCAACATTGACAGAAATTGGATCCCTGACTTATAAAAGAGGTCATAACGACATCAGCTGAAAAGATATTGCAGAAACTGAAAATGCCAAATCTACGGCAATGAATAGACAGCAAGTGAAACAATAGGCGGAGTCCAAAGAACGAGACAACTGACAAGCTCAAGTTTATGAACTGGTACTGTGGGATCCAGAACTAAATGCGGTAATGTTAACTCATACTGAAGATTCAAGATTTAAAATCTGAAGATGCTCAAAGCTTGATCCAGGAATAACAATCCGGATTGATGGCAAATCAAAATCTAATAAGATTATTGATCAAAAAATTAGGCATGACGGTCTGTGCTCCCAAATGAATAGGTGAAGATGGTGTCGAGTACATGCCTTCTCATACTTTGCCTTGGCAAGTTCAAATTTTCCTTCTTTGAAAAGCCTGTTACCCTGAAAATAACAAATTGCACCAAATCAATTTTGTTTGTAGGACTGGCGGTAATGGTGACCTTTCTGGTTGTGCAATATTGAGAACATAACTCCAGGCAACGCCTAGCACTTCATTATAAAAGCCATGCCGGTCTCTACACTAATTTCCATAGTGGTATGAGATGTTATTTAACATGTTATCGTGGCAGGGAAAAACCTGCCGTTTAAGCCCACACCTATTGGGCCCACTAGAAGCTTCTTTGAAAACTTAGGGGGATTATTGAGATTATATACAACGCTAGTGAACTAAGGCATAGCACTTGGGTCTCTTCATTCGGTGCCAATTGGTTTTGGCCCTTTTGGGATTTTTTGTGCCGTAAACACTCGGCTATGATCTGATGAATGATAATATGTCTGCACAAGTTTAAGTGGCAGAGGTCCATCATTCCACACGATGGAGATGAAAATTTTCCATTATGAAAAGCAATGCTACCCAGGTGTTGATTCTGACTAACAAATATGCCAAGTCTTCCAACCCACTATAATTAACAATGACAGAAACATGTGGAACAATAGAAGCTGAGAGCCTGGAACAAAACACAATTTAGAAATGCCCAACTGCTGTTTTGCACCATTTTTTTTTCATTAATCATGAAAAAATTATTATTCATGAAAAATTTACCGTGCCTTTGGTCTTTTCAACATCATCCATTATACTTCTAAAGCTCATACCGGTCCAGTCCTGTTAAAAATGTTTTTAACTATGTCAATGAAACCAAGAAAAGCTGAGGCATGCTCATACAGCTTCAGAAAACAATTATAGGACAACAATTCATATCTGGTTGGTTAGAAGTGATGTACTAAAGAACCACTGTAGACAGTGATGAGTCATGGTTTTTGTAATTTCAGAAGGGCTATAGGTTTCCACACCTCTTGGTCCGTTATTTGTCGCATTGTATTTAAAACAGAGTTAGAGATTTTCACTTTTCTTTCAGCCAAACATCTATTAAATTACCTTTGGTGTCTCAAATCCAACAAGCTCAATCTCCCACTGAATATGCGCACCTTCAGGAACATTAGATGGCCTAATCATATCATATATAAACAATAAAAGAAAGGACGTGATTAGTTATATGCTGCTTAAGAGAAGGTACATGCTAATGACTGTTTGGGACTTGGGATTTACTTCACTGCTTCCTGCTTTTTGCTCTATACTAGATGAAATACACTTTAACGAAAAACTAAGATCAAAAGGAACTACCTTGGAAATTTGTCATATGCATAATCAGGAGGACATGTAACAAGCGCTATCTCTCCAGGCAACATTAGACGAACACACATTTCAAAACCTTCTGGTACCTACCCCACAGAAATAAGATTTGCCAAAAATAAGTAAAATGTTTTGAAAATCATATGATCTCTTTCTTATACGTATGATATGCAATGCCTGTATTTTTAAAGAAAGAAACCAAGAATTTGGACATTGACAATAAAGACCTTAATATAACGTAGGTGGCAAATCTGTCGTGCGTGCAGGGAAACAGATCATTCGTAAATAGGCAAGTCAAGAAAGAAATCAAGAGTATAACGACAAGTTGAAACTAAAAAATTGTACAAAGTGAACTTACAAGCCCTTCTCCCGAGGAAAACATCAAAGGCTGACCACGGTTATCAACTTTTGTATCATAGAACACATTCTTTTCTTCATTAAGAATCATGCCCTTGTAATGGACACGTAGTAGACTGTCTTGAAGAGGGCAATCCATAGGGAACTCACCTAATATTTGAAGGAATTCGGAGAGGATGAAACATCAAATACTGCGTAGAAGACGATGTCAACTCATTTATCATGACAAAACATTCAAGTTCATAGTAAGAAGCATGATGGGAAAAGATTAGAGAAAAACGTGAAACTGGCACCTAAATTGAGACAATATGTTAGCATCAATGTGTAACGAGTGCATAATAATAAGAAACATTGACGTGTAAGACCATTTACTCGGTTCACATTGTGTGTGCACACTTAACGCTGAGACACAATGGGATACACGTCAATGTGCAGTGCATCCATAAAAATGGTGTGCGGATTGCACTAACAAAAAGGGCCAAGTGTTATTGGACTGAGTTGAACCAGAACCTTCGCTCTGATACAATGTCAAGTTTTCATAAACGCTTCAAAAGTTAGAGAATGAACCCAACATTGTATGGCATTATTTAACAGCATCCATGCATAGTTTATGTATCCTGTTGTTTGTTCTTTTCAGAGTTACGATTTTAAGAAATACGCATGGAGTTTATACTTTAAAGACCATGCCCAAGAAAAACATTGCAGAAAAGCTTAGGAAGTGCCTTATACAGTTTAATGAACATTCATGCCCTATCAAATGTTAAAGAACGCTGATCACATATTACATACAAGAGCAACAGATGTTCTGGTCGATCCATAACTGCTCTGTTGTTCAACACGTGGTACGTATGACGGAATATATTCTTGAAGTACAAACCTTTGACAGGGGGACTCCATAATTTTAAGTTGAATCAAATATCTGATTGTCTCATTGTCTCAGGGTTCCAAGAACCAATGTCCAATAAAGAGCCAGATTACTCTTTACAGAATCTTATAATATTCCTATCACGGTGATCTATGCAGTTTGTACGTGAGAGACTGAGAGTTCACAGATTCAAGCAATATAATTGACATTCTCCCATAAAGCTATATTCAAGGTATAAGGTGGAACCTCTTCCGTCATGAACGCGGCGCTTTATTAGGCGCCCATCTCCAAGCACGTCTCGCACCTGTAAAGGCGTAAATCCCTGATTCAGCACATTTTCACCAAACTTGACCAAAGAATGTTTAGTGCCCAATAAAGAATAACAGAAGTGACACAATATCAAACAAATACTAACTACAATAACAGAAGTTGCCAGAATGTCTAGAAGCATATTTGCCAGATGCTAGGGGATGAATAACATCGTGCTTTGAAATGCCTAAGCAAATAGTCAACACAATACATTCCGAGAAAAAGGCACCTAATGGTAACCCAAAAACTATTACAGCATGTGGTCATGCATTTTTCTGAGTTGACATGGATAGAAGAAAAGGGAGAAAGGGGAAGAAAGACAAAGGAAGGGGGAGACCAAGACAAGATAAAAGCCCTAGGAGGCTAGGATTCAATTCAATACTCAATAACCAGAATGGCAGAATCTGAATAATAAATTGAGTGCATCACAATCTAAAGAAAACCCTGATTCGACGTCTTGGACAGAGAGCAATATAAATGCCAAATTGCCCAAATACCTTATAATATATCGATCGATAAACAACTAATTAATTGCTACTACACATCTTGTTTTGCATCATGAGTTAGTCATCAGTGAACACTCTCTGAACTTTTTAACGCTGCATAATGAGAAAATAGAAGAAACCAACAAACAAAAAGTACCAGGAAGATTGCTTTTAGGTTTTCAATGAAAATCTAGTTAGTATGCTCAAAATTTTACTCCTATTGTACCAGAACCATCTTAGTTGAGAAATGTATATCTTTCTCTCCTTCTGCGTCCCAAATCAGTTACAAACAAAAAAAAGTGAAGACAGCACGTGTGCATGTAAGAGCGAGAGCGAGAGAGAGAGGGAGATGCATACACATAATTATTAATTAAAAGCATTGTTTTCGTCGCTTCAATCAATTTTGACCTGTTATATCAAAAAACTTACAACTAAAGGAAGCTCCAATGCCTCCAAGTTAACTGGAGATATAGGTTGCAGCCACTCATCTAATTATGAAATGGCTAGACTAAATCAGATCACACCATAAAAAACACTAGTGGATATTCTGATACTGGGACTTGTCAGACAGTTTCAGTCAAACAACAAAGGGACAAAAAACGCTATTGCATCTGAAACAAGTCCGTACAAAAGGCTACTCGTGCCAATATACGATACATAAAGTATAATCCATTTATCTTCACAGGTGGAAGCAAACAACTCAAGAACTTCAGCCAGTGCACTGTGGAAGAACTCCCATAGAATAGCGAGAAAGAACAGTAACTCCAAAGCAGAAAAAATGGCTCAGACCTGAATAAAGTGGACAAGTTCCACGTCAAAATGCACTTCGTCAATACCTTCCACCACAGGCAGTAGAGGGCATCGAGTTAAGTATTGGCTGGTAACATATATCACTGCTTTCTCTTGCCGTGACATTGTTCCTATTCCCATCTCAAGACCTTTAGGTACCTAATTTAGACATAACAATAACAGATATTATCATAATAGCTCACACATAATTGTGAAAACTAGTTGTCTTGCACAGGTACAGCAAATAAACATAGATCTTTCACGCTGTCTACATATCTCAAGCTAGCCAAACCGTAAGAAAAGCCAGGATAAACGAGCCTTTTAAGCACAAGTGCACAACATGGGAGGGTAATGTAAAGCCAGAACAAAAGCATAAGGAGCAGGAATCTAACACCAACCTCAGACTTTCCAAAAGTAAAGAAAAAGGGTTCTCCGTCAGTACGTGATATAATCGATTTTCCATCCCCCGTCTTTGCAGAAATCCTAGAAAAAGTTACAGATTGTGTAAATCTCCTGTTGTATAAAGCATAAACAGATCATTTGGCAGTCTGCCATTGACACAAGAGCAGGAGTAGTTGTAAAAAGAATGAATTGCCACCATGCTTTTACTTCATAGGGTTCCCTTGGCGATTCCCAACCCTGTCCTTCATCTATAACCTATCCATAACAATGGCAAATATTAAAATCTATCATCTGAAGACTTAACACATTAAACAATATTCAGACCATGTGCATCTCAAACTGTGCATAAGGTTGATCTCTGTGTGTGCGCGCGCGCGCGCGCGCGTGTGTGAGAGAGAGAGTACCCTTGGACAGCACCTACTTGTATTTAGGCAAGATAAAAAGTAGTTTAAGGTAAAAAAAAAAAACTTGTGCAAAACTTGTCTCAAGCAAAGAAATTGTTCTTGATCAGAGGAAGAGCATGTTCTTCAACTCAACAATAATACTCTGGAAGAAAATATTCAGATAAGTCCTCGAGCATAAGTGTTGCAACCCCGGCTCGCGCGCCCCCTCTCTCAACCAAAACAACACAACCACTAGAATTATGCAGCATTGAGTCAAGTATTTTACTACCTTCTTTAAAACTCCCAAATCTTCGCTGATGACCTGAAAATAGGGCGGACGAAAGCCAAAGTTAAAGACGAAAGATATTAAGAAACTGAGGAAATGTCATCTAAACCATTTAAAAAAGTAGTAAACCATATGGTTGAAATTAGTTACTGTGCAGATAAAAACCAAAAATGAAGTATTGAAATAGTTCAACGAAAATAAACCTACATATGTTAAACAAGATAAACAAAAAATAACACACGCAAGCACGCACACAGATCCTAGGAGCAAATTCTGAAAGCGCTTTGGTGCAGCAGGCTGCTTGACTAGGTAAGTATTAAACAAAGACAGCACATGGATCAACAATTTAACAGGAAAAAGCTTTCAGCGACAATTCAGGGTAGAAAAAGTCCACAGGATTTCTATAACCTGAACCTTAGTATAAACCTTTACGAAGTAAGGAAACATACTGGCAGCCATTGGATGTCTAGAAGTCTCACCCAACTCAATTAGGGATGAGCACTTCAACGATAAAGTACCACATAAGTACATAATTGAAAGCGAATTCAGAATTCTTGCCTTGACTTTAGAGAAATCTATCAGCTCAATCTCAAAATGAAGTTCAGCATCTTTTGGGAAGCTTTCAGAAACTGAAACTGGACAATGATCCTCAGCATAATGAAGCTCCGGTTTTATCTTGAACTGAAACATGAAGCAACATTTACTATATTTGGTAATATCATTAACATACTTTGGAAACTTCACTTTATGGAACCGGTTACTTCTGAATAGGGCTGTATATGAACCGAGTTCGAGGCAAACAGAGTTACGTTCAAACTCATTTGTTTAGTTTCAAGCCACGCTCTTGTTCGTGTTCGTTTAATCGTCAAAATCTTATTTGAACTCGTTCGCTGTTCGGTTGACAAAATTCATGTTTGGCTCGAGTTCGTTCGTTTATTAATACGAACCGAACTCGAACTTGAAACTCTGTTTTCGCTCAAAACAATTATTTCCAAATCAAAACTAAACCTTACTTGATCCAATTGCCTAATTGATTTTAGGCTTCCAAGTTTTAACTAATTAAAATTTATAATCAAGTTATATGGCTTTTGGGCTTGGAACATATTATAATTAAATTATTATCCAGACGAGCAGTTCACGAACACATTCGTGAACATATTGGGATGTTCCCCTCGGCTCGTTTGATAAATAAGTTTTAAAATTTTGTTCATGTTCGGTTCATATATTATACAAACGAACCTAAACGAATTCTTTAAGAAACGAACCACGAGCAGTTCATGAACAGCTCAATTCATTTACAGCCCTGTTCTGATTCTGAATGTCAAAAAAGAGACAATAATAACATGGTGCTATCTAGCCTGAAACTAGATGATTTTGAAAAATTAGATCTTTGAGTTACGAATATGTCAAATTAACATTTCGTTGCTTTATTTTCTAATACAAGTTCTATGCTATGCATTTCACAAATGTCGGTGATTTTAGAACGAAAAGGGTCAACTAAAGCATATAGACAAATTGGATGACATCCCCCTTTTTTCCCATGAGTTAGTTAACAGTGGTCTTTGTTTTTCATTCTTCGTGGGGGAGAGAATGGAGGGAAAAATCCTTTTCATAAATACAGTGGTGTGCACATTTATTTCCACCTTTACCGTGCTAAGCAAAAGAATCATAAATGCCAGCATCAAAAGCTCTCTGTCGCCCCCATATAAAAACTAGCAAACGGACTAGAAGAAATCCAGTGAAGTTCACCATATGAAGATTAGCAAACGGACTAGAAGAAATCCAGTGAAGTTCACCATATGAAGAAAATCTAACATCACAGTTTGACTAATAAAACGGCATCACTCAGTTAGTTATAGATGATATTCTTTGATACAAATACTAAGAGCTGACACTGGCATTGATTATCTTCTACGGCTGAACTTCTTCTCATTTGTAATAGAAGGCCCTAGAATAAACAATCATACTGCCAATAGATATGGCAAACTATTAGCGCTCAAATGAGCCCCATGAGTGAGAAGGACTCCTAAGAAACAAACTACGTACTCACTAATTTGAAACCTAGCAGACCAATCTAGTGAACGACAAAGCACATGTACCAGTGTCACAGGCAGGTGTTCAATTATTTCCAACACCTTTATCGAAGTGTAGACATTTTGGTTCAAGTCTATTGTAGAGAGAAAATAAGTGTATGCACAATATTTCTTTAACCATATTATTGGGAGCAGAAATGGCATCTTCCAATTTCTTCATCTCATGAAAAAGGTAAAAATTAAATGGAATCATCTTCCTATGGCATTTAAGCCATGATCGATCACTTTCATACCTTTTTGTGCAACTTACTTGCCCATTACCTGACTGTATCGTAGATAATGCAACAGTAGATTGCTTCAACCCCCTCCCCACAACCCACTCGAACGAAGGGAAAACATATCTCCTTTCTTGTTTGTAGGCATGTAATATTGAACAGTAATGCTAGCTATAGATGCTACACAAATGCATATGTCTGTGCGTATGTGCGCGCTTCTGTAAATGTTTGTGCTTGTGTGGCTGTGATTCCATAAAGTAATAGAAAACAAAATGACAGTCATGCAACCACAAAGAGCTTTGGCATGACAAGACCATTACTTTCTCATCATCGCTTATGTACTGAAAGGATAAACTACAGTTTAAATACAAAATTACTAAGGTAATTGTAATATCTCGAACTTTGGGAACGGGTTAAACTAATCATCCGTGACCCGAAAAATAAACGGGCGCTAATTTGAGCAATACTCGTGTATTAGAAGCTTGTGGAAGCTTAAAAGAATATTGGGGCAAAAATAGAAGCTTGTGGAAGCTTAAAAGAATATTGGGGCAAAAATGTAATTTTTGAAATCTTGGGGGTATTTTCGTAATTCAGGGGAAAAAAACTTTGGGGGTATAATTGTAAATTAATTTTTGGTGATGAAAGGTAATAATATGAGTGATATTGTGTGTTTAGTAACATTTGATTTAATTAACAAGGATTAGAAAATTTTTAGGGCCTAAATGTAATTATAGAAAGTTTGGGGGTCTTTTTGAAAATATGTAAAGTTTGGGGACATTTGTGCAATTTTATAAAAGTAATTTAGGAACTTTTTATTTAAGCTTGCCACCTCCTACTAGCTTAGGTGACTAAGCCAATTTTAAATGGTTTAATATGGAATGCATAGGGGAGAGTTCGGATGAGAGGAAGAAAGAAGAAGAAAAAAAAAGAGAGAGAGAAAGCAAACAAATCCAAATAAATGGGGGGAAATTCGGATGAACAGTAACAGTAAAAGAAGCAGAGCAAGAGAAAGAAGGAAACAGAGGGAAAACAAGGATTTTGGGCAGAAAATTCGAGAAAGAGAGAGAAAGAGAGAGATTGAAGAGAAGTTCAAGGGTAATTTTCCCCTTCTTTCCTAGTATGCAATTTCAATTTTTGTGAGTATGTTTGGGCTTGGTGCAAGGCGCGGGGGTGCCATGAACATGGCTGGGCAGCCATGGTGTTGGTGTATATGCTTGAGTGTTTCGGGTGAAAGATTGGGTGTAATTATGTGTATAAGTGTGTGAATTTTTGCAAATTAGTGATGTTAGATTATATTTTCAAGTATTGGAATGTGTTTAGATGATTGGAGTGTGTGTTTGTGAGTTGAATGAAGTGGGTCTCGGCTGACTGAAGGAGGAAGACAAGTGTGTGCAACTAAGGTGCATTAGTGTGTGTAATAATGTGAATAGTAAGTGTTATTGTCGCTAAAAGTAGAAATTATCTTAGGCAGTTTTCCACGAATTTTTATAAATAGATAGGGCCAAAATTAGACAAAATCCAAAACTGTAACCCCCAATATTTTTACGAGAACTACACTCTGGAGTTTTTCAGAAATTTTTGGGATCCGCGAAGGGCGCTCAAATGGGAACTGATTAAAGAAATTTATCGAATTATTTAGCATAGTAAATCAAGTTATTTTAATGTGAAACTTTTATAGAAACCTTATTTTACTGATATCATTCATTGTCTAAAATTTCGTGCCATTTTGAGGCCGAAAGGTATTTTTGGCAGAACTGGCCTTTTAGCGCTCAATCCGGACACCGGTTGGGAATTTTCGGACGAAAATTTTCTAAAATACTTTTTAGTCCATAAATGACATCAGGATACTTAAAATAGCGTTTTAAGATATCTTTGAGATTTTTTTGGTGCCGAAAACTCCAGGGGCATTTTGGTAATTTGCCACCCCGAGAGGGGTATTTTGGTAATTTTACCCATAAAGGGTATTTTTGAGTAAAATTACATACGGTAAGGATATCTTAGTGATGTTGCCTATGGAAAGGTCATTTTGACGATTTAAGTGTAACGAGGGGGTATTTTGGTAATTTATCACCTCGGAGGGGTATTTTGGTAATTTGACCTAAGAAATGTATTTTTGGATAAATTTGCATATGGTAAGGATGTTGCAGTGATTTTATTCACGAGAAGACCATTTTGGTGATTTAAGTCTGATAGGGGCATTTTGGTAATTTTACATCCCAGGGGTGTTTCGGTAAATTTACATACCCGGTGAGGGGGGTTCATTTTGGGAGTATGTGTGAGTTCGTATTAAGTTATACTTTTGTTCTGTAGGCTGTATTCTAATGGTTCGATTATTCTATTTAGGTTAAAGGTAAAGACTTCCGGTTAGGATAATTTAGCTGCAGATCCAGGTAAGGGATTCTATCTGAACCCTGGGGAAGGACTTTTGTCCGAACCCTTATTTTGATAACTCATACTCGTAAGTACTCATTTGATTTACTTATGGCTAATGCCGAATTCTGAATTTTATATGACTATCAGCATGTTATTGCCCAGAAACCCCCAATATTAAACCTGAATCGATTGTTTGAAAATCTTGTGATGCTCGCCTGTATTGCATGCTGAGCAATTTGATAATTGTCTGTATCCGTTCTTCCGGATTGTTGCGCTTAAAAATCGATAATTATTCGCAATCGTTTTTATTGCTCATCTGTGATTTTCTTATGGAAAATTCTAATTTCTTCTGAAAATTCTGAATGCTGACTTATGTCAGTATGATTATTGTTATTGGAATCCGAATTGATTTCGGTGATCGAGCTTATGTTAAAGCTCACTGTTATTGTTGATTTTTCTGTGTTGACTTGGGTTTCTGTTCTGTGGGAGGGCGTAATAACGCTGATCTGAATCCTGCAGGAAAAGGCAGGCTAGTACCCAAGTGGACTAGTATTTTAGTACATCATGCATGTGTACACTTCTGTGCTTTGCCGGAATGGCATCACGACCGCCCAGGATCAACGTTGATTTTTTATTTTATCTACTCTGTATACTGTCGTGACTGTTACGGAAACATCTGAAAAGTATTATCTGAAATGATTTGTGCTTCTGTTGAAATCCTTTGGAAAATCTTCATTGTATTTTAGAAAATGATGACTCTAGAAATGATCTATTATTGATTATTTTGGAATCCGTCGTGTTTGTTCTGGTTTATTTTGGTATCTATTTCTGATGAGTTTTTTATCCTTTTGGAAGTCATTGAGTTTTTGACCATCTGAAGTATGCTAGAAATTTTCGTCGGTTGGATTCTTTGGAATCGTTTTGTGATTCTTTCGGTAGTCCTTGTGCGACCTTATTGAGCTCTCAAAAGCTCACCCTCCGTTTGGCTCCCTTCTGCAGGTGATGATCAAATGTAGCAAGTTCGGGAATGGGTTAGAGTCTGTGTGAGATTCCGATGAGCCCATCGCTACTGTGTAGGGAGACCCCTGCGTGGGTCAGTTTTGTCAACTCGTTCTATAAGAATTTGAGTTTGTAAAGAACCTAGATCTTAATAGTTCAAGTTTGAACAGTTTTGTAATACTGAATGTGAAGAGTTTGAGTTGGAATCGGATTGACTATTTTGGAAGTATGTGTTAGTGGACATGATTTGACAGGTTGATGTGATCCGGTGGGTTAACGACCCGGGAGTTCGGGGCGGCAGAGCTTTGGATTTTCGGGGTTGTTACAGTAATCTTAGCCAAAAGAACAAAACGAGATACTCTTCACAACTCTACTGTTTGCATTCTCCACGAAACAGAAATGGTCCTCAATACTTACAATTGCAATTTCACCCTTCAGCATTGTGGGAATTCCTTCTAGCAATCCCAATATCATCTTGCTTTTACCTAAGACATGCCTTGTTGGGGTGCCCTTTCCTGTAACATATGAGTGAGACTCAGAGGGATAAAGAAGAAGACAGGATTATCAACCAGGCGTCTATGTTTTGAAAAATCTTGGAAGTGGAAAGGAGTATCAAGTACAATGTTCTGACTAAGTGACAAGTTTCTTGAAACACTGAAGTTTTGCAACTTATCTTTGAGATTCATCCGTTTTAGAAGCATAGTGTTGAATAATAGAAGCAAGGAAAGGAGCTAGAAATCCTCTAACATAACACATGACAGTGTGGCGAATGCAGCAGAATGCAGATTTTATCTCTCTCTTCCTCGCTCGCAAACACACACATTATTATTGCGCAAAGTGATAGGCCTAATGGGGTTGTCAAAAATTACGAATATTTCCTTTTTCACGGAAGCACTGATGCAGTTGTCGTTCTTTTGCTACATAGCTTAGCCCCTAGTGCTAGAGGTATTAGTCTTCTACTGAGCCTCTATATCTGGAATTTTCACATTATTGGTGCAATGCATGTACATAAACCCTTTTGCCCTCCACCCTCCTAAACGGCCTCAGGAGCACATATCAGCAGTTGTAGAACACTAGGATGTATGAAATTTAAAAAAAAAATGATAGGGAAGGGAAAAAAAAAGACCTGCTTTGACCTTATAGAAAACTTCTGAATCTCTACTCACAGAGAAAAGAAAGTATTTTCTTTTACCTAGTAGTTTGACCCTCTATTTGTACAAATACATTAAGAACCATCTAAACCTTAACAACCTTTTTTTCCAACCAAAAAAAATACACACCAGATACTTGGGAAAACAAGAGGACTTTGACATTTAGGAAATGAAAAGGCTTGGGAATGTGAAATTGACACGATACAGAACAACATACTTGCTACAAAGAGAGGACTCTAAATTTTTGTTTGTGCATCACATGAGAAAAACCATGTAATGCTAGAATCCTACTTTCCCCATTGTCACTAATCAAATGCAGATAACCTTTAAAGAAATTTCCGTTTGCTTTACCTAACCAGGTACAACCAGAGAATCAAAAAGCATATCCCGCCTCATCAAAACGATTTGCGAGTACTCTTGACTAGTGTCAGACCATAAAATTTAACACACCTCCAAATTCTGAACGGGTAGACTCAACGACAACTCCATCTAGAGTCCGGATCGTGCAATGATATACGGCCTGCAAAATAAAAATCACAACTTAATAGCAAAGTTTCACCCTTCTCCTCCTCCATCGTTACATAGATACTCCCATCCTCCCAAGATGTGAGTTTCCTTGATTTTCTTGCAAATTCCTAGGTTCAAATTTGAAAACCTAAACATTGACCTCACTCATTGAATTTTCCCCTCAAATGACACTTTACTAGTGGAATTACTACTTGAGTTCAATTAAATGTTTGTAGATGTCTAAATACTGTCCTCAGAATTGTCTAAAAGATCAAGGGGACTACAGTTTTGATCAAAGGGATTACAGTTTCGCAGACCGGTAAATAGACTGGTAATATACATGAAGCCCTAGAATCTGTCACTAGTGAAGCACAACAGCTAATCACAAGAAGCTTGAAGTCAAGATCTTATAGCCAAATAAATAGCCATATAAACGTTATTCCCCCATACTTAACTTTTTGTCCACTTTGACTTTTTGCTAATATCTAGCATCAAGGACAGAACTTAAAACATCTAAACATTAAACTGAACTTGAAAAGTAACTACAGTAAATAAGTATTGTTCAGCAAGTTAAATATAGGGCAAAAAAATGAGTAGACTAAACGTTTTCATGTCCAAATTCTCCAATAATTGGCAAAAAGTAGAGAGAGACAAAATATTATGAAACATAGTTAATATGTCATTCATCGACATGCAGTTCCATCGAACTGAACTCATTCACTTGCAGCAACGAATATAAATTTAAGCGAAAAACAACCACAATTATAAACAGAAGTAACACCTGGTGACCATCAGCAGGTGTAGCATCACCTCCACCAGGCCTTATCAAAGCTTTCATCAAGCTTCCAGGTACAATCTTCTTCTTCCTAATCATCATCCAAATTCAAAATTGAGGCTATTGCACTCAAAGGAAAAATGAACACTACGTCAAGAATTGAACGAAAGGAGCAAAGAGCGACACCGTTTCTCTTCATCAGTGGCCGTTTTCTTCTTTTGGGGCTTATAATTTTGCTCCGCGTCACCATCTACAGCCATTAGGGAGGTTTTGCTGCCGGCAAAATTGAGAAAAATGTACAATTTGGTGAGATAGTTATAGATTCAGTGGTTCGCGTGTGGGTGCGTGTAGTGAATTTAGAGGACATTGATGTACCTGAAATTGGGCGAGGATCGATCAGGAGGCGTGGGTGAGCGGAACGGTGAAGACGATCAGTGAACCGGCGGATTTAATTAAGTCGTTGGTCTTCCAGCCTTTTTCACAGCTCAGCTGTCTAAGAATTTTACGGACTGATATAATTTCACACATTTTAATTCGAAAAAAATTGAATATTGAGTTTGAGCTTCTAAATTATTAATAAAAATTGTGTGAAATACATAGAGGTTTAAAAAAGTAATTAGTGTTTTAGATTGTGATCGATTGGTATAGCCGTATAGGTATATTACGCCAGCTTTCATTCCTTTTCTGTTTTGTAAATTATTGTATTATGATTATTTTTATGAAAGTCGTATATCACGGTCATTGTATGGACACCTAATACGTGGGTGCTGTTTGAGATAGAGAGACTAGAATATACAAACTTGACTAACCTGTATTAGTGCAGTTTGTTGTAATGGACTTTGCACTCGACCCTAACATTATCGTAAAGATCTATTACGAAAACGATTTGAGGACATTATTTAGGTACAATTAGCTACTCGTGTTCGTGTCAGGATGTTCAAGGGTCTATGACTCGTGACTATAAACAAAAAATAAAAGCAAGATAACATGATATACTTTAAATTTAATTAAGTTTGATCATTGCATAATCAATCTCAAATAACTTCCAACGTTGAGAGTTAGAGAGAAAAAATTCTGCAGTGGAAATATTTCGGCTCATGTATACGAGCTTGGGCCAATTCGTGAAAAACTTTAAGATTTGTTTTATAGGCCTACCACACCTAAACTCATCCTAACATTTGGGCCCTCTAGGAGGGCTGAAAGACAAACAATGACCAATGGCCCAACTAAAAGAGACTGACCCAAGGCCCAACTAAGAAAGAAAAGCAGCACCCCACCCCCCTTCCCGCTTTTCCTTTTTGCCTCGCTCCTTAATTTTATAATTTATTTGATCGGTAATGACAATTAAATAAACCACTTAGGTACGGCACATCTATATTATAACTATTGTATCGCATCAAGAAGAAGATCCTCATCCTGCATTTGAGAATGTTAGCGGATTTGTTTTCTCCAATCGTTTATAATTTGTTTTCCTCAGTCGACAAGTAGTGTTACCCTCTTCACGACAGATCGTTAGAGCAACAAATCATCATAAACTTGATAGGCACTTAATGCATCAACACTAAATAACCCGTGTGTTAGAGACCAACGAGTTCAAACATCCTAACTTCGATAGAAAGGTTACGTCGTCAACCTTCATTCTGGTATGACAAGCTAAAACAAATCTCGAACGCAACTTCAAAACAATCAAAAAAAATTTGCTAGAGCCACCAAATGTCACACTGGGACATCGCTTAGTTGGCTACGTAACACTTCAGTAGATGGTTAGTGAATTGGCTATATCAGATAATCATCATTCCAACGTTGTTATGCCAAATCTAACATCATTAAACGCTTCTTTGATGTAAAGAACCTTAAAAAAGGCGGGGGGGTTTTCTTAGTGGTTGAGCAACCGTTGAATTCGGAACCAAAACCATCGGTGTAAAGGCCATGGGAGGGAGACAGGGGGAGAGAGAAAGAAGAATTGGCCATGACAGCAACAGCCAAGCTATTGTCATGCGACCAAATGGCAGAAGATGGTCAACAGTCAGCCCAACCCAAATGGCATCACCAAGTTGCCATGTCGGTAACCGAGTTTACGAGTGTAAATGTAATCGGCCTTGAGCTATCCAGACACCATGCCCATGTCTCAGTCTTTAATCCTCAATCGCCCCAACCTTCATGCCATGTACGTGGGAGCATTTATTTCGTGTCACTAGTCCAGTATCCGGAATATGGGTAAGACAATTTTATGGGCGGGTGCAGTTTCACCATTAAAGATCTCTAAGAACAAAATTTTATGTTCCCGGATCAAGTGTTTACGGGTGAATTTCTAGATTTCTGAATCGAGTCGCCTTACTGTCAAATTACAAAGAAATTAAAATTTTTTCGAACCTCGTAAGCTAGAGTCTTTCCTCCCTCTATGTGGAAAGAGAAGACTAAGACAACTTTACGGGTGGGTCAATTAAATTGTTAAAGATCCTTAGGAACGAAGTTTTATGTCTCCGAATCGAGTCTTTGAGGATGAATTTTTAGGGACTTCTGAATTGAATCGCCCTAGGATCAGATTACAAAGGAATACATCTTTTTCGAACTTCGTAAGCCGGCTTACAGTCTTTCCTCCCTCCAAAGATGCTTAAGCATCTTCCCTTTCCACAGAGAAGAATTTTAGCAAGTATATTCCCTAAAAAAAAAACTTGTTTGGGCTTCTAAATATGTGGCATGGCTGTATATAGTATTTAGCATAAATAGACTACCTATAGCTCATTGTTTAAGTTTGACCAAAAGAGAATTTTAGAGAAGTATATGAGCAATAAGATTAGATTCCCGGGGCCAGGGAACGACCGAAGACAATCGACCAACTGCAAAAGACAATGGGAAGTTGCCGACTGGAATAAGAAATTGAATAAGTTAACTTTGACGTCTTGGGTTTAAGGAGCCAGGGAGAAGGCCAAAGGTTTGGGAGTTCCCAACATTGATTTGTACTCCAAAGGCAGAACCCTCAGTCCTGCAATTTGGCAAATTGAAAGCCAAAGAGTCGGGGAGTTCATAATAGTTATTCACGAGTCCTCCCTATTCTTGGTCCTGATCGGAAACACCTACCTCCGTCCTTAAGACCCATGCTTTTATCATTTTCGTTTTCAATTTTTTTTACGATGATGACACCTACCTCTTTGGCTTATACGCGATTAACATAAAAAAAAAAAAACTTAATCACATTATCAATTGTATAACTATGTTAAGGTTAGTTATTTTTATTATTTTAAATTCTTATAATTTGTTAACTTATACTCGATTAACATAGTTATACAATTGATAACCACATTAGTAATATATTTATAGAGTAAGAGTTAAGTTTGTTTTATGCAAAAGTGGTAATTTATTATTGACCAACCTTAACAAGTTAAATAAATTACTATGCATTGCAAAGATATATTATTAGTGGTCAAATCAAACAATCTATTTTATATTTAACGTATTTAATAGTGACGCTTTTATAATGTATTTTTTATTATTTATATTTTATATGAACTTAAACCTTTTGAATTTTTTTATGTTAACCACAATTTCTTTTATTCTTTTTTTAGCTTTTTGAATCCATCCCTGCTACATGGAGACGACCACCAACACCACCATGACTCTGGAGACCACCACGGCGGAAAATGGACACAGTCGCCAACACGTATTCTTCCCAGTTGTCCAAGCCCGTGCAGATTCACAACCCATATTAGTGTAATGTAAATTACCTTTTCTTTTTTGGGTCATGTTTTATTACGCCATTTATTTATTACGGGGCTTGACCCTGAACCCATCCTGATATGCCCACCAACTCGTCATGCCTGGCCGGGGAGCAAACATGCGTGTTGGCCATGCACTCATCGTAATGAAAGCGCAAGGTGAAGGAGGGGCGTTACCCATGACTTCCCCAAGCATTCATTAAAGAAAGATGTACACTGCAGTTCAAAAGGCGTGAACGGAGGGAAAACTTACAAAATATATCTCACATGCATGCAAGTCTTCAAACAGGGTCTGGGGTCCGGCCTGGGCCTGGCTTGGCCTTTTCTTTTCGGGGGGGACAAAAGTGTCAAAAGGAAGAAAACAATATTAAAAGCTCCTCCATCTGCCTTTATATCTTACACCCATTCACAGCTCACAGCCTTCTCCTCTAAGCAATTTGCTCACTCAAATACTCTCCACTAGCCCTGGATAAAGACATTATCTTATCATTAACTCTCTACTTGCCATACCTTTTCCCTCAGTAAATTAGTTTTCTGGGTGTGTCATGATAAACACAACAAAATAAAATTTAAAAAATAAAAAGTCTATTAATTAATAGAAAATGACAATACCAAGATTGCTGTAAGAATTACTGGTTTGTGTGTATCAGAATGAAGAAAGAGTACAGCAGGGTTGCCGGGCTTTCCTGGCACTCGAGGCCAAGCCAGATTGGCATGACATTGGGCGAAGGAAAAGTCACTGAGCATCTTCTCTTTCCAGATACTTAATGTTTGTCCATTCTGTTTATTAATTAATTAACACTAATGACAGACCCACTTCTTCTTTAAGTACAGTCCCATAACAACATTCAACGCAGTTTCATCACATTCCCCAAATATAAAACCCACTGTTTCGTGCTTCCTGCACTGGTCTAATGGCGAAAACGCCACAAATAGAATTGCAAAGCCCTGTGGAAGAACCCTCCTTTGGTCAAACATTGCCATTACCAATGCACGTGATGGAAGAAGATGCAACAGCAGAGGACCACACACAGAGATAGAGACAGAGTTGGTCATTTCAATACAATGCAAGACTGTAGAGTGTAGAAGAAGGGCAAAAGAATTAAGGCAATCTTGGACATTTTATTCATTGATTGATGATTCCCCGGCCATGGTGGTTGGAGGGGTTGGAATTTAATCCCTACAAACAAACTGTCATAACATAAACACCTAGTGTACAAGCGCCATAGCTATGGACTATGGTGGAATTCTAGCAGAATTGGGTTCAGCCATTTTTACCAAAACATGGTGCAAAACCCAAATCCTTCAAAACAACTCTATTCAAATTTCAAACTCTGAAACCCCACTACATCTTATTTTTCTCCTTCCCAACAGGACAAAAAAGAGACTGCCATCCACCACTTTCTTGTGCCTCGAAGAACCCCAACCAAACAACCAAAAGCTGCTGCATTCATCTTTTTCATCACAGACGCTTATTTCCCCCTAATTCTACCCAAAAAACCATTTCATCTCCTGTTTCTTTCTTCTGTCATCCTCCTCCTCGTCGTCATCATCATCATCATCCTGTCTGTCTAAGGCTAATACGCTATTCTATACTTGCTAATAAGCTACCACAAACCTAACTAAGCAAACTTCTCACTTTCTTGACTTCTAATCATGCTTTTGATAAAAATGGTCAGTAAGTCCCCATTCCTGGGGCAGCCGGACCTCATTGTTCATCACCGGCTGTGGACGATTCTGTTGCTGAGACATTAGCAACACACTGTTTCAGTATTTCAAAGCAGCATCTGCACAAGAATCACAAAACTACACATGTTAATACGGGTAAAATTACCACAAAAACAGTTCATAAGGGGGTAAATTGAATCCGAACCATAATCACTGGATCGAGGCTGGATTTGTGGAGGTGGAGCAACCATGGATTCCAAGTTCAGATTTAGTGCCTGGACCACTCTGTCTGGAAGTAAAACCGTCGAACACCCTAAAAACGCAAACAGAATCATGAAAACACCCATATTAGTAAAAATCATTGAACACAAGAAAACAAAGCAACCGAAACAAAAAATTCAAAAAGGACAAAAGAAAACCGATCGGGGTCAAACAGAGCAGTATGTGCATTCATAAACTCTTAAGAATGTCAGAAACGGTTTATACCTGGCTTCTTCCGAGTTTCTGTCGGTGCACCGGTTCGGCGAGGCAAGAAAACACCGGTACCTGCACACTCCCGTTTTGTACCGGGATTTCCAAGGAAAACAGCCCTCATGCCTGAACCGGGTTGTTGCTGCTGTTGATGTGACTGTTGCAGAGTAGGCCAAGCAGACTGTGGCAAAGCCAATGGCCTAGCATTGTTACTCCTTGCTTTGCTCTGAGCCATTTGCTGTGCCTGGTTCTGTTGAAACTGCCGCTGTTGCTTCATCAATTGTTGCTGTTTCAGCTGCTGAAACTGTAACCAAACACAACATTCAGTAAAACAGGAACATGGGTAAAGGGAATAGGATAAAGGACTGCGAAGTTTACATGTGCTGCTTGCAATTGGTGGTAAGAGAGAGGCTGGTTGGACTGGAACGCAAGATTGGGATTAGGGTTAGGAGGTACAGATATGGGGCTAGGCTTGCGAGCAGGAGGAGCTGCCACACGTCCTCTGTTCTGGTAATAAGACCTAGCCCCTTCTTCAATCATCCTCATCCTAGCCACCTCCCCTGCCGCCGCGTATAGTAGCCCCCAGGCGGAATCGTTCCGGTTCAGCGCTGTCCTCGGCGGCGGCGAAGAAACCTGAGATGGACAGTTGGGGCTCCCACGGCTGGACCCAATCTTACAACCACACCCACCACCCATAACGTTGCACAGCGTGGATTGCGGTGAGGTAGCCATTCCCCATGACTGCACAAAACAAAATAAAATCCGCAAATCTGTTTAGTAACACACTTTATACGCCGAATAAGTCTCGGCAGTCTATTAGGGATGCGCTGAATCATTTTGGTGCCCCTAAGGAATTGTTAGAACTTTTATCCCACTGCACACGATTCAGCACTCAAATCATTGAGCAAAAATCTTCTATTATATAATCAGATCAGGAAGCCGCAGCGTCTACT
The DNA here is from genome assembly GCA_033070095.1 of Escallonia herrerae. Taxonomy (NCBI): domain Eukaryota; kingdom Viridiplantae; phylum Streptophyta; class Magnoliopsida; order Escalloniales; family Escalloniaceae; genus Escallonia; species Escallonia herrerae. The sequence goes on from JAVXUP010000906.1 coordinate 149,480, forward strand.
CAAATCGTCAAAGGAAGCAGAATAAATCCCACAATTTTCCGAAAATTTGTAAAATCACGAATAAATGCATAAAAACTTTAGCCTCTATGCGAATAATCAATTATAGCGGATTCATTATCACAAATATTTGGAAAAATGTACTAAACTACAACAAAGCTGTTCTCCAAACTCTTAAAAAGAAAGTGTTCCTAAGGAATACAAATTAGTTCACGAATGTAAAATAAGTACATAATACCTTTGTGTTTTGATAGCCAAAACCAGAGTCTACTTTCCACAAATCGTCTTGGAGAGTGGACTGAGCCATTTTCCGAGTCAAACCAGCCAGGAAATCCTCTTCATCACTCTCCGTCTCAGTCGAACCCAGCACCGACTCAACGGGTGAACTCAGATCCGAGTTCGGCCAGGATGGCCCAAACCCAGATGGGAACTCAGAAAATCCACCTCCAATCTCGCCCCCAAACAACCCGACGCCGGCGTTACTCCGGCCGGTCTTGACAGGCTTGTTATTCCGGTAGCCACTCAACACGTCGTCGTCGTCGACCAAAAACTGAGGGGGAAGCCAAAACTCGCCGTCGTCCATGTCCAGTGCCATCTGAGAAACAACTATAGGGAAGCCTCGCTAACAGATTTATACAAACACACAAGGTGTCGAACAGGTGGGGTTTAATTTAAGGGTTGCTGCCTCTTTAAGGTTTAATTATAGCCTTCCCCTTCCCCTCAGGCCTGGGGCCCCAGAAAGTTTGAGAGAGTTAGAGAGAGAAAGAGGAAGCACAAGCACCGACTGTTTGCAGGGAGTGTGATGAGCGAGAGAGAAGAGGGGGAAGGAAGGTGTCTATGGTGTGCGTTTATAAAGAGGCGAAAACAGAGAGCAGAACCCTAGGGCGGGTTCTGATTTTTTCACGCGTCGGAGGTGGGGAGTGTGGGGCACGCGTGGGGTACTAGGGAAAGTTGCGGCCAGGTAAGATGTGGAAATTGGCGGGGATGAGAGGGGGGTGTGGGGTCCAGGGCCTGACAGAGCTCACCCGACTTGCATGTGAGCCGGAGGTGGGGGACCCCGTCGTACGAAAATTGCGGTTCAGATTCAGGGGGTGATCGTGTGAGTGGGGCGCAACATATCCACTATCCAAACAACTCCCCATTTCAAATTTTCGTTTCAATCTTTTGCCTTTTTTAATTAATTAATTAATAGAACAAAAATTGTAACAATTGTGATCATCTTGCCTTACGGTTACTCTTGTTCTTACTTTTATTACTCTTGTTCTAATTGTCATGATATAATAATAATTTAATACAGTTAGCTAATCAAAACCAATGGAAGAGAGTCCAATAAGAGCAATTGGCAGGGACAAAACTAACAGATTTAAATCGAATATAAATTGACATGAAGTTTAATGTGTACAACAACATTATCAATATATGCTTGATGGAAGGAATGGCCATGGCTTCTTCTCAGTTCGACTCGACCTCGACATCGACGATAACACTATCCGAAACTATCTGATTTGCTTGAAGAATGCAACAATTTTTTCCACCTTAACTGCGGGATTTCACAACTTCAATGCATGTATCAACTTTGTGTCCTTACGAACGATGCACATTGATCTAGCGAGTTCATGCTAACTTTAAAGGTTGCAGTTTAGTATCAATTTTAGTTATATACCACATAGGCGGCTTCACCGATTTCCAAACATGAAAGCAGATGCACAAGCGAAAGTTAAAGCAAATTAAAGTTTGTTTAAGTCAAATAAAACCATTTCTAGGCTATTTAGGTTTTGGAAGAAAAAAAAAAAACTGATGGAGTAGCAAATGGAAAGCCAGGCGACAACGTGTGCAGGCTTGTTTATTGGCTAGCAAGTCGTGGCAGGCCTTCCAGTCGGCCTATGCGGCGCTATGCTTTTCCTGTAAAACCCTTGCGTTTCTTGACCATTTTGCTCTTCCCTATTCGTATATTTACAAATTCGTGCCTCGTGATCAGAAAGACAAAAATAACCTTACCTTGCATAGATAAATAAAAATGAAGTTTCAGGTAAAAGGCATGGGAAGAAGATCTCTGCTAGGGATGGCAATTTAAATCCGACCCGGCGGATATCCGCCTCGCTCCGCCCCGTTAGGAGCGGGTCATTTTAACTTTGACCGGGTTAAGGGGCGGGTATGGTAATTGAATTTTAAACCCGCAGCAGGTACGGGTCGGATTTGGTATTTATTCTGCCCCGCCCCGGTATCCGACCCGCACCCGCCCTGTTATGTTAATCCTAAATAAATCTCAGCGATATGGTATAAATAAGTTCCAAAACCCTAACACATTTCAATTACCCTTTTTTCAGCTCTCTCTCTCCGCTGCTCAATGCCATTTTCACCTCTCACTGTGCACAACGATCATCCCAGCCATAGACCACCTCCCTAATAGCTACCGTCAACCACTAGCAACTATCATCCACTGTCCTTGGAGAACTTCTCAAACTCACTATCGTTCGATGAGAAATAGAGCGAAATCCACGGTCCAACATTTCGCGTCACGATGTGCTGAAACTCGTTGAGCTGAACCACAGCGCTTTCTTGGCACGATCTACGATCTCCAGATCGGACTGGACGCCTAACTCCTCTGTCCTCTGCAAGATCTTGTCGACGGCGGCGAGGTACTCTATGGTGAGGTACTACGGCGGCGAGCTACTCTATGGCCTCGTCCTCCTAATGAAACTGCAAGGAGGATCCCCCGTTGAGATCGCACTACTGGATGACACGCTCGGTGGCCTCAAATTTTTTTGTTGAATTTTCGTTGTTGAACTTCATGAGATTTCAATAATTTCAGTAGTTTATGTAAATTACTATTCACCAATTTCAGCCATCTAATATCCAATGATTAATAGCATTGAGTAATTTCAACTTCAGTAATTACTTGAAATTATTAGGGACTATTGGAGCGGGGCGGACCGGGGCGGGATTGGGTTTTTATATAGTTGAGCGGATCGGGGATGGTATTTTCATCCCTTGACCCGATGGCGGGGCGGGGCAGGGCGGAGTTGTGTATTAATGCTACCGGGGTGGGTACGGTTTTTATAAAATCCGCATCCGACCCGCCTCATTGCCATCCCTACTCTCTGCCACAATAATTGCAAGAGGATTGCAGTTGTGCATCGTTTTTAACTGCTACGGTCTTGTTAGAGATTTCGGCGATATTTCGTAACAAAATCAGTCACATCAGTAATTTCAGCGATATCTTGTAGCAGTATTGCAAGGATCGTGAGTGATAAAATATGGAGCACAATATTTGTTGTTTAAATTTCATACTGAGTTGAATGAACATTGTGTTACCATTTCTCAGTCATTTTACACTACCACTTCTTGCGATAAAACCATTTTTGAGTGGATCTCTATTATTTATCGAATAAGTATGTTACGTTCTACATGCCAAAAAGTCTCGCCCTTTGAATGTAATCAATACTGATAAATGAGTCTAGAAAATCCATTTTGAGCTTCAATCCAGATATAGTTTCCGTATCATCAAGTCAATATAAAGTGTTTAAAAATGCAAAAGCGATAAAATGGAAACCTAAATAATGTTTGAATAAGACATCATTGGCAAAATGAAATTCCAAACATAGGTTACCACTTAGCAAATTCGGCCCATGAACATACATTTCCTTGAGATTGTTTCCGACCTGAGTAGTTCTGAGTCCATAATGACACTCGTGAACCAATTCAAATTGAAAAAGTGAGGCACCTTAACCCTAATTAAGATAGGACTCACATATGTGTGTGTATAACGGTTGTACAATGACATAAATACTCATGTATAGAGTGAATAACTGAAAAACCTACAAGATGGGTTTTGTAATTATATAACTAGAATCTTTTGAATGCGATTTTAGTCCTATTTTATGTGTCTTACTCCTCTTAACTTCGCATTTGTCCTCATCCAGTTACCCTAATATGCATGTATATATAAACTTCCAAAGGCAACCAATCCTATTATATACAAAAACTTAATCCACGAACAGTCCATTTGTTTGATGTGAAAGTGTATAAGACAAGAATAAGGTCCATGAACTGGTAATGTTAAACTCAGTACTTAAATTGGGATTGAATTGGTAGCTCAGCGGTAAAGATCATGGGATCTATTATTGAAGTTTTTGGTTCAGATTTTGTGAGAGATAGGGCTCAAGTAATTAAATATTTAGAAATTTTCTATTTCATGTGTGAATGGTCTGTATTTGATCCATCTGAAATATAACGCATGAAGTTAGCATGTGATGCAACCGTAATCCTAATATTAGACATTAAGTGAGCAGTCTTACGAAGATAACTGAGATCTTAGTGTCCACCGAGATGAGCCCTACTTAAAAGTCTAAGCTCACGAGACTTTGATTCATCCACGTATATATGTCAAACTCAGTTTTTACACCTACCCAAGAGGAATTAATATAACTCGTATGTAAATCTCAACAATCTCCCACTCACGCGCGTATCTACCCAACACCAAAGCTCCACCTCGTCTGCTCTGTCCATAACTACCGTTCCTAGAGAAATAGTTAACTCAACCGGCCTAGGGCGTTGTCACGTGCTCTTATAGCATGTCAGGTTGATTACAAAAAGCCTAGCATTCACCAAGAAGACACAAATATACCACACCATCTTTATCCAAGAGCTTAAGCCAATATGACTCAAGCTTCGCGACCGAGTTAGGAATAAGTCTCAAGGTGGGCACCACGTATTCCTAGCACCGCCACTGATTATATCACTACTATCGCAACCTCTACCACTATACCCACAACATTCACGCCATCACCACCAGTACCCACCGACAGTGATCCTCGTGTAGCCCCCTTCTCCCATCGCTTGTCTCCCCATCAGCCCGCTTCCCAATTGCCAAATTCTTATCTGTAATTAAAATCACAAATTTTCACTTCTTAGAATCCTAGATTATAAGTTTTTGATCCAAAAGTAATAAATTGGAACAAGAAGTTATTACCGTGAAAAGTTTAAGGAATTAGAAATATTAAGAATCCAACATGGATCTTACATTGCATTTGACCTTCGGGTGTTAAGAAATTCACCGTGAAAATTGCCACCAACTGCCGTGACCTTTGGCTGTGCCTTGTTAAGAGATTGAGGTGTCATAGTGCCGTGAGCCCGTGACATGCCATCGGCCAATAACACAAGCAGCAGTTCCCAAAGCCACCAGATGGTTGGGCGGTTGGCTCGACTCGACTGATTGGATCTAGGGTGGAGGTAGATCGGGCGGAGTAAGGAGAGGAGAAGAGGAAAAGGGTGAGGTCGTAAGGGGGACCAAGGCAGTGTGAAGTGTGCTCTATCGGTTTGTCTGTAGCTTTGAAAACAAAGAGAGGCCGAGAGAAAAAGGGATTTTTTTTTTGTTGACTATATTTATTTGGAGTTTGAACTCTGCTTTATGTTGTAAGTTTAGCATTTAAAATGACTAAAAGGATCTCTTTTTAACTGTTTTTAGAATTCTTGGATACGTTAATATGCCAAATGACTAAAAAGACATCTTCATTGAGCATTTTTAATATTTTTATGCGGGTATTTTGACCATTGAGAGTTAAATATCTATACTACTTATAAAAGTGTGCATGAGTGTAAATCATTTTTTGGACAATAATACCTTTCATATATTTGTAAATCACTCAATTCCCATTAATTTCAAGTACAATTAATATACTTAAAATCTAAACTCTTTTAACAAATTCACATTTTTCACTTTAATAAAAGTTATAATTAATAGATGTATGTCTCTTTCACTTCTCAAGACACTTTTATTTAATATATGAATTTATTTTAATGTCATATACAACTTGATGCTTGGTATAGAATAGGATTTGAAACACATGACCATATCATCTTATATACTAATTTCAACAATTTTTTTTTTTAAAAAAATGATCATTAGTTAATAATGATTTTTGCTTACTATGAATAAATTCCATTCTCATTTTCTCTTAACAGATAATTGGTTATTTCTTTTATGTTGGCAATGAAAATCCGGTAATAGAATTTAGTGGAAAAGAAAAGGCAAAAAATTAGACATGCTTAAACTTTTCTGCTATCTTACATCTTGATGTAAGACATGATGTTGTGTCTGCGTGCGTGCGTGTGTGATAGTGTGTGCATGTCTGTATAGTGGATATATGTAATTTATTTTACACAAATGCCCTTGTGCACTTTTACATATTGCATCAATTCCTTTCAAATGTTACCACCTCAGTAGTTGTCGGCTTATCTCAAACCGCTTTCACGTTCCCTTTTCATGTAAACGATTCTACACCTTTTTATATCTCCCATAATTTAATTGTTGTAACTTCTCCGTCTCAACTATGTCAAATGGTGAGATGATAACCATTGTGCTTGTTATCTAAAGTTTGTTTAGCGATAACTTAATTCTATGTTCTTAAGTTTAGTTGCTTAATATAATGAAGGTTAATATCCTTTTTGAGCATAGAAGTTCGAAACAAGTGTTGATTTAAGAGTTTAGCTAGCTTCTAACTCTATAAAGGAAAACTCCCTAATCTCTTCTAATATTTACAAATTTTGACTTTTTTAGGACGAGGCATCATAATTATAGGGTCCATTTTAGGTGGCAGCTTTTACCATACACATCACATTATCATCAGTACCAAGATTCTATTTTTTTCAGGAAAAAAATTATTCTACAAATAAAATGATGGGAGTCAGGTCTTTACTTTTTAGGATGTGGCATTTTATTCGATATTAAATGACTAATAGACAGTATGATTGACAGAGATTGTGTCTAAATCATTAATAACTTTAAAAACATCTCATGTACTAGATATGAAGGGCTATACAATATGGAGCGAGACACCCTCCAATACAAATATATTAAGATATTCTTACAAAACTGTGAATATGTAAGCATTGTTTGACTGTGTGTATGGTTTGAATCTTCTATTCTTATATATAATGAAATCATTTTTTCGCTTTTTAAATTATGCGTTAGAGGCTTACTCAAAGAGAAAATTCTTACTAAGAGCTAAAAAATATATTAGATAAGAGAAAATTCTTGCTAAGAGCTAAAAAATAAATTAGATAAGAGAAAATTCTTTGTGAATCACAAAACAGAATAAGCCTATTCGTAGCCATGCAAAAATAGAGAAAATTCTTGCTAAGAGCTAAAAAATAAATTAGATAAGAGAAAATTCTTTGTGAATCACAAAAACAGAATAAGCCTATTCGTAGCCATGCAAAAATAGCCACGACAAAAAATAACCTACAAAGTTATGATTTTAATCATTTGCCATTGAGAAACTACTATACAATAACTTTTCATTTAAAAATGTTGAAGTTATATATTAATGAATCATTAACAATGAAATAAGAACATCAACGTGCTTGAGGTCCTAGCCATATACTTCTTCTTGTTTATAAAATTGGACACGTTTATGAAATTTGTATGGCATTGTTATGATTTTTAGCCGTTTTCTACAAGCGAAAGCACATTATTATTTCACAAAGCTGATACAGTAATTATCCTCCATACTATCTTTTGATTATATGCATACTCCAAATTAAGTCCCATCACTCATCCACTTGAATTTTTTTTTAATATCATCTTCATCTAATTTGATGAGGATGTGGACCAATATTCAAATCAAATGGGTTGCAGTTAATCCATGATAGAAAATACTTATTTAAGTACACTCACAAGACACTCGAAAAAAAAAAACTAAAGCACTTGAAGAAAATGTAGTGAAGAAAATTTTGAAGGTTACAATCTAAGTACAAAGTTAATGAGACTAAATAGTATATAAATATTCACATTACCTAAAAGTGGACATCAAGAGGGCCAAAAGTATATACCATTTAGTCTAAGTTAACGTTTGAGAAATACAACTATCACAATCTTTAATACATTTTTAATATTAACTAGACGTCTAACACTCTAACTACATTAATACAACAAGAATGTACATCTCTACCTCTACTATAGGTGCAATGTTTTTCAATTGACTGGTAGAAGATGAAAGGGGTAATTGAAATAGTTTGGTCACTAGATTTATCTAGAGAGTTTGTAACCTTTGATCTCAACAAGTTGTTATTTCGCGTCTTGATAGATTTTGACATTAAGTTATTTTTCGGTCTTACATATTATATACATGGTTGAAAAAAGTGATTACCATGCTTGTTTCATGTTTATGAATGTCTTATATGAGCAAAATATTTTGACTTGCGCCCATATTCTCATATGCAAGTTGCTTAGTAACCAATATATTGAATTGCACATATATTTTCTCTTAATTTTTTACTCAATTTTTGTTGTGATGCATATTAATTTTTCTAACTATAAACTCTTTAAATATTAGTGTTCACGTGCATTGCACCTGCACTCAACTAGTACCATATAAAAGGAAAAAGTGACAGAGAAGGAGGTAGGCACAGGCCCACCGATGTCACCCACCAGCTCCGCTAGTGCTCCGGTTCATCACCGTGCATTATATTTCAGAAATTGACAACTGCACGTCATTTTTTGTACATACATTCACTTTTACTTGCCAATAATTTGGAGTAACACCCAGGCGCCGTAGGTTTACGTTTTCTTTTTTTAGGATGATAACGAAACATATATTTTTTAGATGTATGCATTTATCATTTTTTGTTTTTATTAGATACAATTACCTAAATGTATTTTCATTGTTTTCAACCAAAATTACCCATATTAGAAAAAGTAGTTAACTTTTTTAATAAAAATGTTAAAAGTAAGCGAATGTATGTTCTAACTGAATACGAAATTTATGAAAATAAGAACACAAAATAAAAATACAAAGCAAAAATACTAAAATACAGCCCCCAAGGGATGCTGCACCTTTGTAAGGGCGTGCGTACGTGCGGATAGGGACAACACAAGAACTTGTGGTCATATCATATTAAGAACCAAACTTTACCCCACTCATTGCTCTTACATGTTAATCTTATTACCAGTATGACTGGTTTCTATAAAAGAAATGCTAAAGAGAATGTATTTTCAATTTTCATAGTTGTTCATTACTTTATCAAGACTAATACTCCTTCCTCCACAAACAAATTCATCATATTTTTATTTGGAGTTGTTAAAAAAAAATAATCACTTCCCAAATTAAGAAAAATGTTTTTAGTATTTTTTTATTTTTATACTTATTTTACAGTTTTATTTTCACTCTCTATATTTAATTTTCTACCAATCCACTTTTCTCTCTTGACTCTCTTTTTTCCTCCTCCTCCTCCTCCCTCTCTCTCTCTCTCTCACACACACACACACACACACTTGGGATAGAAGGAAAACTTATAAAATATGACTTATATCTTAAATAAGCGTACAAGTCAAACACGATTAATTATTATATGATAGAGAGAATTTGTGATTAGACATTAGGACTATCCCTATTCGTTAGTTAAGTTGGATGTAATATTGCGAGTTCATTTCAAACTAGTTAAGAGTCAATGTAGCAGCAACTCATCATACAAACCTCTTATTTTGCGTGTTATGCAGGGTCGAACTCTCACTTAATTAGGAACCTTGGTGTTATTCTTCTTTGGTTGAAATCTCACTTGGTATAACATGTGAGCACACACGTTACAGTCAAATGCGAACTATTCATATCCAAATTTAAAGATCCGCGTACTTGCTTCTTAAACAAAAAATTTGATTTTTACTCAAATTGTTGCCATATGACGACAAATGATGATTGTTGAATACTTTGTTTTGTGAGATTAATAAGTGATGTTAAGAACTGACTTATTTTAAGTCTTCAACATTGCTTTGATAAGTTCTAACAAGTATGTATACTACTTTTCCTTGATGATTTCTTCGACCGATATGCCTATTTGTAGCCGGAGTGAGCTGAGGAGCCGAGTGACATACTTTTTTGATCAAGTTGAGAGGGGACCTGACCTAGCTATATATTCAAAATTTAGCTATTCTCTCTCTCCAATACTGACCCAGCTGCCGCCCCTTCCCCTTCCAGCTCCCATGGTTGTGAGGTTGGAAAGGGAGGCCCTTTCATTGTTAATCATCTTCCTCCGTCTCCTTTTGCTCTTGTCTTCCGCATCTTTTGTTCCTTGTGACGGGCACCCCATTTCTGCCTCCATCCGCCATCACCCTCCTTCAGCCTCCGATCTCCAATACCACCCCCCACAAAATTACTTTGTCCCACTCGCTATCCTCAGATCTGAAGGTTTGTTCAAATTCGACATGATCATTGGACCTCCGTTTCGGTTGGTTTAGGTTGAGATCTCTGATGCAGGTCCGATATGGTGGGCTTGTGGCTTGAAGATAGCGGATCTAATAGAGATGGATGGCATTGTTTCCTTTTGGGCTACGGATCATTCAGATCCGGCCTTGACAACCTGCTCCATCTCCTTTGGTTCCGATGTTGACAACGACAGTAATGTAAACTGCCATTTTATACGGCCCATGGATTTGATGCCCAACAGCATCTCTTCCACCCTGTTACCACTTGATCTGAATTTTCAAAATCCAACAAGGGTAATATTTATCGTTTCTGCTTTCCTGCAAGGACATGTCGGCCAGTTCAAGCTTTAGGGTCACACATCTGTTATTGCTTGTACTCTTTTTCTAGTACTTTTTGTATTCGATTTCCAAAGCCAAACAGTAATTTATGCTATTTTAGGTTGTATTTTAATTTTCAATTAATGAAATGTCCGTTTAACAAAAAAAAAAGACATACTTTTTTTACCAATGAATGGCAACCAATCTGATTGCATTCGAGTAGGAGACTTGAGGCTGTAGCAGTTAATCTATGACTTGAACAACAGGCAAAACTTATCCCCTTAGTGAAATTCTCAAGGAGAGTTTCGACACTTTACTAGTTGGCTTAAAATCTCGTAGCTATTTGCATACCGAAATGATATGCAAGTATATGTTTTTCTCGGTATTTCGGTGTTAAAAAGTACGTTGATCTCACAAAATGGTTGGCCCGCCGTGGGAGCAAGAATTCGTCGAGACAAAAAGGTAAAGGAAAGGGAAAACTCCGACCACCACAAGCTTCTAATATGCTCTCGAGTTTGCTTCTCATTTCCGTAAAATAATGTGTACAAGTTCCCTCTGCGCCGAAAGAGAACCGAACGCAGCACACAAACGTGGTTTTCATCTACTTATGGACTTTGTAATCTCTCTGGCTTATTCGAAATCACTCTTTCTCTTTCTGAGATATGAAACCAACGGTGGGAACTATTTTCTTGTGGTTAACCCTAGTTGACCACTTGACCTGGACCCGCATGAAGATCTGTGGCCCTTTTACTCTGGCATAACATAATGGTTTTGTTTGGGTTCAAGGTTGAACTTGTAAACTCTGATGTATGAATAAGAAAGGGAATTCTGTATTGATACATTTTTTGCCCTATGTAGCATGGTAATTAGCTATATGGGAGGTAAAGAAGTTGGGTTAGGTATGAATCGACAAATTTATAAAGCGACCTTGAGCGATATATGTATCAGGCTATTCAAATTACGAGCTTAAGTTGAGCTCAAAACGGCTCAACAATAAGTAATGTATAAAGTGAATTTGGGTTAAGCTAAGCAAATTCTTTTTTCTGAAATCCGGTTAAGTTTGTTTTAGAGTTCATTTTCTTCAAATATTGTATTTGACAAGAGGCAAACTACAAGCAATTCCTACTGTTGAAAAGCTAAACGTGAAAACTACACATCATGCTTGCGAGACAATTTCTTATGAGATTAACTTAGAGCAATTTTTTTTTGTTGGACAAACAGACCCTTAGTTCATCCATTCAACATCAAATTACAAGCATTCAAAAGTGTTTGTCTAGCTTGCTAATGCGAATGTTCTACTTGCTGTCTAGATACCTATTTAATTTTTCAAAAGTAAAATGTACTTCTAACATACTTAATATTAATTAGAAGCGAATACGAAAGTTCATGTCACTGTTTAACCGAAGACAACCTTTTTTTAGCAATTGTCAAGCAATCGGTCTTTAACTTAACACGATCAAATCCCTGCGCTTTTTGCCCAAAGCAATACTTCCGTGATAGCTAAGGACTCTACTTGCTTTAACTTAGCGGTGTTACAAGCTGCCTTTGTAACCAAAAAGAAAAAAATTAGGAACACACTCCTCAAAATTCATTCAATCGAAGCAAGTGTTCATGACAAGGATCTAACATGGGACACCATGTTGTGGGCCCTAATCTCCAAAGTCATCAAATTACATTTGCTAAGATCTTGCTGAATCCACACACTTCCAGATGATTACCCATTTTAGTGTGACAGTTTGACCGACTCCGAGATATTCTTAGAGCATTGACAATATTACTCTCACATGCACTCTAATTTTGCCCCCAAAAAATAAAAGGAGTGTCACTAAAAGGGGTTTCAAAAGTATTGCTTGAGAATTTTTAGTAACAAAAGTCAAAAGTATTACCGAAAAGTGAAGTATGATTATCAATTTTTGTTCTTATTAAAATTCGTTGTCTATGAGAGTTGGTCCTTTATAAGCAGCTCAAACTAAAAAATAAGTCACAAGAGTGTGTTACGGGACTTCTCCATCCAAATATATACTCTATAACTTATCTACATACATAGAGTATTTTGAAACTTTTTTAATTGCAGTGTGGTAATTCTAGAAAAACGTATTTTCAAACTATGACTTCATAATATAAACTATTATTTCAAATCACGCTCTTAAACAAAAATCTTTTAAAACATTACATAATTGAAAAAGTCGTGATTGAAACAGAAACCTGAATGTACGTATTTAGAACTACAATAGTATAGTATATAAGTTACTATTGGATAATTTGGATTAACACTCGTAGTGCGGAAGATCAAGGTATATAAGTGGCGTCTGATGAGAAAGAAAAGAGTTGCAACAACGTTCAAGCAAATTTTCAGGTGAACCAGCAAAGCTCAATAGTTCAATAATGTAGGCTCTCATACTAATAAGAAACTATTTGTTGCTAATTTAAAATCCAGTTTGATAAGGGGATCGAAAGATCACTATTAGTCGCGTGACAACCTAACTACGTTGACAAACATGCTTGCATCTACGACATTCTATAATCGAAGCCCACAAGTGGGTGGAGTCCAGGTGGTACATGGTCGAAAGGGGAGCAATTTGGAATGTGCTTGCCCTAATTGATTATGAGTTGTTGAGTGAGTAAAAAGCTTGCTCATAGGGTCATAATATTACCCTCTTCCTCTCTCACTTTTCCTGCTTTTGATCTTCCATCACTTTTCATGGCTAGCCTTGAGAAGAGTAGGTCAGCTTAATTCCATGCCCTACAAAGGATATGTTCCTTAGTTTTGTAGGGTAGTTTCCATTGTTTTGCTGGACCAAAGTACTTCATGAGCTTTTTTTATGATGCTGTTGTGTCACAGAAATTCACTGGCGTGAGACCCGTGTCCTACATGACACGACGAATGATACCACCAGCTAGGTGAGGAGTGTAACATGCACCGGTGGATGATTTGATCAGAACAAGGAGACATGTTCTCTTGCGATCCTGCTTTCATTAGTCCAATCTCCACCTGAAAAGATAACTTGTGGGGACATGTATCACATGCCTTGGGGTACTGATAACATTCCGGTGCTTAAAACTAACCTAAAAGGCAACTTAAGCACTTCAGTTGTGTGCGCGGGCTGATTTAGTCTTGCATCGACTAAGTATTGGAAATAATGTGATTATATTTGTCGAATGGCTTAGGTTTTTGAGTCAAGTTGCCATTATATTGTACATGTAAACTTCCTTATCGGCACCTCATTAGATTTCTGCAAATCTCCGCACTCCCAAAAGAGAAAAAGAAAGGGAAAAAAAAAATAACTATCCCGTATATGTGGGTTTTTATGATGTGAAGTGTTATTAGTTAACCATAGAAGTTTATTTAGGTTGGCCAACGAGTCGTATAATCTCCTTGTAATTTAGGACTTGCAATTTACCCCGTCTATGTAATACAGTAAGAAAATGATGTGATATATATTGGTGGGGCTCGGCTATCCTCGTATGTGGTATATAAGGTCAAGCCTAGGCATTGAAAAAAAAAGATGAATGTTCTTGTATTAAATGTCTTTTGAGTTGCATCATGTGTGTATACCATCTACTTGGAGGGAGGGAGAGAGAGAGAGAGACTTGGGTTCAGTAGTTTAGCTACACGAAGGCATCTTTAATCTTCACAATTAATTTTGTACAGTTTAAATCACAATATACATAGTATGAACTTCTAATATAACAGAAAAGTATCGTTAAGTGTTAAAAATTCTTTTTTTGGCAAAAGTGTTATACTATGAGGTAAAGGTCATTTAGCGGAGGTAGGTATTGGAACACGCTCATACGCGAAAAAAATTTAGCTCATATTTTTAAAGTTGTATCAGGATTTCTCAGCAGCTGTAAAGTGAGCAGGTATTGTTGACGCCGCACACCGTGCATTAGTCGACCCCACGTAGCAAATAGGCTTGTTCTTCTTTTTCGGATGGTGGGTGCCTGCAGTCATTCACATGGGTGATGCGACTAGTCATCCCTTTGTGCAACTTTGCTCTGCATCTCCCTCCTCTTACGTATTAGCTAAGCATTCTCCTTCTCTGGAAATTGTAGGCGTAACTTTCTTAGTCAGAGGCACCGCCCATGTCCAACACTTTAAGCAAACTCGATCAGCTCACATATCCAAATATATAGCTTGGTCTCTTAATTTTTAAGTGAATGATGATTAGACTGTATGTCATCAGTTAGGACCATGAAACATCCCGGCCACTCACAAGTCCGAATATAATCTTGGTATTATCGGTCTCCTTCGAACCATGTTTAGCGTCATATTTACTATCTGTGTAGAAAATGTTAAAAATAAATTCATTATTTTATATAACCCTAGTCTAAACGCTTGTGCCATTATGTCATAAATCAAAATACTGATTACAGTATTTTTAGGTTTAGATCCATTAGCGGGAATGGCCGGTCTTGCATTCAAACCGAGCATGGTCCATTTTCTTTTAGTTGGATTCTACATCTGTTTTTCGTATGCCAATTAGGTCGAGGGTGTGATGCTGTTCTTAGACTTTTATGATAAAAAAGATGGTGGATGAGGCATAATTAATCGCATTAACAAGGAGATGTACCATCATCATTCACATAATTGTGCAGACAATGTGCCCTCCAGTGCCCGGTTCATGGTGTGTCGTCAAGAACGCCTTTCTGTTAGGTGTAATGATACACTAGAATGATGGACAATAAGGATAGTAGATGATCAAAATAAAAGCCAGCCATAATGGCATTCGATAGCGGTCACATAGATTTTACACATGCAGTAACAGTGATATTATTGCGCGCCCGTTCAATACGAAAATAATTTTATTCTAATGTCGATAATTATAATATGGTGTAACTAACTATCAGAATGATAAAATGATAATTACATTCTATTTCTTGAGAATCACTTTATCTCGTTAGATCTCATTCATCCCTTACTATTCGTTCTTTTTTTCATCATTACAATAATAATGATAAAATAAGCGGACGACATTAGCTTTTATTTAGATTAGACAGGGAGTTGGTGGTAAAACCGGTAAAGCACGACAAAGGGTGAGTACGAGGGTAGCTCTGCCATACTAAGGAACGGAATATGTATGTCGCCTTGATTAGCGGAACAGCTTTTGGGGGGTCTCAACGTTGTCGTTTCCTTAATGAGGGGCAGAGTTCCCACAAGTTCCAAGGGAAATCTTGACCATCTGTCCCCCCCAGCCCTCCACATTGATCTTCACATCTTCCTCTTTGACTACCCTCAAATGGGGGGCTTATCTTCGGCTGTCTCACCGTTAATCATCTGCTGATGGACTGCGTGGGGCCAGTTCTTGACATGTGGGTCCAATCTATAATTGTTCCTTAACAAGCGTATTACCTATTAGATTCCACAATTAACCGCTTACAGTTTTATTTTTACTGAATAATTGAGACAAATGGTACTACTACGTAGACATGGACATGTTGCGTTAAAATCGTACGTCTTTTTTAGTCCATGTCAACTCTTTTATTCAACGATTTTATATGATCGAGATCAATAGTTTAGAATCATATAATACTTACTCATAACAGTGAGACTTATATAATTTATAGAGCTTAAATATTTATACGGGTCGATATCAGAAGAAGGATGTTCATGTCCACCTCCCAACCAACTCAGTCAATTTTGTCCCCAATGATTAACCTCACTTTAAGTTGGATTTGTTTATTTTTAACCGAAATCATTGTTTTCTTAACAAAAAGCAAAACCTTGCTTTACATTTGAAAAGGAAAAGTATTATGCACGCAGGAAGTTCTGTGAGTAATGCTGTCATATCAAATGATTATTATTTTAATTATAACTCTCAAATGATGCCATGAAGTGAACAGAAGTGTACTTCTAAATTGGATATTTTTGTGTTTATATGAATCAATCAAAATGTAACACCTGGGTTAATCAAAAGTAAAATACAAATTAAAAAAGAATAGCACTAGATCACTCCAAATTTACTAGCATTAAAATGTAAGAAGTTACATGTATTATTGACTATTGTAGTTCTGGTCCATGGATAAGAAACAATCACATTTCGACGAGCAGGGGCTTGTCTTAGATGGCACAATGAAATTCACTAGTTACTCGCAGCTTAAAACTATATAATATATCATATTTGTGTGTTAGCAAACAAATGGTTAGCCGTAGCTGCTTTACCATGGAAGGCCCAAAATATATGAGGCGGTGAGTATTCTTAACATCGCAACGTGTGACTTTACAACATTGCTGAGCTTCCCTCGCGTTTGAACCGTCATACATGTTCTTCTTCTACTTTGAGCACGCTCCTCTAATTTTTCTCTCTTTTTTTGTCAGCTCTTATACCACTTGTTAGCGCACAGATGGTTGGCCGTAAGTTGATCTAGCGTAGAAGGCCCAATTATACACAGCGATACTGGTACCTAACTTGACCCCAAAATTTAAGCTAATAGGTGACCATTCTTTCTTTCTTTCTTTCCTTCCATATATTAACTTTTAAATGCGGTATTGTCCTCTGATTATTGCACGTGGATATTTCCAACATTTTGTCCATTTTGAGTACTTCAGCCGACCTCCATTTTTTTTTTAGTTATGACCTTCATCAAAGCATTTGATCGTTTATCCTCAACGCATGCGTTAGTCTTCAAAGACATATTTTCAAGGCTGTTTAGTTTCATGAGAAGCGAGTGGGGTATCTAAAATTAAGGTGAAGGAGTGTCACTTTTACAATCTTTAGTGACAACATGGAGAGCTAAATCTAATTTGTAATAGGGGTACAACTTGAGCTGGACAACCCGTAGGTAATATGTGCTAGACCGTACAAATATGGGCTTGGGCATAGTATGATAGTGACGTGGTGGATACGGACATTAAATTTTGAGCCTGTAAAAAATATGATTGCGCATGAATAAAGATTTTTCGAAGCTCGCCTAGCCCGTGGGTAACCCAACCCGTTGAACTTTTATACGATATATGAAGTATACATATAAATTTTACGTGTACAACATGTATAATTTTTTTCCTTTAGTCTTTAAAATCTTCCAATCATATGCATTTATAAACCTTTTAAAACTTCTTAATTTTCTCCCTTGTTTCTTATTACAAGATTATACTTCGTAAGATTGTTTCAACAAACCTTTCCTTTTCTTTTATTTTGTCTTGAAACTTTGTTTCCATGCTTATGCCTAATTAGTATACTTTGATGTTAAATGAAATGCTTAAAAAATAAATTAATATAAATTCATGACTAATTAATAGATTTGGATGATAACTGATAATATGTGTTATAATTAAGTAACACAAGAACTAATATTAAATCATGGACAACCCGTAGGCAACCCATGTTCAGCCCGTGCTCACTAAAAGTTTCATGGGCTGGACATGGACATATATTATTTGACCCATAGATGGATTGGTTGGGCATGATATGTACAGGAGTTTTTGAGAGTGAGCTGGACATGATCTGACTCTTGGACCCATCTATCCCGTCTAAGTTACGGTCCTAATTTGCAATATGAATATCAATTTCCTTTTGAAATTGATATATGGCGGCGCATAGTTCTTATGACCATTATCATCATTATCTTGTTCCTTTCTGGGCCCGAGCCCATGTTTACTAATCCAATTTGAGCCTGGGTTTGGACAGTGATTTTGGCATCACCTTACCCGGTGATAGACATGACTTAATTTAACGAACATGTGAAATTTAATGAGATAGAAGGATTTTCAAACAAAAAGTTATTTTTCTCTTGTCTCATTCATCGATTATACCACGTCATCTATATCACCATTCCGTTCAACTTTATTTCAGTTTTACAACTTGACGTGCATGCTGGACCCAATGGCAATGGTGGCATGAATAAGGCCCAGAAAGTAGTTAGGGCCTCGCAGAAGACCATTAAGTCATTACCTAATAAAAGTTTGCTCTTGTAGTCTTATCTAGCCATCCAATACAACTTTTTAAGTTTGGGCCAAGCTGAGCTCTGACTGGCCCTACTCAGCCCCCTCGCTTGATCATCTTGGGCCTCGGCACCAGAAATAAGCAGACCGAAAAAAAAAATAAAAAAAATTCTGCAACTTCCGAGGAAAAAGCATCACCCGTGAAGAACATGAAACCCGATAAAAGGTCGACGCATGTTCTGCCCGTTGTTGCTGTGACGGTTCGGGATATCGTCAGGCAGAGCACGCATGTTGCAAACATCGACTGAAAATTCTGCATGAGACTTGGAACGGAAAAGTAGAGGGTTAAGGATTTTGTGGTCGGGGGTTTCCCAACTGTAGGCCCATATAAGTAAGTAAGTAAGTTGTAACGACTTTTCTAGCCCATACCTGCTGTCTGCCTTCCTTGTCTAGCAGTGCCCTCTTTTAGTGTTATCCAATGTTGCCTGGTAACACTAATGCGCTTTGTTTGAGTCCTTTTATTCTTAAAGAATGAGTTTTTTCTTTTCTTTTTTTGGTCTACCTGATAATATGGGGGTGGAGAAAGGGCAGCAGCCTTTACGGTTTTGGCGAGACTCAGAATCCCGCACTTGCGGGTTCGGAAGACATTTTTTTTACCAGCAAACTTCGCTGCTCCAAAATGTGTAAAAAAGTTATATATTGATCAATTAAATAAAGCAGGTGCCCACACACACACACATACGGAGTAGCGCATGCACCGCGATATGGCCTCTTACTGATGGTTCCACAACTGAATTATGGTTTTTCTTAACTTCGTTGAGAAGTTTTAAAATGAAAAATTCTCGCAGCAACCAAAGTGGTAAGAAGAGCCTACGATCCCTCCATATAGTGATAATTATAAATGATGGTCTCTAAAAAAAATTATGACTAAGAATTGTCGTTAAATTAAATATATATGCAAAAATATCAGTGTGCCACTAACTTTTTTTTAACGATAGTTAATTGTTGTCGTCATCATCATCATTATATAAAAGGCATAACATATTCTTACTGCAATCTTTCCTTTTCGGAAAAGAAGCATGGCCAATTTACATGAATTCACGGAAACATATATGAAGAGAGAGTAATCATTTTATTTATATGAATCATATCAATTGAAACATATATGTGAAGAGGGAATAATCAAATTATTGCATTTTTCCATCAAAGAACTCAGTAGTCACGCGTAATCTTCATGGTGTCTGGAGATAAACATGACTCTCAATTGGCTCAAACATGGCTTTAACGTTAATGGCCGAATTTTCTTCACAAATCAGAGCTTCACACAATTCAATTTTTTTAGATATTGATGGACCTCATTACTCATGACTTCGCTGTTTGGCAACTTTTCTTCATGAGTCATGTCTTTGGAATTTTCTCTTTTCAAAGGCCAAAGCTGATCATCCAGTCTTCTTTCATTTTCACTTTGTGGGTTTCCAAATTGGATTTAGATACCCTGCTTATCACAATCTTATGTGAATCAGAATGTAAGAACGCCCTGAACCTTTGACTAATCGTCGATATTCTTTATGCCACATGCTTGTAAGAGAGACTTTTCTTTGGCTATAATACAATTTTCAAAATGAGTATCAAATAATGACAAGTATCTATCTATATTATTCATATGAAAGGGATAACCGAGTCGGTAGATATCGATAACTTTTGACTTTATTCAGATGATGACGAGTAACGCGTTTAAGCGATGTTCCTCGACAGTAATGAGTTAAAATTTTAAGTTTTAGTAAGAATACATAATCACCACCTAAATTAAGGAATTTCCACCTTGTTTTTAGTAAGCTCATCTTTCTCCTAATTTGGCTACTACATATTCATTATAGTAAAAATGGCCTCAAATAATGATAAACATAATAAAAAGGAGACCCGAAAAGAATAAAATGGTTTTGTATAAAAAATGTGACGAATAATGACAACAAAGGAAGCTTCAACGAAACTTCTGCCCCTTCACTTCTTCGTCCTTCCCCTTCTTCTTTCAAAGTTTTTGTTTCATTTACTCCGAGATAAGACAGATTACGAATAATTTTTATTTTAAATCTAAAAAATAATTTTTTGGCACGTGTAATAATATTCAAAGTGTAATACGAGACTCTTTGTACATTTATCTTTTCCATCTTTCACACTGCTTTATATCGGATGTCGAATAGGTTGTATAACATTAGATGGTTCAGGACTAATGGAGGCTCGGTAAAAAGTTTCACCTATGCATAATAAATCATGTACCAAGTGCTTCGGCTATAATACGAAAATTGTGTGTCAATTCTTTTTCAGTCGATAAAAATTAAAACACAAAGTATAGATATCCAATCTTTTTTTTGGAAATCAGTTGTATTTTCGTAAAGCCCTTTGTTCCGTGTATAGTATTTATTATTATATTGAATTTTACTTTTTTCTGCTCTCATTTATAACTAAAATATTTATGTCACGTTGTTAATCTACTTCATAACGATCAAAATCAAGCGGAAAAGACCATATGTGGAATGGAATAAAGGCTGCGTACGCATTTACTGGCGGACAAAATTAGTTTTAAGTGCCAAACTTCTTGCTTTTACTCGTTCTTAGCCCAAAGAATCACCTATGAAAGGAAATCATCACCATCTGTAGCACCCCAAAACTCCAAAACAGAAAGTGAAAAGGGGGCAGCCAGCTTCGCTTTCCTCGCATCTTATTTTGCTTTCGGCGAAGAAGAGAAAAACTTGTACAGAAGAATCTGTTAGAGGGGGGAGAGAGAGAGGGATAGGGGGAGAGAAAATGTCGAGAGCCAGGACAATAGGCGTGGCCATGGACTTCTCAAAGAGCAGCAAGATGGCCCTCCAATGGGCGGTTGACAACCTGGCTGACAAGGGCGACACCTTCTACATCATCCACATCAAGACTAGCTCCATTGATGAGTCCCGCAATCAGCTCTGGTCCAAATCTGGTTCACGTAAGCTCAAGATTTTTCTACTTTTTAGTAATCGTGATCTCGTTTTGTTGATCTTGATCTGATTGATGTTTGATCTGGGTTTGTAGCTCTTATTCCACTGGTGGAATTTAGGGAGCCAGAAGTTATGAAGAAGTATGATGTCAAGAGTGATATGGAAGTTCTGGACACGCTTGACACTGCTGCTAGACAGAAAGAGGTCTGTTTTTTTACTTTTTTTTTTTCTTTTTGTGTGTAACCTGTATATGTGTGTGCTGTAATTTGTGGGGTTTATGAATTGAGATTAATATATACTGTAGATTACAATTGTTACGAAACTTTACTGGGGAGATGCAAGGGAGAAACTCTGTGAAGCTGTTGAAGACCTGAAGCTGGACTCTTTGGTCATGGGTAGCAGAGGACTTAGCACCATCAAGAGGTACTCTTGTCTTTCTTCTTCTTCCATGGATTCTATCATTTTATCCATATGGACCCGTTAGCACGCGGGGAGGGCTTCAATGCATAGTTTGTTACTAAAATTCGGTTTAAATGTCATTTATTGCTACAAATATATGCTCATCATTCTAAGAGATTGTATGAATGTACAGAGAAAAAATGCCTAATTTTATTTAGTTTATCTCCTTAAGTATCACATACTGAGTGGGGTGATTTTTTCTTGGTGATTATCATAATCTGATCTTTGTGCTTGTTTTGGTGATGATGGCACAGGATAATCTTGGGAAGTGTGACCAACTATGTGATGACTAATGCGGCCTGCCCTGTGACCATTGTCAAGGACCCGGGTTTCCACAAGCACTGATCATCAAAGAAGTTTAGAATATGAGTTCAACTGATCTTGATGGACTATGATAATCTTAAATAATCTGGAGTTTTCGATAGATAGTAATAGTATGTTTTTCAACTGAAGTTGTCGGTTTGCTATTCAGTTCCTACCCAAACTTGTTCTTGGTATTTATATCAACTGCCAAATGGGAAAATGACAATACGTGTGACACTTTCTTTGCCATGTTTGCACTACATAATGGGTTTCATTTTGGCAGTTTTCGTTGGTTACTTAGTAGTTGAGTAGATCTGTTCTTTATTTAATGCATCAAAGAGTCCCAGAAGAGAAGGGTCATCGATGGTCAAGGAAGTTGGTTTACTTGGTTGATTAGTTAATGAACTCTTATCTAGTCTTTGAATGTGACACGGTAACACATTGCATGGGAGGACTTTTATTTCTGTTTATATCCTGGGACATTTGTTTAGAATCATTGTTGTTTTCCCATAATGTGCACTGAATCCACCCTCTGTTGAAAGTTTTGAAAGATGATGCTCTGTGGAGCTCTGAAGTGACCCGATACTCGCGGGCTCGTTTGTTCATCAACTCCTTTTTAAGATCAAATGGGGTGCAGAAGCAAGTCAGCTGAGCTAGTCTCGTTTAGTGTCAAGCTTTAGTTCTCTAGAGTGGGCTATGTCTTTGCAAAATCGTGCAGTTTGAACTATTGATTTACTTAATTGGAAGCTATTTTCAAGATGAAGCATTAGGGTAGGGCTACATGGTTATGGTTAGCTTGAACGGTTTGGTGCACCGAAGCTCATATGCTATCTTGCGTGTTTGTCAAAGGAGCTTTGACTCAGACTCGAGCTCGACTAGTTTACTGTCGGAGTGAGCTCATTGAACTCTGTTTTCTATCGGCATCTGTTGAAGAGCTTGACTTGATCCCCTGTTTTCTTTTTCTCTGAGTTAGCAAGTGTAGCATCTGAGATAAAAACACATAGCAATTGAAGTATTCATGTGCTTCCTCAGGGGATTCCAAGTGATTATGTTTGAGAAGTATCCAGACTCGGGTCGCTGAATGCACTCAGGCTACAAATCAAGTTGAACACTGTAAACCTTAAGCCGTTGTTTGGAATCTCTGATTAGGGTAAATCGGAAGAAAATTAAGAAAGAAAGAAGCAAACATAACAAAAACTTCTCATTCTTGATTGAGCAATGTCACAATTTTCACTTCTATGGGTTAGTTGACTGCTAATTGAGTTGATTGGTAATAAGCTGATAACTGGTGCTGACTTACATCCAAGTGTCTATTTGCAGTAGTAGCCTGCAAGATAATAGGTTAAGAAATGGGATTTCTCTAGCATTTTCCTAATCATCAAGATTAGTTGTCTCTTCAGTAGATTCAGGTAATTGTGGTACAGAGGTTATCTTTCGCCACCCTAAGTCATTCTTATGAGCAAGGAGTAAATCCTAACAGCTTTAAGAATAGAATGGGAATGCGTGAATGTACTCTTAGCTCATTCCGTTAGTCTAAAAAACGTCCGGGATGAGCATAGTCGGGCGGCTTTTCTTCAACTTTTGCATCTCTATCCATCCAATCATTTAAAGCCTCAATAGCATGTATCAGTTTCCTCTTAGATGAAAGAAGGATAACAGAACTCCAAATCAGACATCAACAAATTAAAATCTCGACTTCTCAGACAAAAATATACAAACTTAACAGATAAAGTAATGTAAGTAGGACACCACACAACATCATGCACAAAGGATGGTTGATCGGTTAGCACTGATGTGACGATTAGAGCCGACGCGTTTCAGGTAGAGCTATGAGTTTACTTGCCCGTTCTTAAAACGAAAAAGTGGGGGAATTTAGTCGTCATCAAATGATAGATCTTATGCAGCAACATCAGCCCAAATGATCTTTGATGCAGCAGTGGCTTGCAAGCGAGCTTTGTAAAAGGCAAAGCTTCCTTCCCAAGAGCTTGTGGTGGTCTCTCCTTTCTGAGCCTTTTGACACTACCATATTTCTGCCTTAGCCAGAAAGACAGAGCAACCTCATTCACCAAGTTATTTGTTCTTAATTCAACGCAGGTTTGGGTAAGACACCAGGTGGATATGTTTTGAGTCAACGCTCAATATGCATAAACAGTCCAATAAAATGGAAGTCGTCCTGTCCCTCATGTGCAGTACATGTGCAACTACTGCAAACATGACTATGCAAGTGTTAAATAACCTTCGGTGCAAAGCCAA
Organism: Escallonia herrerae; assembly: GCA_033070095.1. Taxonomy (NCBI): domain Eukaryota; kingdom Viridiplantae; phylum Streptophyta; class Magnoliopsida; order Escalloniales; family Escalloniaceae; genus Escallonia; species Escallonia herrerae. Next base: position 173,862 of record JAVXUP010000906.1, read on the forward strand.
TTGACAATGAGAGGAGACGCGCAAAAGAATAATTTACATTATACCATTAACTATTGTTACAAAATCGCTATAGATAAATATGTATTGAATACGATAACCAAACAAGAAAACACAAGAAATATGAGAGAACTCAAATCCACTTTGCACAAGTCAGATTTACAACACTCCCTCACGTGTATCACTCAACTGTTTTTCTACTCAAAAAAGGACTCTTCTTTCCTTCTTTGCCTACCCAAAGAAAGACTATCTTCTCTTTCCTACTCAGAGAAGGACTCTTCTCTCTTAGTCTAGTCAGAGAAGGACTCTTCTCTCTTACCCTTAAACACAATACAAGACACCTTACTTATACTTGGAGAAAGCAGTGATCTTCTCTAACCAAGCAATGTGGGACAAGGTGTCTTATATACTAAGGGCCAAGTTGTAACCTTCTTTGAGTAACCAATGTGAGACATAGATACAAGACACATATCAACAATCTCCACATTGGTTTGTATTAACAAACCACTCCATGAGGAAAGTGTAATATGCCTTCAGTACCTTCTTTATGTACTCCACCATCCCCTTTAAAGGTAGGAATGCACTCCACCTTGAACTCAGCAAGAAAGAAGATGAATCAAGTTCAAGCAATGCTTGAACTTCTTTGTTGTGATCGTCTTTGTGAGCATATCAACCGCGTAGGTCCTCGGCCCCATATGCCACTCAACGTAGCATAGCGTCAATCCCTCGTCCAGCTGTAACACAGTAATCCCCTTACGTGCGTTAGCCCCATCCTTAGACACCAACGGGATCATCCACTCCGGTTGGCCTTCTTTACCGCCATCATCATCACCCCACAATATGGATTGAGCGTAGCGCTCGACTTTTCCATGAAGTCCATCCCAAGCACCACCCCAAGCTCATCCATGTCGATGATGTTGAAGTCGGCCTTCCATGTCCATCCGCCGGTCCTCAAATCGACGTTCTTGATGACTCCCTTCGTCGGTCGCTCCTCGACATTTACGGCCATGAACCAACTCCTATCCTTAGTTGGTTTTAGCCCAAGCCACTTGGCAACCCTCGGACTCATGAAGTTGTGGGTAGCCCTGGTATCCATAAGCGCTTCTTGAGTCTTCTCGGCAACATCCACCGTTGGGTAGAGCAAGCCCCATCTCTTCTTGCTCTTCTTCTCCTCGGCAGCTTCTTCCTTTGACATTTGCATGAACGCATTGACCATCTGCAATGTCCCCATGCATGCCTCCTCGTCTCTGTTGGAAGAATCCCTCTTACTGCCTTTGTGCTTCTCGAGGAACGCAATCTTTCCATTATGCGGGCAATACCTCCCCCAATGTGGACCTGCAGAGTAGAAGCATTCTCTTTTAAGCCTTCCATGAGCCTTGTGGTCACGAGAGTCACCCTGCTTACGACTTCCTTCATGCTTCTTCTCCTCCTCCTTGTGATGGCTGTGACATCCCTTGTCCACACTCAGCTCATCATCGGTTGCCTTGGGCGAGCCACTCTTTGACCTACTGTCTCCCCTATCTTTGGCACGCTCGTGCCTTGGAGATGTCGGCCTGTCACGTTGCTCAAAGTCTTCCAACCTCTTCATAATCGCCATGGCGAAAGCCAAGTCGTGAGGTTCATTTCACCGCAACTCTGTGGCAACCCACTGCTGCAACCCGTCAACGAAGAAGCATAATCGCTGCCTCTTGGACATCTCTGGTATTTCGAGCATCAAAGTCGAGTACTCCTTCACATACTCGCGAATGCTCCCCTTCTGCCTCAGCCGTCGAAGGTTGATCATTGCCATATCTTTGATGCTCTCGGGATAAAACTGCCTTTTTAGTTCAAGCTTGAACCTGTCCCATGCTTTGATGTCGCACCCATCCGTATAACGACGCCTCCACCATAAGCCAGTTGTATCCGTCAGGTACATGACCGTTATCTACACATTCTCCTCCTCGTCGTCAATGTCGAGGGCTTCAAAGTACCGCTCCAAGTGCCAAAAGAAGTTATCCACCTGCCTCGCCTCTCTCGCTCCATTGTGCGATCTCGACTCCGGCATTTTCTTTCGCCTTGGCTGCACCGCGATACACCTATACCTCGTAGCTCTTATAAGCTCCTTCTTGCAAGTAACTAGTTCTTCTTGGAGCTCCGTGACTTGTACCTTAAGGTCCTTCTGCAGTTGCACTTCTTATTTGGTGGAATGGGCGACCCTCTCCTCGATCAAGTCATCTAGCTCCTCCGCGAACACATCAACTTTTTGCTCCAGCACAGTTAATCGACTGTCTACCTCCAAGTCATCTAATCTATTGAAGATTAGCTCCTCCTTACTTGCGACAGTCCGCTGCACCTGTTCTTCCTCGTCATCGATGTCGAGGGCTTCAAAGTACCTCTCCAAGCACCAAAAGAAGTTATCCACCTGCCTCGCCTCTCTTACCCCATCGTACTATCTCGGCTTTGGCATTTTCTTTTGCCTTGGCTACACCGCGATACACCCCTGCCCCGTAGCTCTTGTAAGCTCCCTCTTACAAGCAGCTAGTTCTTCTTAGAGCTCTGTGACTTGTCCTTGAGGTCCTTGCGCCGTTGCACCTCCCACTTTGTGAAATGGGCGACCCTCTCCTTGATCAAATCATCTACCTCTTTCGCGAACACATTGAATTTCCTCTCTAGCATGGCTAATCGACTGTCTACCTCCACATCATCTAATCTATTGAAGATTAGCTTCACCTGACTTGTGAAAGTCCACCGGAAGCACTCTCCAAATGCCTTGAGCTCGCTCCTCATGAGTGCTTCGACATCCCCTATCGCACCGCTCAAATCCTTCACCGTGCTCAGCCATATGCCAAAATTTGTCTTCTCATCGAATTGTCACAGGATACTTCATGGTCATGTCTTCTACATATTTATCCTCTAAAATCAATTTTAATTTTTGCCCAAAAATAAACCCGGAAGCTCTGATACCACTGTTACAAAATCGCTCTAGATAAATATGTATTGAACACGATAACCAAACAAGAAAACACAATAAATATGAGAGAACTCAAATCCACTTTGCATAAGTCAGATTTACAACACTCCCTCACGTGTATCTCTCAACTGTTTTCCTACTCAAAGAAGGACTCTTCTTTCTTTGCCTACCTAAAGAAAGACTATCCTCTCTCCTACTTAGAGAAGGACTCTTCTCTCTTGGCCTACTCAAAGAAAGACTCTTCTCTTTTGGCCTACTCAACGAAGGACTCTTTTCTCTTACCCTTAAATACAATACAAGACACCTTACTTATACTTGGAGAAAGCAATGGTCTTCTCTATCCAAGCAAGGTGGGACAAGATGTATTATATACTAAGGGCCAAGTTGTAACCTTCTTTGAGTAACCAATATGAGACATAAATACAAGACACATATCAACAACTATTATTTTCTGATATGAGATTAATATCTCAACACGACTCCTTACGTGTGGCCAGACTTCTTTTTGAGTAGACCAAACAAGTGGATGAATCAACTGTGTGGCGGCGGATCTAATTTTAAATTGTCTGCTTGGCCTGTATCGACCCGTTTTGAATTCATGCAAAATCATCTAACTCAGGCAATGAGGAGAGAGGCTCCTAGGACTTATATATTGTATAATTAGTTCCGTATTATATTCCGATTTGAGATTGATAGCTCAACACTTCCCATATTTCCATATATGGGGTTTCTGGTTGAGCGAGGACTTGTTTATTTGAGCCATATTTACTTGTATCCATTTTAGAAAACGGGGACAAAGGAAAAATGGTCTTTCTGAAAGAAAGAAAATGGAATATAGCTACCAGGTTAACTGCGGTGGAAAAATAATTCCATTGAATTGAGTGAACTGCAGGGAGAAATAATTCGTTAAAGACAAATGATTTCACAGGTAAAATTCATTTGCTGCTACTAGTTGCTAATTTGAGGCCAATATTGAGAATTTGCAAGCATAATTCCTGGCTCATCAATTTCCTTCCACATCCCATTAGCAAAAGGGCAGTTAAAATAAACAAATCATTTACTGTCTCTTCTTATCTTAGTTCATTCCCGTGAAGCCTATTAATATGCAGTTTGCACAGCAGAAGTTGTCCCAATTTAAATATAATATAGGTCTCATGGAACTGAAATAAGAGAGAGTTGACGAACAAGGTGAGGTCACCACATATGTCAGTACTTTAGACCATAAGAGATGGAGTACATCATGACTGAATCAACTGGACCTGGACGTTTTTCATTTTGTGTTTGGATCCATGAAAGACGAATATTTAATTCTCCTCACAGTTTCTTCGTGTCTAAGTAAATATGTCAAGGTCCCTCTATAAGAAGTCAGAAAACCAGCATATCTTGTTGCATGCACAGCTCAGTCTCTTTTAAGTTGGACTAGAAGTTACTCCAATGGCAGAGGAAGTGAAGTTGTTTGGTGCTCGAGGAAGCCCGTTTAGTTGCAGAGTGGAGATTGCTCTGAACATCAAAGGTGTCCAGTACGAATTTGTAGAAGAAGATCTCTTTAACAAGAGTCCTTTGCTTCTCAAGTACAACCCTGTGCATAAGAAGATTCCAGTGCTCTTGCACAATGGGAAGCCGATTGCCGAGTCTGCTGTTATAATTGAGTACATCGATGAGACCTGGGAAGGTGCTCCTATCTTGCCAGAAGATCCTTATGAGAGAGCCATGGCACGCTTCTGGACCAAGTTCATCGATGAGAAGGTATATTTGATCTTCCTATTTATTCTCAAAATTCACACTCATTTTCACTGTACTCTCTGGATCATCAGAGCAGGATTGGAACAAAGCTCACTAATATATAAACTTGGATGGAATTGAAGTCCAATTTTAACTCCATTTCTGATCCATCTATCCATAGAACGTATATCTTCGGCCATGAACTTACATCAACCGCAAGAAAAAGACGTGTTAGATTAATTTTACCAGCAAACGAAAAAAAGCTAAATGTACTTTTGTGTTTAGTGCATGGCTGCAGCGTGGAAGGCTTGCTGGAGCAAAGATGAACAGGACAAGGCCATGGAAGAAGCTTCTGAGCTCCTCAGAGCACTTGAAAATGAACTAAAGGATAAGAAGTTCTTTGGAGGAGACAGAATTGGACTCGTAGACATTGCTGCTGATTTCATAGGTTTTTGGCTTCGGTTGATTCAAGAAGTAACAGGTGCAAAGTTACTGACCAAAGAGAAGTTCCCCAAATTGTGTGATTGGATTGATGAGTTCCTTAGCTGCAACGCGGTCAAGGAAAGTCTACCTCCCAGAGAATTGTTACTCGCCTTTCTCCAAGCTCGCGTTTTTCCAAGCTCAGCTCCCAGCATTAGTCCTTCCAAATAAAAAGTTCCAGTGATGTTTGAATAGGCTGCCATAAACCGTGAGATTGTGCAACAAATAATTGCCAAGGTTCTAACCACCCTTTGTGGTTCTTGATGCCTAATGCTTGTATTATGTATTTGCTTCAGCAGTTCGTTTTGAAACTTTACGTATATGGAACTTTTTTTATTTTCAGATCTAAGAGAGAAGTGATAAATGGAAATTATCTGAGGATTCTTCATTTCTTCCCCCCACCCACCTCCCAAAGGCCAGTGTGCACGCCTTTCTCTGTACTGATATAACAAGATACTCAACTGTCCAAGGTGCAATACAGTATAAGGACTTGTGCATTCGTCGATGAAAAAAAATCCTGAATAGGAATTTTTGTTCGATATGCATACCCAATATACTTATATTGCATAAACTTGATTGGTCGTGATATAAGATAGATTTATATGTACAAGATGAATGAACGGTTTGACCATTTTACTACAATGAACAGATTGTACAAGAATGCACGAGAAGATCAAACATACCTTGTCATCTATGAACTGTCCAGAAGCCTGCCATGGCTCTCTCATGGAAATCTTCGGGCAGGAGATGAGTACATTTCCAGGTCTCGTTGATGCATTCAAGAAACAAGAGACGCGGCAACTGATTTTCCGTCGTGCAAGAGGACAGGAAGTTTTTTATGAGCAGCATTGTGTTAAGTAGCCAAAAACACTTGTCACACAAATTTTCTTCTATGTAATAGTGGACTTCTTTCAATTTTAAAGCAATCTCCACTCCCAGACTAGATGGGCTGCCAAACAACTTGTTCTGCCATTATGGACACTTTCAACTGATCATGCCAGACTCTGGTGTGCTGAAGTCTGAAGTTTGATGTTGGTTTTTCTTTTTAATTAAGGAGGGGACATTGTATAAAATTGTTTATGCACCAGGACGATTTTGGACTAACCAACCATTTTCACTTTTGACCAATTTATTCATTAGTCAAAGAGCTTATACTCTCTCTCAAACTTGAGTTGTAGGAGCACGAACCTAGCCAATTCCAAGTATATTAAGTTTCAGCTTCCACCCATTGATATTCACGAGACAATATACGTTGGCATGCTACATCAGTTGGATTTTGTAAAAGTATCGTTACCGGACTAGCGTAGAATGCTACTATCTTGGTTCTAAATCCCAATTCCAAGTGTTACAATTTGGATCGTTTGTAAAGGCACTAACTTCAAGCAAATACACTGGGAGTATGTAAGAACAAAAAGGAAATGCTGCCAGCATATGATCTCTATGAGAAAATTAACTTCGAGACATGTTTGCTCTAACCAACCCAAAAGGGACATGCTGTCCCTTGGGAGGGTTCCTGTTCAAAATTGAAATAGGATGACCAAAACAAGCTTCATGGACTAAAGTTTGTCTCATTACTTTACCGAAAGGTTCTATTTTGTCTTTCCCTCTTCGGTTGTTCAAAATCAACCATCAACATCAAACCAAAAAAGCTTACTAGCTGTTGGGAGGAGCCTATCTTTCCATGTACCAGCTGGAAGTTGGAACAACCGGCAAAATGATCAAAGAGGTATAGATTAACTAAGGAGAAACACAAAAAGTCTTACAAGGGAAGTCACAAAACTAGTGGAAGTGTGTTAGATGTCATTAAGAGATGATTATGATGAGATCTCAACTGCAGCTCTCAAAAGTACAAGTAACTGTACATTCCAGTGCCATTTGTGGTTGGTTGATGGAGCCTCTAGGTTCCCCTTTTTGCTGCAGGCCTTTCATGCTTTGGTTTCTATTATTACTAATGGCCAGACTTTACATGCCAATTATCATCAATACTTCTCATTCTTGTTAACTGCCCCCTAGGAGAAAAGGAACATCCTTTTTATCAAGCTGTTGCTTTGATTGCAAAAAGCCTAGGCCTATACAGTCTGTTTCTTTGGTAAGTATGTCCATCCTTGCTTGATGAACAAAGCCAGGTATGGAGCTGAAGTCTCAACCTTACTAAAATACCCTCCTAGAAGTAAAGGCACTTAAAGATTCAAACTTTGCTAAAATAGTCTCAAAATTGATGAAGGTTCAAATCCCACCAGCCTCTTGGTGTTAAAAATGTACCCACATAAAGGGTTATCTGCTCTATATGACAACATGGTTCAAAGTCCAAACACTCAAACTCCATTTTCAATTTAAAGAGAAAAAAGAAAAAGTTATACAAATAAAAAGCCTCTGAAGTGGATAATTTTATCAAGATAATAAATGAGAATAATGGCTTTTGTTAATGGAAGGGTGGTAGAGTCATTTCCAAAATGTATGAAGAAAAAGTTGCAAACGAATCGGCAGATCAGTCCCTTACACGACTCCCATGACTTTATTATATTTTTTGAAACGACCTTGTGATATTATAAGCACACTTATGATTATGTTTGAATCCTCGTTTAAGCAAAAGGAAAAACAGGAAACGGAGAGAGAGAGAGAGAGAGAGAGAGCGGAGAGAGAGGGAGAGACGCCTAATTTAAGCTAAGCAAAGCCTACCCATAGAGAGCCTCACTGCCAATTTCCACTGCTTCAGGAGCCTCTTCATAAATTTCCTCTCACATATACCATGTGATCCAGGACCAGGTCTGTAAGTTTCTATCAGAACCCTCTTCAAGATTCGTACTTTTCAATTTTACCCTTCGACAAACAGACATGGTTGAAAGCTTATGGAGAGAGCTTGTGTTTCAGTTTTGAAGCCCAGAAGTTCAAGAAATTCAAACCTGTTTTGCCTATTAGCTTTTTGGGTCGCAAAATCGCTTAGAAATTCGTGTTGCAGGCCTAAATTTTCAAATGGGTTTTGCTATGGAAGGCTGAAATTCACTGGCATGGTAGTGAACAACACCGTATATTGTGCTTCACCTTGTTTTCTTGAGGGTGAAATGGAGGGTTTGCGTGAGAAGGGCAAGTTGATGGATGAGAAGAAAGATGGGTTTGGTGCAGATAAGGGTGAAAGTGAGGGTTTTGTGGGTGGAATTGAGGAGGAGTGCAGGGAGAGTAGTTCAAGTTCTGACCTTTTGGTATCAGAGGCTACATTGAATGAAGAACACAGTAGCTCTGAGGATTCCTCTTCCCCACCTTCAATGGGTTGGTCTGTTCAAAAAGATGAGGTGCCACATTGTGCCACTTCTGCTGTTTCAGAGGATTTAGAAAAACCCCATTCTGATAAAAGAAAGTTAGAGAAACAGGGTTCATCATTGTCAGGTTTCTTTCTCCGCCCTTCTTTCTTCTCTATAGGTAAACATGTAGTGTGTTTGTAAGTGTGAGTGCCCGCGCTCGTGTGGTGTGTTTGTGTGTGTGTGTACTGACAGGAGTATGTTTATGTATGTAAGCATGTATGCTTGTCCATCACTGAATGATTTGATTGGGTTTTTGCAAGTTTACATTTATTATATCCTGTCTACTTGACAATTTCTTTTTGGTTGATTTGGGGTTTCTACTTTCAATAGAGATTGAGATGATGAAGGAAAGATTCTCAAAATTGTTGCTTGGAGAAGATATGTCTGGTTGTGGAAATGGGGTTTGTGCCGCATTGGCTATTTCAAATGCAATTACCAATCTCTGTGGTATGCATCTATGGATAATGCGGTTTTATGTTTGACTAGTTTGCTTTTGATATGAGCTGCATTTGGTTATGGTTTTTGTGCAATTACTCCCCTACATTTGGCTGCCTTTGATAGTTGATTGTGTCTTTGTACCGAACTTCTAGCTACACTTTTTGGGCAAATATGGAGATTAGAACCTCTACCCGCTGGAAAAAAATCAATGTGGCGAAGAGAAATGGAGTGGCTTCTTTGTGTTAGTGATCATATTGTCGAGTTGATACCCTCTTGGCAGACATTCCCTGATGGAAGCAAGCTTGAGGTAAAATCTAACTTCTTTGTAAGACGAATATCAAATGGAGATTTGACTACGGCTTCCTTACCATTTTGCTCATTTTTGCATAAAGCTTGATATAATCGTACTTTTATAAGTTTAGAATGCTCGATGTTGGTGCTAGTTTTTGCCTAAACATACGGTACGTAAATGTAAAACAGACTATTCATGTTGCCAACTGAAGAAGTATCGACAAAAGGAAAGAGCAAGAACTACCAACTACTGAACTTGTTTACTTTCGTGCTATGATACAGGTAATGAATTGTAGACCACGATCAGATCTTTACGTGAATCTCCCAGCTTTGCGTAAACTAGATAACATGCTTCTTGTAAGATTCTGAACCCCTATATGTCGGTGAATTGGATATAGTTGTCTGTCATTCTAAACTTTAGCCTCTTTTTTTTGCACAGGAAATATTAGAGAGTTTTGACATTACAGAGTTCTGGTATGTGGACCAAGGCATTCTAGCTCCAGAAGCTGATGGGTCATCCTCTTTCCGCAGAACCCTTCCACGTCAAGAGGAGAAGTGGTGGCTGCCAGTTCCTCGAGTGCCTGCTGGTGGCCTCAGTGAAAGTGCAAGAAAGCAGGTTCAGCACAAACGAGACTGCACAAACCAAATACTAAAAGCTGCCATGGCTATCAATAGCAATTCCTTAGCTGAAATGGAAGTCCCTGACTCGTACTGGGAAGCCCTTCCCAAGGTATAGAAATCCACAGGGAAGCAACTGTATAAACAACAAAACTTAACAGACCCGGTTAGTTTACGAAGTTTCCTTTTACTTGGTTGCAGAACGGAAGAGCTAGCTTGGGCGATCTTATCCATCGGTATATTACTTCAGATCAGTTCTCGCCTGAATGTCTGCTGGACTGCCTTGATTTGTCTTCTGAACATCATGCTCTGGAGATTGCAAACCGAGTGGAGGCCTCTATATTTGTGTGGCGTCAAAGAAACAATTCAAAACCCTTGAATGGCACAAATAGATCCAAATCAAAGTCATCATGGGAAATGGTCAAGGAGCTGGTAATTGATGCAGACAAGAGGGTATTGCTTGCAGACAGAGCTGAGAGCCTCCTGCTTTGCTTAAAGCAACGGTTCCCTGGTCTTCCTCAGACCACCTTAGATATGAGCAAAATCCAGTATAACAAGGTCATACTTCATATCCCTCTGTTGTTTACTACATTTCGTGTCTATGCATATCAATATAACACTCAAGCAATTGAATACACTCTGTTTTAGGATGTTGGCAAATCCATTTTGGAGAGCTACTCGAGAGTTTTGGAGAGTCTGGCATTCAATATTGTAGCACGGATTGATGACCTGCTTTACGTGGATGACCTGACAAAGCATTCAGATCAATCCTTACCAATTCCCAAAGTTGGTGTGATTGCTCACAAGGGTGTTGGGATCCCCTTTCCAGTGCCCATGTCCAGCACTCCGTATAAGACAGCTTTCACCACACCAAGCTTTTCACCTGCGCCTAGAATTAGTCCTGCAAAGGGTGCAACGTCCCCATTTCCGGATAGCAGAATGGTTCCTCATCGTGGTTTTAGCGTGAAGAAGGTGTTGACTGATTATCTGAGTATCGATACTAAAGGGAAGAGCTACAGCAACCAACTTGAAAGATCGGATTCTATCTCGAGTTCAATCTGGGAAGAAACAGCGTCTGAAACAGAAGTGGTAGAATCTATCGATTGCTTGAAAGATGCTGACAGCCCACTAACACACAACTCAACGGTCGAAGCCTGAAACCCGAGAATTGGCTTTGGACCATTTCCCTGAGGTTGGCCTCTCAAATGTGCTCGTTCTTGCATGTTTTTGATGGCACAGGTGGTGTATATGAGAGCGCAGAAACATTGTCATGTTTACCTACTTTGTATCGGGATGTCTTAGACTTAGTGAGCTGAGTGATTTGCATTACTTCTACACATGTCCGATCTTGTCAATTTTGACTGACTCCCCCGTGACGAAAAAGAATCTGTGATATGCTGATTTTTTTCCTCCTTTTCTCGTCAACTTGGATTGAATTTAGAGATTTGAGTAAAACTTAAAAGGGCTAATTACACCTATGTCCCTGAAATTTGAGGGTAATTACACTCAGGGACATAGAGTTTTAAAATGTAACACTTATGTCCGTTGACAAACGGAATTCTAAAAATTTTAACGGTTTTAACAAAATGACTTTATTACTCTTGTGTTAGAAAGTTATTTTTTTAAATGCCATTGTCTCTTTTTAGAAAAAAAAACCCTAAATTTTTTTTTCTCTCTCTCTGCCCCACCCTTTCCCCATCCACTTTGCCGCCACCCACACCCCTGCCCTTCGCGGCCCTCCCAGCCCTCCCTCCCCCGGTCACCCCCCACCCACCCCGTCTGCCTCCGCCCTTTGCCGTCGCTACAATCACTAACCCCATCCTCGTCACCGCAACACCCTCCCCCTTCCCCGGCCACCACACCACCCTCCCCTCCCCCGTCGCAGCACAACTTTCTCTCCTCTCCTCTCCTCTAGTCGGACGCCGATCATAGCTCAAAGACCCCCGTCGCCCAAGAAATGACGAGGACCACTCCGTTGAATTGAATTGAAATGGGTTTAGAGTGAGAAAGGGCTGCCGGCGGTGTATCAGCGGTGTGGGTTTGCCAAGGGGCTTGCCGGCGTGGTGGGGTGGGGCGAGTCTACCGGATGGTGGGCCGAGAGAGGCTGCCGGCAGCGTGGGGTGAGGGAGGAGGCTTGGGCTGCCGGCGGCGAGATCAGATCTGGAGATAGAAACCCTAATTTTCAAATCAGGGTTTTGCAACCCTAATTTTAAGGTTTCAAAATCCTAATTTTCAAATTAGGTTCTTAATTTCAAGGTTTGATAAGCCTAATTTTCAAATTAGGTTTTAAAACCCTAATTTTAAAAAATTAGGGTTTGATATCCTAATTTAAAAATTATAAATTATAATTATTCATGATATATACTATACAGGGACAGTATTGCCATTTTCAAAATACGTAATGATGAAAATTACACTTTTTAAACGGAACCTTAATAGTTAGATAAAAGTGTTACTTTTTAAACTTTTTTTGGTCACGTATGTTACATTTTGAAACTTTGTGTCCTTGCGTGTAATTACTCCAAAATCTCAGGGACATATGTGTAATTAGCCCAAACTTAAAAGGACTCATGATACCTATATATCATTCGAAATGCACCATAATGCTGAAAGCAGGTAATGTTTGGCCAGAAAAAGAAAAGGCCAGAATAGTAAGGGGCATTCCGAGAATTGAACTCGGGACCTCTCGCACCCTAAGCGAGAATCATACCACTAGACCAAATGCCCGTTTGTAGCTATGTCCGTAACCACAATTATAATTTGGTTTTAACTTTGATGATGTCCCAGCGCCAAAATGGTACTCGCCGTTGCCGGGGATCGAACCCGGGTCACCCGCGTGACAGGCGGGAATACTTACCACTATACTACAACGACTTCTGTTGTTCACATCTTCAACAAGTAAACTTGTGAATATCTTAACACACAGTTGCACTTCAATGATGTAGCTGTTCAAGTGGCGAAACTTTCGCCTTCTGACCCAAAAGCTTGCTCGACAAGCATACGAGTCGAGCCGACCTTGCATCTATATGTAGTTGATGTGGAACTTTTGACACCCATCAATACTACTTCTAAATGCTAAGCAGGATTGTGATTCTGGAATTTTTGAACCGTTGCTTCATGATCACGTTGGATTTAGTATAGACAACTGCTGATGATCCTACATCAGATGCAATGGTGGTTTGATCCTTTTTTCACTCATTGTCGGCTAAGGATAAGGCTCCCTCAAGCTAATATGCTACTAATCGATCAGCATCTAGTTGTTGGTAAAGAATAAAAGAGTTACTGGAATAAGTGGATAGAAGATTGATTTCCCAAACAAAGATGGGTTGACACATTTCCAAGAAATGGATGCTTTCGTGGAGGCCACTTGATAAAGAGGAAATTTGCAGAAGCGTATAGGTGGTTGGGTAACAAGGGTTTGATGTATTACTTTTAATAAGACGTTAGCATCTGGAATAATTTAAAGGGATCCATCATGGAAATGTCTAGTTCCAACCTGAGCAGGGTCGAAGACAAACCTAGAATTCTCAGAATTAAAATCTTGGTCGGTTAGTGCTTGCTGCATTATGCACTTGGTGCTTCAACCATTAATGCTTTAGTGACCACTTGGTGCTAAGCACTTTTTCCATGGTGGTGTTCACTATAAATTTGGGTGATAATGGGGAGGATTTGTTCATTCTTCATTGCCCAAGAACAAACATGGCTTCACTGAAAGTCATCTTCCTTCTAGGCTTGATCACATTTTCTGGAATTGCAGTGCTCGAACAGGTCGATGGAGCTGGACCGTGCGGCAAATCATCCCCAGATAACGAGGCTATGAAGCTGGCCCCTTGTGCAGCTGCAGCACAGGATGAAAAGTCTGCTGTTTCAAGTGGCTGCTGCCTCCAAGTGAAGAAAATAGGCCAGAACCCTGCCTGCCTATGTGCTGTTTTGCTTTCTGATACCGCCAAGAGTTCTGGGATCAAGCCGGAAGTTGCCATGACCATCCCCAAGCGCTGCAACATTGCTGATCGCCCTGTTGGTTACAAGTGTGGCCGTAAGTACCAGTCCACCACAATGTCTGCGATTTCTTTTTTGCTTTCATCTATGAGCACCGACTTAAATAAACTTTTGATTGTTTGCAGCTTACACTCTGCCTTGAAGGGATCCTATGATGAATTCAGCCCTTTGATTGGGCGTAAATCGTGATGTAGAGAGAAAATCCCATGACTTTGCCCAGTCAACACTAGCTGACTATATGTATCTATCCTGAATAAATGATAATGTGATTACTGTGCTTCGGTTATTATTCTGTGCATGTGTTCAATACTGTGGTTCTACGAAGAATTCATCAATGGAAGCTAAGGTCATAAAATGCTCGGATCACAATGATTCACATCATTTGATCATGAGGCCCAAAATACCAAATCCACTCCTGCCAATAGGTGAATGCAGCACATCTTTTAGCGTCTCGAAAACGGAAACCAATGACACCACTCTGAGGAAGACAGGTGGTCCGGTAATCTAGTCGATGACCTGATCATAATGACTGTCCCTGTCATTGGGTTATCTTTGAGCTCAGGCAAGGTGTGACGAAGAAACTCGACAACTCAAAGATAAATGGTGTAAAGGGTGGAAAAATACGTAGTAGTAGTGCTTATCTAGCAGTTGGAAATGCACAAAACCGTTTTCCAGACGAGAAAACAACTGATCCTGATCCTCATTAACCATCGGATGTGATTTGATGGTTTCTCAGATTTGAACGACGCATCAAATCCTGAATAGTCATGCTGGGATTCGGGTGATCTAGTTGATGACCTGATCATAATGACTGTCCTTGTCATTGGGTCATCTTTGAGCTCAAGCAAGGTGAACATAGAAACTCGGCAACTCAGAGAAATGGTGGAAAAAATACAAAGTAGTTGTGCTTATCTAGCAGTTGGAAATGCACAAAACTGTTTTTCCGATAGGAAAACAACTGATCCTGATCAACCATCTGATGTGATTTAATAGTTTCTCAGATTTGAACAAAGCATCAAATCCTGAATATTCCTGCTGGGATTTGTTCATAACCGCAACATTAGGCGTTGCCAACATTATGCACAGCAGCAGAGAACATACTGACAACAATCATAAATAGAAGACGACGAAAAATCTCCCTAGTGAAATCATGCAGAGAGATAGAGTTCTTTCATAGCTAGAATTCGCAAGCAAATAACCAACGATTGAAGACTTCAGTAGCCTTATTTTCCTAGTTTTGTGGAAGTAGTGCAAGCAATGAACATCAAATTTTTTTTATGAATGATCAATAGTATGATTTAGCCACGACCAAGTATACTAAAAGTGACTTCATTAACTTAATTACCACAAAGAAGATGTTCTCGGTAGAGGCAAATAACCTGACGGACCGTAACATCCTCCACAAAGCAGCACCTAGGTCTTTATCCTTTACAGTAAAAGAGAACAGAAAAGAGGGAAAACAAGGGGAGGAGGTTCTAATACACAAGAACATACGATAATTCAAATATTCGAGAGAAGAAAGCAACTAGTAAATCTTCTGCAGCAAACTCGTACTATTTAACAACCGTCCATATTCCAGCTTATATTAGTGGCAGAACAACGGCTAGCCTACGCTTATGACTTCCTGCAAAAAAGAAACCAAAGAGCATGCATGATGAGATAAAACATCAGCAATGACGTGTTTCGATGACGATTAGGACAACAAATTAATCAACATTATCATCAAGCCTTTCTAACAGTTTCTCTTCTCTCTGTATGCCTTAAATGTGATCGCACTAAGCTTTTGTACTTTTTATCTCCATGTGTATATTCCCTTTTTAACACGAAAACCAAATGGAACCTATAGCTGGAAGACTTCAAGAAGAAGTGAGGAAGGCAGAATAGAAACTGACAAATTAACAGAATCATTAGAATAATCATGAGAATAATACAACCAAAAACGAATTCATATCAAATACCTAGTTTGTATACGTGTCATTGACATGCCACGGGTAGTGAAGTCTAGTAATAAAGCGACCCTGCCAAAATAAAGTTATCGGACAATAAACATGTTACTAACATCAATGCAACAGTCATACAACTAGCCATGCCCCTTTTTAACCAGTATCATACCTTGCCACCAGTTTCCCCTTGAAGCACTGCCCGAGTCATCTTCTCCTGCATCTTTATTGAACTAACGTGGACATAGATATGTGTCAGTGCATTCTCAGATTTGGGACTCATCAAATAACAGATAAAAGAGTTCTTTGAAGTGATTGTATCCACTCTCCAGTCCTTTATAATAGAAAATGCTTTCGGAAAGAGACTTTCAAATTAGGTGCTGCTATGTCCAGTTTACTTGACAATGTTTGTTGTCTATCTACACAGTGAATAGTATAAACATCTTGAGGGACTCGAGTAACAAAAAAAAAAAAAAGACAACTAAAACCTCTTGCTGACACGGAACATCATTCATTTGTGCAGTTTTGAATATGATGATGTAATTTAGTACGTGGAGCCAGTGATTGGAATCTTTGATTGTTACTAGGTCTTCCTTGGTTGCAATATGCATTTAACGAACCATTGGGTTGTAAAGTCCCAAGTAGTGATGCAAGTTAGCCCACAATTATATACAGCCTGTGCAGTAATTACTCACAGTCGAGTACCGAGCGCTTTGAGTATTCTGAGGACGAGAATAGACGTCTTGACCACCATAATATATTGATGAGCTGAGATGACAAGGTTGTACTTTCTCCTCGCTATAAAATGAATTTACGTCCCTATGTGTTGAGTTTTGACTTTCGCCTTCTTTTGTACGATCGATACCATCTGAAAAGAGGAAAAAAAAACTTGAATTCAATATACACAATTCATATGTTCCAACAAATCTGAGTACTAATATATCCAATAGGACGAAATATTGAAAAAACAGTCAAAAATTATCGGAGCATCAAAGAACAGCCTTTAGGGGCAAGGTGAACATTACTTGCCAGGAAACCAACTTTCTTTTGCAGCCTTTGCCCACGAGAAAGTTGGACCTATATACCGATATGTGCTGAGCCGCTGACATGACATGAAGTCCAATGCCATTGTAAACAAAGATTGACCTCCCACAGAGCACATATGAGGAGTTTCGCAATATTTTTCTGACTTAACTTCATCTTCATGGTTATCACTAAAAAATACTAACAAGGTGGCCAACACATGGTTCAAAGACAAAAATAGAAAATTGTGTTCTCCTATATAAGTCATGGATAACAAATTTCAGAGGAAGTACTAGCCATCATGTATTTAAGCAACAAAATTATCATGCAGCGAAACCAGAACTAAACTTATTTTACAGCATATCATGCTTGTGTATACATCATATGCATCTATAATAAGGTATTTTTCAGTACAAGTTAAAACACAAACTACAGTCCACAGACCTGGAGCTGCAGTTTTCGTTCTAGAAACATGACCGCCCGTGTCTTGCTTCTTCTCAACCGACTCTGTGCGCAAAGACTCCCTCCCTAGTAACTGAAAGAAACCCAACAACAGAAATTGAATAACCCAGGAAGGAGAAAATTTACTCCATTAATTGTCCAAATGAAAAACAAAGAAACCACAAAGAGGCAACAATAGGAAAGATTGTAATAAACATGCAAAAAAAGCTTCAGACCATGATTAACATCCACCATAAAACATAATCCATTTTAACCCACAAAGACTGTAACTTTCACCCTTTATTTCTCTCATCCAAGCCGCTGCCTGCTGGTTTTCTCCATCTCTCCTAAGCTTCTTCAGGTTAAGCAAACCTTTCCCTTCACCATACTGGAGCCTTTTACCAAAATAGGAGAGCTTCCACAAAAACCTATGTGCTAAACTTATTTGTACAACTAAGCCTCGAACTTTAGATGCTCTTCTTACCCAATTAGGGGAAGTCCAAAACAAACCCATAAAAACTAAACAAAATTCAATCTAGATAAACCTTCCAAACCAATTGCAGTCTACGTAACGTCTCATAAAGAAATTAGCCGCTTAAACTACTGCCCCTTGTGGAAACAGAGTACTCTGTAATATAGCATTAAATGCAACATGACCTGAAAATCTCAAAATTTAATTAAAGAACCATAAAAACCCAAATGAATTCATCAAAAGTGAATCAAGAGAGGACTGAAAAAAAAGCATTACCTTGGAGGAAGGCGCAAAAATGGACCCAAAAATCCCAGAAGAAGAACCAGAGGAATCCCTGGAGCCAAACAGGTCAGAAGCAAAAGAAGAAGCGCTTGAAGAATCCATTTGCTTTCTTCCCTCCATCTCTCTCTCTAAAACCCTCAACTGAAAATGGCTGAAGAAGGGGTTTTGGGGGGTCGTATATATAGCCAACAAGAACAACAATCCACGGCAAAAAGGGGCACCACCAACCCCAAAATAAAAGAGAAAAGCCAAACCGCCGACAGATTTCCCCCAACAAACAAACAGGAGAATAGTTTCGGAAGGAAAAGAGAAAACGGAAAGAGGGAGGGGGTAATACACGTGACCGAAACCGCCGCCGAGGATCTCGGTGGTTGCAGTTACCCACCGGCGTTTCTTATATCCTACCTGTCAAGAATCTAAAACAGATTCTGCCACGTGGAGCAATCTCTGTTCCTAGTTGTGTGGGACCCGCACTAGCTACTCCAACCTATTGCTGCCACGAATACCTAGTGGATAAATAGAGACCCCGTACCACCCATATTCACGACTACTCCCTGTCGCGTCTCCGGGGAAAAGTAACCGGATTCGAAAAAAAATATTCGTGATAAAATATCACTGGTCACATAATCGTGCAGAGTATGACACTATAATTTATGCCAAAATTAAGAGTCGGTTTGAGGTTACTTTTCCAAAGTCAAATTTAAAATAAATTGTAATCAACATTTAAAATCAATTTTTGAATTGTTTTTGAGAAAACAGTTTCAATATGATAAAAAGACCAAAAGTTTAGTGCTTCAGTGAAATGTGCTGAAAGGCTTTGTAATTAATAGTGTTACTCTCGTACTTTACTTGATCAAATCTTATTATAAAAAAGTGATTAAAATGGTGTTTGAGTTTTGATTTTTTAGAATGGTCAAACGCGATTAAATCCATATTAAATCAGTTTTGTTTTGTTTGACAAAAAAAAGTTAAACTGATTACGTTCAGAATCTTCATTTTCACATGAAGAATTACCTATATATCCTCACCGTCCCTTTTTTTTTCCG
This sequence comes from Escallonia herrerae, assembly GCA_033070095.1. Classification (NCBI taxonomy): domain Eukaryota; kingdom Viridiplantae; phylum Streptophyta; class Magnoliopsida; order Escalloniales; family Escalloniaceae; genus Escallonia; species Escallonia herrerae. The sequence goes on from JAVXUP010000906.1 coordinate 192,860, forward strand.
GTCGAACAGAAATTTCATTAACTAAAACACTGAAATACAACCTAAAAGAGCACCAAAAAATGTTTGGCCCCGGAAATAAAGTACAAAAAGTTCTGATAATAGAGCATAAACAGAAACAGATGCTTGACCATGGAGCATAAAATATGGCCTTGGAGGAAAGCAGAAATGTTAAATGTTACTATTGTTAGATTTAAAAAATTGAAATCGAATAGTAACAAGGTGGAGTAGATGCAGCGGTGCTTCAATTCCATAAGCCGCATGAAAATGTCAGTTTACAATACTGCTGTGGTTTCATCAAATCCGAAGGAGGTGGAGTGGTCTCCCACGGTCGGATCTGATTGATCCGCAACTCAAAGGAAAATTCATCTCTATTAGATCCGCCATCTTCAAGCCGCTAGCTCACCATATCGGACCCACGCCGAAGATCTCAACACAAACCAACCGGATCTAAGGTCTGGTGACCACGACAGATCTAAATAAACCTATTAGATCTGAGGGTAAAGAGTGGAAATGAGTAAATTTGCAGTTGAAGGACTTCCGACCTATGGGTGGGAGTAGAGATCGAAGGGTAGAGGATGGTGGTGGGGGATGAAGGTAAATGAGAGGTGCCCAGGCTAGTCGAGCAAAAGATGTGAAAGAAGGGAGCAAGAGTAGGAGGAAGAGGAGTAATGGTTTGAGGGCCTCCCTACCGTCCTCACAGCCATGGAAGCTGAAGAAGGAAGGGACGACGTCTAGGTCTTTTTGGAGAGAAGATGGAGGTCACTGTCGACCTTTTTTTTTCTCTTCTAACCTTCCTTTCTGCAAACATATATCCAAGTAATCTATCCTCACACATAAACAACCATTAAATGCTCCTTTTAAATTAGTATATACTATATTGTCATTTTGTCACAGTAAACCTACTTTCATCCCATTTTATCCAAACATCTTCAATAACTTATATAGAGTAATTTATTATGCTAAAAATAGATTAAAATTGAACTTGAGAACTGATTATAATTCAATCAAATCTACTTTTGAGAATCAATCTCAAACAGCATTTAATCTGTAACCCTCATTTTTTGGATTATGATTCAATCACTTTTTTAGCTTCTAAAAGCTGATTTTATTAGTTTTAAAATATTTGCCGAATACCTAACAACCTAATTTAATCCAAATACAGGTTTGACCACTCCAAAATTAATTCCAAATAAGCTCTAAATTAATCTAATTTGGTATTTGGCATTTAGCATCGGTAACGACAAACCATTTGTATTCATTGGGTAGCGAGATTTCGAATGCACATAAGTAAACTTTTTGATTACACATGCATAAACCCAAACACACACCCAACCCCCCCCCCCCCCCACCCCAACATTGTTGCTAAAGTGTATAAAACCCAAACCTAATTTTCGGAGCGTTTTAAACCTCAAAGAAACATACATGTCTGAACATTACAATTGAAAAAACCAACACATAAGCAACAACCGTCACTTGCATTGATCATAGTTATTCTGCGTACTCCTGGCTCAAAAAGAACGACTGGCAAGAACTTTCATGAACATGGAATAAGGGAAACCCAGAAAGATACCTTGCATCTTCAATGGTCATGGCCACTGCTCTTTCCTCCAATGGTTCCAACTTCTTCCTTGTGATCCAACTGATACAACTGGATCCTTCGACCTCTTGTGTTGCTTCTTTCTTTTTGCTGAAATGAAATTACTTAAACCTCTCCAGAGGCTCGAAGGTGCAATCCATCCACCTTTTGGCCCCACCCAGAATGGATGAAGTTGGTCTGCAATATTAATCAACACCCTCCCCCAACATGCATCATAGGCTCCTCTGCTGCCAATGCCAAAGCATGATCTTGCGCAGTAAGATGCACAATTGGAGCTCTAGGGAGCCGTTAAAATGCTGTATCACTGTAAAGATCATGTACGTTACAACAGAGAGTTAACTTACTTATTTTTAGTTGTGAGATACTGTACAATTTTAAATTACTTTTTGAAGTCTCAAAGAACCGACAAACCCCATATAAATGCCGTAGATGTTTGGGAAAAATATGAACTTTTGAAACTATATATTGCTAATTTCTATAACTGTACATACCAAAAATACTGAAACTGTTATCTCCAATATTGGAGTAATTCGGAATCTTGAACGATAACACTGGACAGTTCAGTATCTTAAAGTCGATCATCCCTTATTGCCAAATTAAGAACGAAAACCAATCCTTGCTTTGGAGTGGCTACACCTCTCTTGACGCAGCATTAATATCTTGATATGACAGAAATTAAATGTGCTTTGTCCTTAAAACTTGCCTAAATGTAACGACATGGACCAGTAAAGAGTGTGTATAAGATTTCAATAGTTATAAGTATGTTCAAAGGTTGTCAAATCGTTTGTCTATTAGTTGTATCACATCTTATCGACCTTTGCAATCGCCTAAACCCCAAATCGCCACTCCCACGAAGCTATGCTATGGCAAAAACAATACCTAATTGGAGTAGTGGTATTACTTCTATCTCGTATTACTTTCGCAAAAGTCAAATTGATAGTTAAAAAGACGACGAATATTGGTGTTTTAGCTTGTAACAACACTCTGGAAAGACTTTTCCTCCACATTTAGTGTAGAGAACCCAGACGCTGGTCCCTAGTATTTAATTTCGACACCTCTTGGGGTTTTGGATATACTCACGGTTAACACTTTATCTGCATCTACAGTAGTAACTGATCTTTACTTAACCAGAGGTCTCGGGTTCGAGCCCTGTGAATGCAGCTGTGTTAAAACTTGGTAAGGAGAGCTTTGTCGCCCAGGTGGTCCTGCCCGGCTTCAACCCGCATTAGTCGGCTCCCAATGTAATGTCTGGATACCGGGTGGTCTAACAAAAAAAAAAAAACAGTAGTAACTGATCTCAACTGAGATGGAGATGTGCCTTACTACCTTATCTTGTTATCTTGTCGGACCAAACAGGGTGGTGGGTCTCTGTTCACTCGCTTTCGCTCAAACTTATGAGGATTGAGGACCGAAGGAAATAAGAAACAGAGTCACCACAAATGCATGAATACAAACAAGGTCATGACGCTGCATCTCCTTTAAATGGGGCCAGTTAATCTCTTGTACAATTCCCCTTCGGGTCGGGAGGCCAGATTACTTTTCTTTGGACGGTATAGGGTATTATCGGGTCAATTTTAATGTCAATTGAGGCTAATTTTTTTTTTTGTACGATCTAAAAGGGGCACCACGTTCTCACATTCTCGTCGTGCATTCTGAAAAATATTTTTTCCGAATGTTGGCTTTAAGGTCTGAATACGTGAAGTCAAGGAAGGAAAGAAACTTCATTAACTGCCTTGACCAACTTCTTGTGGTTAGAGCCTAGGTTATTGGAGTTAGGTGAGTGAATCAAGATGATGAAATAATATTTTCCAGCATAATTAGTCGAAAGAAAATTAGTTCATCCTTTCCATTTGCTGTTAAATTACGTTCATCATCGAGAGTAGACCAGGTCCATGAAGTAGCTCGCTAAGATTGATTTCTCTCACTAACCTCGTTAGAAGTTCATGTGAAGAAAGACACAAAAAATTTTGTTTTTCGTCCACTCATTGCTATTATTTTGGACACCCATATGATTTTATATGTGTTTACAGAATATTATAAGATAAAAAAAATAACTTATTCCTTTAATCCCTCCTCCTATCCCATCATTTCCTCCTAATTTAACGATATTAAGTATCTACTCCACAGCTTTCAACTACATTGAATCCAAAGTGCATCAGTTGGTGCATAGAAAATAAAAGTGGAGGGCTTGAAAATTGAAAAGCAACATCACTTTTAGCTGCATCGCCAAATTCGGATGAAAAGAGACGAGAGAAAAGAGAAGAGAAAAGAAAAGAAAAGAAAAAGTAAGGGATAAAAAGGGGAGCTAACAAGGTCACATGGGGGTTCCACGAGAGTTAAGTGCGCACACGAAATGCGAAAGATGGCAACCAACACTGGGGCCTTCGGTGTGTCCTACATAGGACCTTCGGTTAAGATTAAGGTTAACGTTGAGTGCATCATCATCGGTGGTTGATATGAACCACTCTTGGTCGCCGCATGCTCCCCGTGTGCTCCACCACTGTGGCCACATGGGGTGTCGCCGCCCTTTACTCTCGAGCGGGTACTTTTTGACCAATTATTAAAGGAGTAGACAAAGAGAAAAATTGATGATTTGTCCCTAATTAATTGTCATTACATGACTCTAAGGTTCGGGCTATTAATTGCAAAAGGAGATGACGCTGGATGATGGATGTAAGTTTTAAAAAAAAAAGTGTTCTTATTGATAATAGATAAATGTAGTTGGTTATGTATTACTGTGCAGTTATTTTCTCTTTGTTGGTTACTTATTTTCTAAACTTAGTTTGTATTATAAATATTAGATGCAAGATTCATTGTAGGGACATCAATCAGCATTAATCAAATCATTTTTTTTCCAAACTTTTCCAAGAGAAGTCTTCCTTCTTTGGAAGGCAAATGTAACTTTTCATGACCAAGCCTTCATAAAGAAGTTAGATATTTTCAATTTATATTTGAGGTACACTTTCTACATTTTATATTTTATTTTTGCAACTTTCAATCTTCAATTCGTTAAAGAAGTCCTCGTCAAAAAGGCCAAAAAGAATGCACATTAATTGGAGTTTGCCATCAACTGCAAACAAAGCGGCATGATTTTCATGTTCACCTTTAAGATTATCGTTTTGACTGTCAAAGGAGATCAAGAAACTAAACGAAGACTCCTCAAACGGAAATGAAAAACAACTCTCACAAAGGGATCGTGACTATTACACCACCGAATGGAAAGAAATTCAAAATCTAACAATCACGAATACCAAAGGAAGCCAAAACACCAGCTGATCAGATGCTCCGATTGAATCTCAACGAGAATCGGGTAGATGGTAGAAACAAGTTTGAAAAGAAAAATCATTCAAACAAAAGCACGAGAAAGATGGCACTAACTTTAGGGTTTTCCCTTAGACAACATTTTTTTTCCATCGAATAAACCACACTAGCAATGCAGTGTACATGTACACCGAATTGAATTTTTCTTTTTCCCCTACAAGGACATGAAAGCAAAACTCTTGTGAATACACTTGACACGTTTCTACGTACTTTTCCGTCACACATATTGCCAAACACATTTCATGCTTGTTAAACACGTCGAAGCACTCGCTATAATGCATGTGTATATTAACTAGTTGTGTTAACTTTCGATTTGTCTCACCAACTTCTGGTAAGAGTACATGTCATGCATTTCTTTTTTTTTCTTTTTCTTTTTCTAATCATGTCATGCATTTCATTTACAACCTCAAACACACCGAAAATTCTCAAAGCACATACACGAAGAATGATATTTTGGACGGGACCCTACTCCATTGATTTATCTAATCATAGTCCATGTGATGGCGTTGTGTGGACGAGACTATAACAACTGCACACTGTTGCTATGAAGGCTGAGCGATGCAACAAGGAAACTGAGAAAATGGCGAATACCAAATGCATGCATCGAGCCAAACAGGAACACGTTCCAAAAAGGGAACTTCGATGCGAAGTTATTTGACAGCGAGGGTTGGCGTCCAATTTTCGCCTATTTGCTTGACTTTGTATTGCATGGCCACTTTCATCTCCTGTCTGCTAGCGTTTTGTGAAACTGTGAGGATTGTAAAAATCGCACACGACTCCTCTCTATTGTATTTATTTATGATCGCTGAATGTAGCAAATGATCTTTTTACGGACACTTCTAACAATCATAGTAGATGTTTTTTTGTCAGGCATTTTTACGGCAATTATCAACATCACTTTTTTGGGGTCAGTAATTAAAAGTTATTAGACATATTCGGCAACCGTTATTTGTCTCTACGGGGGCCAAAGTTATTTCTCAGCGTTGTTAGCACTGGAAGTGCGATAAAAAAGAAAAAACAATTGCAATAGATGTTCTACTAATAAGTACTCAATAAGTTTTGATATACTAATGTCTAATGATTGATAAATTTTCAAGGAACCAATTCCCCTCCACGAATATACTTAACGTATTTTGATATTTCTTTCTTTATAACTTTTGAAAAAAATCGATTATATGTTATTAGTTATAAGAGAGAAAACATATAGATGCATTTATAGTAGTTTATGTGCACTACGTCTATATTTTGAAATTCATAAAGTCTTGCAAAAGGCTTCATTTTCACATAAGGATCCTAATCCTTTTACTATAGAAAAAGTTATGAGTAAAGTTATGAGTAAAATTAAAATACAAACAAGTGCAAGAAGCTCAATATACATCAGTTCATAATGATATCGGCAAGCTCTTTTAAATCGAATATTAGATTTAGTTTGTACTTGACACTAGGATATTGAAAATTTGATGTTTACGAATAAAGTTTTTTCGAGAAACAAAAGTACATGGGTAAACTTAATGTATTAATAATTTTATTAATTAACTAGCTTTTCAATTTAAAAATTGTTAACTATAGACTCCATCGCATCTCACTTTTTAGTTTCCAAGGGGACCAAAATTACTGTCAAAGGTTTGGTCTTGAGAGTAACGAAGTTAGTGGTCTTCGCATTTGGCCCAAAGCAAAAACTAGAAAATGGGCCCACAATTATCCACCCAAGCCCATTTTCTGGCTGATTGAGCTGGGCTTTAGGATGGGCAACCTGCATAATTTTGAGACCTTCTTGAACATCTCCACTCCTCGGCCCACGGCCCACCCACAACCCACATGCAGTGGTAACGGGAGTGGTCCATATGCGTTGGTTCGCAGGGTAAGCACAGTTTAGTTCAATTAATTTGCCTTCTCGGGCACTTCAAATCGGTTGCAAGTGCCGATGCGTTGGCCAGGTGTTGGCCAATCTCTACGGGGTTATGTTAAGCACTTTCATCGAATTAACTCGTGAGTTGAACATTAATTTTTTGTTTAACCAGGAGATGATTAATAACAAGACTTTATGCTCACATAAAACTGAGTATAAAAAAATTACAACCCAATTGAAGACGACATATACTAACTTAATACAGACCAACACAATCAAGAACTACACAACTGTAACCTAGATCCACCACCTTCTATGACGGACTGCTCATGCTGATTATTATCATAAGATGTAATAAGAGAGATGATCATTTTAAATAAAATTTTGTTACTTTATATCAAACTGCAACTACGACCGCAGAACTATGTACGAACAAAATAGGATATAAAAAGGAATATTACTCTCCTCGACTAATATTTGTAAACCAGTCCAAGCCTTCTAGAAGCTTATTTCTTTTCAGCAACATCACGATTGGATTTAAAAAATGTTGGCCTAAAATACTGTCTATACTACAAGATGGCCGATGCCAAGTTGACTTTTCATTGAACCCTAGCACAGTCTTCTAGAGAAACAAGTAATGCTGGGTCAATGGCCCTATTGATCTAGTCGTTCAATATTCGCTGCTTGTTTGGTACCAGCTACTAGGTTGTTCCCAACCACCGAGTTTGAATCAGAAAATAGCTATTTCAGTGTCATATTCGTTGCTAAAGATCAGGCTCCTACCTGAAAGTCATGCCAATATAACCCAGGTTCATTGCCTTGTTGCAGTTCTACGCCGTTGTGGAGGTGGAAATTATCTTTAAAGTGGACACTTTAACATTTAAATATGAAAGTGAAAATTCTAAGTTTTATTTTAGATATTTGAGCTTTACATTTGTTAGCGAAACTTTTTAAGTTGTGTTCGACAAACAAAATTATTCAATGAAATATGATAGGATATAACGGATAAACCAAAATAACATTATTTATACGTCCGATAAGGATAGATGAAGTATGTATCCTCTCCCGCATTGAACCATTGAACCAAACTTAGATCAGAGATCTAATAGAATTATCTTGCCGCTTTCGTCACTGACAGAAACCACCAGCACCGGCCACGCCTATTGAACCCACCTCAACCACCACCGAACATCCATTACCTTCTATGCCGATTGCCCCATCCACCATCACCAATCGCCCCACACTCACATGCGAATGCACCCACACGCGGTGAAAGACACCACCCGTCTGTGTAGGTCGGCGGACCAAGTCGGCAATAGTAAAGCTGAAATATCAATTCCCATTTTCTTTCAGACTCTGAGTTCATGTTAATTTATTTTGAATGATAGTTAAAAATCAGAATATACGCAAACTTTGAAATATGAGGAGGAGATATGTGAAGTTACGACAATCACAAAACTTCAAGAACAGGTCCTAACCTGTTTGATTTCATTTCAGCAAGTACAGTGGCTATATGTACAGCTAAATAGAAAAGTAATATACAAGTATCATCATCGGTGTTGCTTCCATGGAAGGCATTGGAGATTGGAGCAAGATTCATCCCATGAACTCTTGCATTCTCCTCCAGCACCATCGCAGCACTCGCAAACCACTCCCAGTGTCGCAAGAATCTTTGGGTATCCTGCAAATCAGTTCAAATTCCACCAATCAATACAGATGCAAACAAACATGTAGTCCAGGCCTTAGTGCATGTATGCTTTTAAATCCACATCCTCCGTCCACGTCCGGTTTTTCTCTAAAGTTTGGGCAAAATGCACAAAGTTCCCCAGACTGCAGAGGACCAGAATCCATATGCTCTGTGTGTGTGTGTGTTAGAAAGAGAAGAGAGATTGAGGGAGAACATTGCTTACTTTGTTGAGGTAGGAAGGAGAGTGGCCTGGCTTCTGCAAATCTTGATTCTTGACATGTAAATCCGGTAACCAAAACCAAAACCAAGAAAAGAGCTAGCCTGGTAGACAAACAACCCATGTTTTCTCGTCAAGTTCAACCAAAACTCCACACAAAGATTCTGATCAAGTATATATACACATGTAGGTTGGTTTGTCGTGTATAAGAGAATTATTATAAAGGGCAAGGGCAGGAGGTGATTACAAAGTAGTTGCAGACCTTGAATACTGGAGTATATAAAGACAAAGACAAGTATGGGGTGGGTCCTTGTTTAAAAAGAATAGAATAATGTATTTCTAGAAGAAGGGTGGCGCTTTCTATGTGAACTTGGAGCAGATGGCGGTGGTTTCTAGAACCGACAATGGAGGCCGCACCACACGTTTGCCCCTTTCCTTACGACTCTGTTGGTGTTTCTGCGGAAGCTTCGTGGTATATACTTCAATTTTGGAAGAAAGTGTCTTGTTGCGACGGTTGCAGACCTCGTAAAAAGATTTTGGGTTAATTACACTTATGTCCCTGAGGTTTGGGTGAAATTACAGTCAAAGACACTAAGTTTCAAAAGGTAACAGACCGTGACCACAAACGTTAAAAAGGTAACACTTTTGTCCATCCGTTAGGTATCCGTCCAAAAATTATATTTTTGTGATGTCATCAATGCGTATTTTCAAAATATGACAATTCTACCCCTAAAGATTACTGTTACCTCTCTTCTCTCCTTTTCTTTTTCACGAGCTTGCTCTCTCTTCCCCTTATCTCTTTCTTCCATCGGATACACAGGTGAAGTTCTCTCTTCTTCTCCGGCAACCACGCTGTCGCCCCCACCGTTTCACCACCAAGTTGCTATCCCCACCGTCCCACCACCATATCGCTGCCCCCACGGCCCACCGTTCCACCACCACGCTGGTGCCTCCAGTGACCACCACCACGCCCACTGCTCCCCCACCCCCCGCTGTCATCCCCTACCCCACTGCATTCCCCTTCCCTCTACCCCACCCCGTCGTCCCCGCCCTCTCTTCCCTTGCCCCGCCACCTTCTTCTTCCTTCCACCTCACCCCGTCGTCCCCTGCCCTTCCTTCCCCTACCCCCTCCTTCCCTTTCCCCCCACCCCCGTCGTCCCCCGCCCTTCTTTTCCTTACCCTGCCCCACTGCCTTCGCCCTTCCCCTATTCTTCCGCTGCCTTCCCCCACCCCACCTCGCTCCATCCCCCTCCCTTCCCCCACCCCTACCCCGCGCCGTCCCCCTCCCTTCCCTACCCGAATGCTTTTCAATTTCTTGAAAAGTTAGATAATATTGAAATTGAAAAAGAATTGAAACCCTAACTTGAAAATTAGGGAGATAAATGAATAGCTTGAAACCCTAATTTTCAAATTAGGGTTTCAATTCTTATTAAAATTGAAATCCTAATTTGAAAATTAAGGAGATAAAGGAATGACTTAAACCCTAATTTAAAAATTAGGGTTACAACTCTTTTTGAAACCCTAATTTGAATGGCATGGTAAATAATTTACCTTTTAAATCATGGGCAATATGGTCATTTTGACCATTCCGTTATGTATTTGGGTAGTCCGTTAGGTCAAAGGACATAAGTGTCTATTTTCCAAACTTATGGACACGCGTGTAATTTCCCCAAACCTCAGGAATATAAGTGTAATTAACCCAAAGATTTTAACTCCGGTTGAGCAAACGGTCAAGGTGGTTTCCTTCCTCTCATTACTTGCGACTTTTGTTTTGTTGTTTCTGTTTATTGTCTCCTGACCTAATTTTGTCTAGAGAGCAAGACTTGTTGTACCAGGTTACGTGGTCCGTGCATACAGATAGCTAGCATCTTAGTAAAGATGATGCATACTAATCCTTTTGGCAGGTAGCCTTTAGTAGCCGTCTATTCTATTTCACCCCTTATAACTTTAGTTGCGAAGGCTTGATTTTGTGCCATTTCGTGTCTCAAAAAAGTTGTGGTGGATAGTGCGTTATCGTGCTAACTGGTAGTGTGGCCCAAAGCCAAAAAACAAACTTTAAATCAGGCTGCACCGCACGTATGCCGGGTTATTGTACTTCCCTAAAAATGAGACCAGTGGGTAAGCAAGTAAATTTATAGAGATACATACATGTTAAGGCACTAAAAGGGAAGCCCGCCTCTAGAAATACAAAGGAGAGAAGGCGGGTTGGGGGTGGGGGTTGTCGTGTGTGTTGATTTAGACAACGGGAATTTCAACCTGGCAATTCACTTCATTAAAGACCGAGCCCTCAGGCTAATGACAATCTTCAGTAACTCAAATATCAGAAATTGCGAGAGAAGTTGAGAAGGAATTGCACACTTGAATAAATCTGCGACATGACATGGCCTTCAAAAAATGCGGCTCAAAATTGCTTTAAGAAGTATCACCCAAATTCAATACCCGCACCAGGCAAAAAAAAAAGAAAGAAAAAAGAATTGCAAGCAAAACCAAAATAATTAAAGGATCACAATAAGTCTCATTAAGGAAGACGAGATAAAGCTTTTCATGGCAAAGTCACAATAAGTCTCATTAAAGGATCTACATCAGGGCAAAGTCACACAAACGCATGCAACGAAGGAAACCGGCTCCCATACCACAGATGGGGGGAGAGAAAAGAAGTAAAACGTGACTAAATACAGTGATATAGACCAGCATCATCTCAGTATACCATGCCGCTCGTTGCAAATTTCGCCATGGCAGCTACAACCTCTATATAAAGTCGGAACCACTCCCGAAGTGCTCCAGGTCTGGATGATTCCCTCCTCGGGGTCTCCGTGGGTCCCTATAGACGATTTCAAACAAAAGGATGGACGTCAGCATCTAACCACCAACAAAGCAGCATAAATATGGAAGGAAAGGCCAAGCACATTTGAACGTCAGACAGAGATACAAGCTATAAGAGTGGCATGAGACTCAACATGCGCGATATTGGGCCGCCGCCAATGGAAGGCCAGCTTAGCAGTATCCTTAATCCTTCACAAAGTGAGTCAACTAGGAATGAAGCGGGTAACATAAAAAATAGTGCATGACGCGGGGTGGGGTTTTGGGTTGGGGGGGGGGGGGGGCGCATGGTGGTGAAGATTAGGAGGGAACAGTTGACAATTTTAAAGGGCTCTTTTGCATGGGTTGTGCGTGTAGGATGATCAGCAAAACTGCAAGGATAAACATGTCATAGATGGAAACAAAGTGCTGGACACATCAAACAACGATCTGGATACTGTCAATGAAGACTTTCAGGGTCGCTGCCAAGAGCACAGAAAACCTTCAAATTTCCTCTTTGTCGTGGTCAACAATATTGTTTGAGGTCCTAATAATAGAAAGGGTAGTTTGACGTTCCAATTCCCATTCTTCTTTATTCTTCTTTCTAAAAGAAGAAGTTGGTTGAGTTCTAACTGCAATGCTTGGAGTTTAACTCACTAACTTTTAAGTTCGAAGGATTCTTGTCGGAAAGCTAACAATAATATTACAATGACACCTCATTCCGGGTATTGGTGGTTTCCTGGGAAATTCAAAGAGGCTACATTAGAGCTGAAGAAGAAGTTGAAGAGAACGACATTAAGTCTGGTTGTGAACTATAATTATGATGCAAGTCTCGCTGGTCCAATCGTTGATATTCTCTAGTTAGTGAGGTTTCAATGTAATTACCTCACCTCAATGTGATAAGCCTTGCAAGAAGAAGACCCCTCTAAGAAAGCATTAAACTAAGAGATGAATCTACAACTTCGGCATAAGCTTGAGATAAAAATAAAGAAATACAAAACGAGAACTCGTCATGATTTCATCAGCTCCATTAATTTAGATCAGTGCAAGTACAACGCACTTTAACAAGTTGCTATAAAATATATAATGTAATCAAAGAATAAATAGTTACATGGACATAATTCTAACCACGTTCCTTAAGTTCTAAGATTTGCGCAACACCTCAAAAAATCAATATGTCAACTGAGAATAAATGTAGGCTGAAACAGCGGAGAGGTCATTTAATCAATAGCAAGGTAAAAGTAAAACAAAGACTCTAAAACTTACCTGGCAAAGCGACCTGGCTCAAAACCAGGAACACCAGGTGGACCATAAGGATCAAAGCGAGCACCAGGAGGAACACCCCTGTTCAATAGACCATTATAATTGGAACCCAAAGACAATGATTATCCCGAATTATGGAAAAGAGGGGGGGTTGGAGGGGAGTGAGACAGAGAGGGACGGACGGGGAGGAGATAGAGATGGAGGGGGAGAGAGACAGCGGGGGAACGGGTGGAAAGAGGGGGAGAGAAGTAGAGAGAGAGAGAGCGCTCACGGTTGTCCAGCTGGGAAACCAGGATCTCCACCCATGCCACCAAAGAAACGAGGATCATGTGGTCCTGCTTCCACATAATGAAAATTTGTAAGACTACGAGGAAATTATGCTAATTGTCAAGCAGATGGTAATCAAAACTGGTTTTGTACAACCTACAAGCATCCCACCACCGCCATAGCCACCCCTGAAAGAATATAAAAACAGAAATGAAATTAGTAACAAGCCACTGATGCTTTGCTATAAGTGACGAGCTGCCACGGTCACCCTAACTAAAAATGAGCATAAAGGAGACTGGTGAGAGTAAAGAACCTAATAGGGTAAAATCCAGCTGGAGGTCCTGGAAAGAGATCACTGCCGCCGCCAATAGGATAAACCGGAGGAACTACATATCTAAATTGCAAATTACACGTTAATAAATGAATTTCACATTCACCAGTGTCACCGCTGACAAATATTATATTGCAGACAATATCAAGCTGTGGTTGGGCTTACAAAACCAACACTGTAACATGAAATTATTCTGGTCTCATCTGTAAGTTCATACATTCCTACCCTGCTATTTTTCAACTAAAATTGCAGCATTAAGCACAAAACAACTTCTGTACTTAGCTTTACATGAAATACTTAAGTAACTCAAATTGATGAGTTCTATATCTGGAAAAAAAACCCTGTCGAGTCTTCAATAGCCTCACTTGGCTCCTTTGCACAGCGAAAACTCATGCGAATATTTGAAGCACAGGCCCAAGAGTTTCTGCCTATCCACTCGAAAGCAAGAATTGTAAATAGTCTAGAGAGTTCTAGATAGGGAATACTATCCGTAGGATCGAATGCATCTCCACCGTCCGTTGAGGAGGTGGACTAGTATATATAGCCAAAGCCATGTGTTGGCCAAGGCATCCGAGACATCCAAGACATCCTTGTATTCGAGTATTATAGGCTTTCTCCAAGTAGTGTATTGGGAATCCTTTCCCCAACCTCTTGTGTTCCGCTGCATATTTGTTTCCAACTTCGCCCAGCTCTACAGTTAGGCTGACTTAGCGAGCAAGCGGGGGCTTGATCTAGCTAAGTGCCGCACGGTTTCGACTTAGGGAAGCTCTTTCCGTGACAGGTGCTCTCATTTAACCTCAGTTGCAGGATTCTCCTATTCTAGTGACGCTCACAACCTGGAAACTCATAGTGCTTCTGCTTCCACCCCAAATCTAAGTTGGTCAAGCTCTGGAACTTCGTGCAACAAAGAACTTAACCCACACAAAGAGGTGGTGCTGCGGGTTTTCTCTTAGAGGTGGAGAAAGGGGCTTTCTGGTCTGAGTAGGTTGCTTTTATTGCTAAGGCTAGGAACACGTTGTAATTTAAAGCTTACAAAAGAGGTACGAAAAGGGAAAAAGCAAAGGAGTAGATTTAGAAGGTAAGCCAATTATTTAACACACAATCACACAAAGGTATCTGTATAAAAAACAATTTTTGAACAATATGACGTGCACAAGAAAAACTGATGCTCCACATTGTCACCAAGTAATAAGGAGAACACATTCAAGAATCAAACAGCACAAGCCTTGGGGTATTATGCATTATACAAAATTTATGCCTTGTTCAAATTTCAGATAATATTTGGTAACTAAGATGCAAATACCAATTATATTTGGCACAAAGAATGTTCACCACAAAGTATAACGAGGGTATTCAAAGTCCGCAATATGCGTCACACATAAAGAAAGTACTACTGTAGAATCATTCACTATTAGCTAACATGTCATATATTAAGACTTCAAGAACCAAAGAAAGATAGGCAGTATATATCTACCCAGAATAGATGAAGCATCCATAGAGTACTAAAAGCACTGAAACAACTAAAATGGTTCACATCAAATACATACCCTGAAGGATAAGGCAAATGACCTTCTGGTTCAGACACATCCACAGTAGATGGCTTCCTGTAATCACGGAGTCCTTCCCTTTCAGAACTGCAGGTGGGATATAACAAAGCAACTATATAAAAGGCTGCTTGAAAACAAAGCTGGAGGAAGAAACATTAGGAAAGCGAACAAGCACACAGCCCTCTTATGTAAACAAGAAGATCAGCCCAAGAGCACAAGATACACATGCATCTGATCCCATAATGCAATACTCAACAGAAGAAAAATATTATGAGCCACACAATGCAAGTACCACGTGCAAATCTTCAAGAACATACTCCACTAAAGTCGTGAATGCAAGCAAGAAAAGCAAAGAATTCAGAATACTCCACTATGTGGGTTGAACTTGGAGCTTACAGAGAAAGCAGTTTCAACAGCATTCTATGTTCCTTTTTTAAGAACGCCAAAGGAAGCACAATTGGCATAGCAGTCTATATATCACAATGTTGATGGCCAAACCAGACATGTAAATCTGAGAGCGTCTCGGATTTTGGCACTAAAACAGACAAGAAACAGTTCCAACTTAAGCAACAACAATATAAGTGGACAAGCTTACCTGGAAAGCTTGCCCGAAGAGCTCGTGGCAGAAGAACCACTCAATTTGGTCAAAACTTCTTTATTAACACTATCTACAATCTTCCCCAAATTCTTGAACTGCAAAGCATAATTACTTCCCCCATCCTCCCCAGCATAGTCACCAACACTGAAAATTAAATCAAACCTCAATTCATGTAATACAAACTCAGAGCGAGTTCGAAAAATGAAACAACTAGTATGCAAATTTAAAGAAACATATACCAATTAAAGTAATTAACAAAAGCCTACTTGATTTCAAGATGAACAGGCTCAGAACTGCCATCAACCAACGCATCGACGAACAATTTGTCATTCATTGCGAGGCACTTCACTAGCACTTTCTTTGAACCCTTACTAAGGTTTGAGTACACAAAGGCGTAGTTATCCTCGAATTCATTCCACTGATCAACACCCACCTCATCTACCCCAAAAAAGGAATTGCGTAAATTAAACAAACACAATTAACATGCATCATATACCTGTTGCCCATATGTACATATTCCAAATTTTGAGTCCCACGACTTTCTAGCAATTCCTAGGTTCAAGTTAGAAGAAACAAACATCAACCTTTTTGACCCAGGAATGTCTATACCAATGCCAACATATGCCTATCCACACTTCATTGGTCACTAAAAAGCTTATTACTTTTTGCTAATGCACTTCGTATTACCAAAGAGGGTGTGAATATAGACTCTCTGTTTTGCCCCTCATTCCACTTGTCAAAAATAATGACTAAATGCTCCATCCTTTTCAAATTTTCAACTTTTTGCAAACAGGGATAGAACACCAAAACATTTACTTCACTCGTCATTTTTACCCTAAACATTCACTTTACTGTTAGTTTTATCCGAATTTGACTAGTCAAAACACTGAACTAATTTGCAATTACAAGTATTCAGTCCAGTTCAACGTTTAGGATGTTTAAATTCCATAAAACCACGAAACGAGGGCGTCTTACAGGATATCAATCATAAATTAGCTAAGACCTCAAAGGGACTCAAATTTTGAAAGCAGCAGAGTATGTTTGGAACATCCCAATTAATTTAGATGTTCAAACTCCATCCTAGAGATTTGCAACAATCGAAATCACTATAGAACGAAGGGAGTAAAAGTTCAAACCAGAGCAACTTCAACTTGCAAAAATGACAAACCAATAGTTGGTGTCATGAGCTAAATAGTGACTCAAATAGTCAAATTATAGAACACGGACGGACGGCGAGTGTGTAAACATGAGCGGTGGAGGGAGAGAGAGAGAGAGAGAGAGAGAGAGAGAGAGAGGTGTAGTACCGGAGGAGGAAGACGTGAGGGCGTCGTCTGTAGATGCGGAGGGGCCGACGGCGTTGAGGACGTAGCCAGCGGCGAGAAACGAGGCGTGCACGGCGAAGGCCACTTTGTCGTGAGGATTTCTAAGGGCCGGCCTCGATGCCCTAATCACCGCCATCACCGATTGCTCCGTCGCCATTTTCCCGATACTGCTGTGTGAATTCTTAGCACTAGAAACAATTTATAGGCGCTTGACCGACTAAAATCCCAGATCAACGTCACACCGCACCGACCAGGAACGGATTATGTTTGTCGCTGAAGAGAAAGTTGTTGCCATATGGAGCATAACGGCTTTGTCACGCGACATTAATTGCTAAATTTTTGTCAGATTAAAAAAGTTATTTTAGCGACTATCCTCGACCTCGACCGAAAGAGTTTCTTACCAACTCTAGAGGAACAAGTGCAACTTTTGAATAGCATAAATCATATTTTTTTTAGTACAACTATGCCTATTATCACATACTTATTGTGTGAACATTCTCATGGAGATCTAGAAACTGTTACGTAACAAGTTAGACGTGTTATGTTACAATTCAATGAATTGGACTTTATACGGACCCTAACATTACCGCCGGGAGATTTACTATAAACACGATTTGGAAGCCTCATTAAAATATAGCCGGCCGTATCTGCACGTGATTTCAGTTCAGGCTTACAAAGGATACAACCTTCTTGGCTAAATTGAGGAAACTTCCCCTTGATGCTGGGGCAGTTTACTTTACTTATAGGGCGAGAAATTTCAGAGATTTTTTAGGAAAAGCCTGGGTGTTCTGCGCTGCTAATCCTGGATATTGAAAGATTGGTCATTGGTGACTTCTAAAGGATATCCCAAGCACCTATGTTATGTCTACGAGTATTATGATTTTCGAGCCTCGAGGATTGTACTGTTTCTTTTCTCTTGAGCTCTAGGGAAGACTCGAGCTTCTTGGATTCCTGCAATCTTTGGGGGTACCCACTACATTCATTCCTCCAATCATAGATAAATCTTGCCCAGAAGCAATTTCTGAGGGATTCTTAGTCTTGGAAGCAACATTATTGGTGAGTTAAGACAGGCATTTTCACTCCAAACTGTAGCAGCATTACTAGTTCACCCAATTAGACTCCAAACTGCAGCGTTTCCTCTTGTTATGCAGCAAGTCTTGCAAAATATCATGTCTTTTTCTTGAAAGATCATGAAATGGCCTCAATGCTGGCCTTAAAGTAATAGAGAAAGCAACGATTTGTGCAATACTTGATGCATATTAGGAAATATCTCAATATCTTTAACTTCTTATGGATGCTGACTACCTTCATTACAAATTGGAAAGACCTGTCTCACATACGTATGAACTGTACTCAATCCAGAGTGAGTGAGATGTTTGCATTCTAGAGGATGTGAATCATGACCTTGGCTCTTTCATGCAATATATAAGTGGCTAATTAGAAACAAGAGATTATCAACATATTTGCTCATTTCCGACCAAAGGTCCCTTATAGAGGAACGGAAGGAGTACTAACATTTTGTTAAGAGTATCTATCAAGATGGGGACCCTGAGCCCCAACCCTGTCATGTACAAACTAAGAATCCAGAATTTCAGGCACTGGGCTCTGCACTTTTCCTTCCAGTAGCTCTGATGTAGCAGAAAACTGCAACCAAGAATGTGGTGGCTAGGCCTCCAAGGATCACTCCTCCCCCCGCAATGGATTTATCAACTGAATGGTGCCGTTTCTTTAAGTAAATATCCTTTCCTTGCCCACCTTCAGCCCTTTCATCGGAAAAGGACTGGATATGTTCTTCGGTTTGAGGAGCTTCAAATGGACTCAAACTTGGTGCAGCCACGGGCTCAATCACTTTATGCTGGTGCCTTCCAAGTTTACGGATTGACAGTGGTTCAACTCTGCCTACAAACTTTCCATTATTCAATGGACTAAGAGCTGGTGGATTGGCAAAAGACACTACATCAGGCTCAGTCACAGTATGAGAGGTCTCATAAGCCGTGGCTATGATCATAAAAGCATCAGCTATAATCAAGCACAAAATGAAAAACTGGGCCATTTTCAACAAAAGGGTATATGGTAGTGTTGTATTATCTTTGAGGCTATGCAGATTAGACGCTGCTTTGGCTCACATATATACAAGGTCAAGTTTTGGAGGAATTCATGACACTGTACCCAGATGGAAATTTCCCTTCTGTTGGATCTCATGGATTAAAATAAATGGATGTTAAGATACTTTTGAGGGATTGTCTGCAGAAAGGGGGAATTCGACGGTATACACGTGGAACCATTAGAATATTTGGGATACAACTGTGATTTCAATTAAGGGAGCATGATCTTTCCAATGTTTATTTTTGAATTGTATTTCATCCACTAAATAGGTAGAATATTTGAGTTACACTAATGAATGAAAGGCACCAAGTCCCATACAATAGAATATGCAGCAGAAGATGTGCAGGTCAATGAATATTGATATGTGTGGCCACCCCATAGTAGTTTTACTCAGAAGGTTCTCTTTAACAGAAGTACAGAACCTTGGAGGCATAAACCATTTCAAGAGTAGAGGCAATTCAATATTCAAGCCACAACACTGCTAATTACTGTAGCTATAAGAAATGGAATTTTGTTTGTCTGGGTGGGTGGGTGTGTGGGTGTGTGGGGGGGGGGGGGGTGTTGTTTTGTAATCAAGCATTTATGATTGGACATAAAACATCATATCATGAACCCCAGAGTATCAGTACTGTATCTGGATTAATAGACATGGATGAACACTTGCATGAAAAACCTTTTTGATTGGTTCATGCAAGTTTCCACTTCACAGCTACTTCTCGACGCAAGACTAGATTTTGAACGTAGCAGCTATATAGCTCTGGACAAACAATGTTCAATCAAGTTACACCACAAAACCAAATGAAGAATCAAACAAGATCCAGCAAGAATCCAACATTTTTTTGGCTTTGAAAGCTTTAATGTCTAAACATGTAGCATCGTTGTCTGTCAACATCTAAAGCAAAAATACTGCGCAATAACTTTAATATGTTCCCGGTTTGAACCTTGAGGATGCCAGAAATTGAGAGGTGGTGCTAGAGTTAGGGCTTTAAAAGGAACCAAACCAGTCAAGTTAGGTCGTGTTTGGTTATTCTAGAATGCGATGAGGACATTCTTTGAGATATACAAAGCAGGCTTCATGCTTTTCAATTTACTCAGTATTGCTGGATACTTAAAAAGTCGAAGTACTCAGGCTCGGGCTCGTTTGAGCTCAGGTCAAGTAATAAACAACCCAAGCTTGACAGGGTTTAAGCTCAATAAGTTTAATTACCGAGCTTGTAACAGGCAAACTCGATAGTCCAAAGCTCGGCTCCGCTCATTTACATACCTAACTAGTGTTTCTGGGGTGCGGTAACTTACATGGTCATATAATTTCAGCTGAGCCGCGTAAATTTTACCTCGAGTTTTTGCAGTATTTGCATATCACCTGGTTGGCGAACTATGCATGTTTGACTTAATCATTTTACCTGGATTCATGGTGACTTGCTCTTGAAAACAGAAAGATAATGTAGAATAAACATTTCCTGAGCAAGCAAGCTCATGCATAAATTGTCTACTAGACATTGTTATATGGGAAACAATAGAATTTTTCAGACACCTTTGAGTGATGAAAACATAATAGAGTACGACTTGATTAAGAAGAAAGGTTCCCTGTCAGACAGTGTCTCCACATTATTGAATTGTGATTGCAGTAGTAGGTCTAGTGGGTCATTGTAAACCAAAATCTCTTGCTGGCAATCTTGTGCCAGCTTATGAACCTGCCATGGCCAAGCTAGTGGGACATTGTGTTGGCCAGTTTCACGTACAGACTGCACATCTTCCATAAGGTAGCAGCTGAGAAAATCCTAGTCTGCATAGTAACAGCTTGGGCCTAATGTGGCATTTCAAACTTCTTAGACAGAGCATTTTTGGAGATTCAAAACCAGAGATCTGAAATTGGTGTAGGGAGACAAAACAACTAACTTCAAGCTTACTATTGTCTATGAAGTCTGATTCTGACTATCCGAACATTTGGCAACGTTTGCATGTCAAGCCAGAATCACAGGCTACCAGGACTGTCTTCACAAGGACCTAGCAAGATGATGTCTCTTTCACCCAACTACGGTTATGTATTGCCTGCCTTGTGCCATTTACTTTGGGTATGTAAAGCCATAAGGCTTCTAGTCCTTTATTTCCTTGTGAGTCCATGAGGCCAAAACTGTTGGTTGACATCCACCTGATCTATCTAATCCTCCTTATCATACAAAACAAGAAACAGTTCAAGAACTGAAGACTGCAAAATCGCAATGGGAACAGCATATTCTTAATCCACACAATCAATAGAGACAGGGCCATTCAGATGAAACCAAGTTAAGAGCAACAAATGATTTGCTTTTGGAGCTGA
The DNA here is from genome assembly GCA_033070095.1 of Escallonia herrerae. Lineage (NCBI taxonomy): Eukaryota > Viridiplantae > Streptophyta > Magnoliopsida > Escalloniales > Escalloniaceae > Escallonia > Escallonia herrerae. Next base: position 214,084 of record JAVXUP010000906.1, read on the forward strand.
ACAGAATGGTCAAAAAGTTGATGGCTTGCAACTTCTCTTATTAAATCCACCACAAAGTTCATCAGTCAGCACTCTCACATATGGGTGAGGTCCATGGAAAAGTTAATCAAGTTGATGACTTGCAACTTCTCTTATTAAATCCACCACAAAGTTAATCAGTCAGCACTCCCACATATGGGTGAGGTCCATGGAAAAGTTAATCAATGCAAACAGATTGCACACTCCATTGAGAAAGCTCATTCAGAAGGTACTTGATACAACTGATGGATCTTAAATCAAATCAAATCCACTCAACAAAGTCATGAGATTTTTTTTTCTCCGCACTGCTTAAATAGCTCTTCGTCGTAAACAATTAATACCAGAGTAATACAAGTTTTCAGCAATTTAACTTGCTTTTAGTAAAGCATACATTAATATCTAAAGCACGAAGTTAAAAAGCAACAGGTACATGATTCGTACATGACAACTTGTTCAGTCAAAGCCTCAAATGAACCAGTTTCATATTTCATAGGCCCATCATGCTGAAACGGCCTATGCCTTTAGATAAGGAGTTTCTCAATAGCATCCTGCATTCAAAGGACCAGATTTCAGGACATACATACAAACATGATATTAGAATAAAGAACAGAGTTCATGGAACATAACATTCACGAGAAGTTACCTTAAGCTGCTGTATCTGAGACTTCAATTGGCTTCCTTCGTTGCTGGTCACAGAGCAAGCAATAACTGGTCTTGTAACTCCACAAGCTCGACCAAGAGCTTGCTTTGAAGGAACAAAAACATAGGGTACATTCTGTAAAAAGGCAAAAGAAAGGTTAGCATTTTGACAATTGCGGATACTTTCCAAACCCTTGAGCCTTGAGCTGTAATAGTGCAATCAAATTGCCATGTTGAGAGTTAGTCCACTTGGAATGATCTCGAAAACAAAATCATCCTTGTGCATCCTTATCATCTTCATCTAAAGATAAACTCCATAAGCTATCCGATGTAGTTCAGTTTCTTATACCAGTGTAGTTCAAAACTTTTATTTTTTTCCAGGTAAAAAAAAAAAAGCTAGGTAAAACTCTGTTTGCTGAGACCATAGTTATTCCACTGAGCCGGCTTTGTCTTTGGACCATTTAGCAACAGCATGTTACATTTATGATTTACCCATAACTACATCTCCTTGCGTTTGATTTTAGTAAGTTCGAGGCTTAAAGAACTAAGTTCTTATTTTAAAGCTCCCATATTAGTGACAAATAATACTAGAATTTTGCAAGTACTGTATAGGAATGTGCTATATACAACGTAATCGCGTATTTTAAGGAAGCGGTTGAGCCAACCTTTAAATCACTGAACCATGCAGCAGTGACTTCACGGTTCAATGTCTGATTTGAATCTGATGACTACGGCGGAGACACCTCAAGCTCTTTCCAAAAGATCATGTATTGCGTTATGATAAACTCATCCACAAAGTACCTTCATAGAAGGGATTCTTCCACTTAGGAAGTAAAGGCTAATTGCACAATCATCCTCTCCCCGTGATTGAAACATTATGACTGGTCCTTGGCTTCTGTTTGAGCTACTTACTATCTTGCTCTATATCTAGTCTACATAATGTCCTCATACACGTTATAGAGTAAATTGATGAAAGAATATTCACAAATATGCAACAACAAATCTACAGACAAGAACTGAGATATAAAAAGGAAAGCAGAAAATTACTTTATCTTCAGCAAGAAGTGGGAGGTGAAGAAGGATTTCAAGAGGCTCAGTGTCTGCAGCCATCACAACGAACTCCGAAATCCCTCTATTAAGCGTCTTAGTGGCTGAAACAAAAGACCCACAATTTGTAACAAAGGTATACCCATCAACATCATACCAATTAAAAGAAAAGCACAGTAAAGAGTGAATAATTGAGATTAATAAGGGAATTATTTTAACCTTCATTAGCACCCTTTTTGAGCTGCTTATAGTTGGCAGCCTGTTGAACGAGGTCCATTATGGTAATGGTCAGCTGGGAATCAGCCAAAGGGTATGCTTTTGGGTTCACGGCTTCAGCAGTCTATACACACATGTATATAGATACATGTCAATACAAAGAAATTCACATATCACTGAAAAATAAAGTTGCAATCTTTAACCAAAGAACAAGGAAGCAGTAAAGTTTATAATCGAACCCATACGCAGAAAAAAATAAGTGTGTGCGAGAGGGAGAAAGAGAGAGAAGTACCATGATGGCTGAGCAGCTCAAAGATTAGGGTTTGAGGAACGGCCTAAAGCGAAAGAGGGTTTAGAGTGGGCGGAGAATGGTTGACAAATAGGGTGTAAAGGTCTCAAAGGTTAGGGTTCGGTTGCTGTTGTTCGGGCCAGCCCAGGATTAGATAAACTCGAACTGGTTGGTCCTTGTCCTCGAAGACAGTATAAGTGACAAAAGAAAATGGTTTGTAGAAAGGAGGAAAATAAAAAACAAAAATAGGGAATGCACCAGCCGGGAATCGAACCCGGGTCTGTACCGTGGCAGGGTACTATTCTACCACTAGACCACTGGTGCCTGTTACCCCAAAAACAAATTCAATTTATATCAATTAAATTTCTCATCATAGTAATCCTTCGGCTGCTGTAGTTGTTTGGTCCAATGACCTCTTTTGTTTTTATGATGATTTCAGCACAGACTGAACACAAAAGATAAGCTATGTGTTGAAAAACTATCTTCAATTTGTACACATGTGGGTGATGTTATTGCTTTAAACCAAGCTCAGAGACGGATAACAAAAGCCTCTGAATTTCAACTTTATGTTTTCATGTAGAAGTTCACAAGAGAGTTTAACCTCTCTTTTCTCTACACGGAGCCAGAGGCTAATGCAGTGTTAGCTTTACTATTTGGATGGTTAGTGGACACTTTTAAGTGAAGAAACATTCAAGTAAACTGTAGCAATTGTAGGCACTATGAGGATGTTCCTTACCAACTACCTCTATTATAAAAAGAAGCAACTGCAGAAGGATTCTGCACACTAATCCTTAGTCATGGAAAACTAAAGGCATTGAGAGAGTTTAAGATACAAAGAGTTAAAGAGATAATAAGCACTGAGAGCTTACGATAATTAGTGCTTTTGTAATAGTATTAGTATAGAGCACGTGTGTTGTACACGGATATAACCGACAATAATGTTTGATGTGATATTATATTTTTTTTGGATCAAAATAATGTAATTCAATTGATAATTAGTGCTTTTGTAATAGTATTAGTATAGAGCACGTATGTTGTACGTGGATATAGCCGACAATAATGTTTGATGTGATATTATATCTTTTTTGGATCAAAATAATATAATTCAATTATATTCTTATTTCTTTTGTGATTTGTTTTAAAAGAAATGTATATTTGATGTTCTCAATCGTAATCAGTTTGATGTTTAGACATATTCGTTGTAGACTTCTGCATTGAAGAAATGTTTGATGCTATTGCTGAAAATCATTTAATGAGAGTGGGTGCTTTAATAGGCCATAGATCTTGGGCTTGGAATATTTGGGAAAAGTCTTTTGCAAAGTCTAGGGTACTGTTCCAAGCACTCCTAGGATCAAACAGCAGGCCTTCTATAACCTGCTTATTTCTTTCCTTCCATATTTGCCAAAGAAGGGCGTTGAATATGTTTTTCCACTGTAGACCCAAGAAGGACTTGGAAGGGAATTGGGTCATATTTCCTTTAATACAAACCAAAATTTCTATGTTGCTACTTTGTTGAAGATCCTGATGGGGGATGACTTTCTTCTATAAGATTTGAGCTTTTGGGTATTCCCTCAAAATGTGCTCAATGGTCTCAATTTATCTTTTGCATTTGTCATATATCGGGCTTCTGGCCATATTCCTTTTGCAACGAAGTTCATTTGAAGGAAGCTTTTTGCGGGTAATGATCAGCAGGAAAAAAATTTGATTGTGTCTGGGGTCTTAACTTCCAAATCCACTTAAACACCTCTTCTGTGGGGTTGTGGTGATCGTCATTGTTAATGATTTTATAAATGCTTGAGGTAGTGAATATATCATTCTTCTCTGTGCTCTGAAAAGGGGCATCTTTTTCATGAACGATTATGGATAGGTGAATTTTTTTAATCAAATCTAGCTCATGGTGTTGGATAACATGTTCAAGGGCATGGTTATTCCAGCCTCCAAAAGGATTGATGAAATGACTGATAGTAACAATAGTTTCCATGTTGTTGTGAGGATTTAAAGGCTTTTCTCCCACCCACCAACCAATCTCTTTCAGAAGTCAATAAGATGACCATCATTTAATAACTTGGGTCATAAAAAGGTATGGTGGCTCGAATGCTTCTCCAAATGTTGGAACTCCTCTTTTTAATAGGCCAAAATCTCGGGTTGTTGGAGCTGGAATACTTAGCTTTGAGCACTTTAACCCGAAAGAGGTTATCATTTATTATAAGTTTCCAACTGAGTTTAGAGACCAAGGCAATGTTATTATCACATCATGCGCCGCTCTAATTCCCAGACCCCCATTGTTTTTGGATTGACACATATTGGACCAATTAACGATATGAATTTCCTTGAAAGTTTCTGAATCCCTCCACAGAATTTGTATATTAAGTCTATATAGGATATTCGTGACCTTTTTGGGGAAAAGTTTCATCTGCATAATGTGGTTTGGAATAGAAGAGATTACACAGCCTGAACAAGCATGACCTGCGAGGGATAAGTATTTAGTTTCCATGCAGCGAGTTTACTCTAATCTCTATTGATCATACTATCATAAAGACCTTTAGAAACTCTCCTGTGGACCATGGGTGTACCAAGATAAACACATATGTCAGAGGTTTAAGGGATACCACATCTGAGACTAAGCACCACAGCTCTTTGGTGAGGCACATTGGGGGAAGGTACAATTTGGACTTATTTTGGTTGACCTTCTACCCCATACATACTGCAAAATTTGTTTAAAAGAGACATGAAGATATCACAATTATAATCACTTTTTTTGCAAAAAAGCAACTGATCATCCGCATAAAAAAGATGAGAAATTAAAGGGCCATTGGTGAAAGCTTTCAGGCCTAGGCAATTAGTCCTGTTAAAGGGACAGGGGTCGCCTTGCCTTAAACCTCTACCAAGAAGGATAGGTGGCAGGGGGTTACCATTCCAAAGAACACATGGTAGCTTCAAAAATGCAGCTCACGATGAGTTTAATCTAGTTAGGAAGGAAGTTAAATATGTAACGAGTTTCTTCAATAAAAGCCTAATCTAACCTATCATAAGTCTTCTCGAGATATATTTTGAAAATTATATACATATGTTCAAGAATCGACTTCGATTCTTGAATAATCAACATTCTTACCTTTAGCGCGTTTGAGAGTGTGAATGATTTTCTGGGTAACAATATAATTGTCAATATGGGTGCAACTTGGGCCAAACAACCCGTGGACAACCCATGCCAGCCAGCAAAAATATGGGCATGAACTTACTTTGTAATGACCACGGTGGACGTGGGCTCAAAATTTTGGGCCCATAAAAAATATGAGCTAGACATAGGTAAAGGTTTCTACCAGCTCGTCTATCTATTATATAATATAAATTATAGTGTGTGCGTGTGTGTGTGTGTATGTGTGTGTGTGCACACACACACACACACCCACACACATACATATATTAATGTTACAATATATTTATTTTGTTTCCTTTAGTCATTAAAAACTGTGGATCAAATAAGTTTATACAATCTTGACCGTCAAACTCTTAACCTAAAAGAATACAATTTGTTTTTGTACTTTCGAAACTCTTAGTCCCCCACTTCGACAAAGTCAAAGCCTCAAAACCAAATGTATGCTCATATTCTTGTCTTATTTTTCTAAACCAAGTTGAGCAGCGGTTCCCACTTTTCGTTCATGTTTAATTTTTTTTTAAGACTTTACTTTTCGTACTTTATTTTTTTATTATAGAATTAGAGACTCTTGTCTTTTTCTCTCTAATTTGTCCCAAATATTTGTTTCCATGCATATATTTAAGTTTATTTTGAGACTTTAATGTACTTTTTTCATTATCATAAATAAATTGTAGAGTTTGATGGTCAATAATATGTTTCGAAATCGTTTAAAAAAAAGTAATTCGTAACCATTGACAACCCGTGGACAGCCCGCGTCCACCAAATTTTTCATGGGCTTGGCGTGGACACATATTATTTACACCGTAGATGGGCTGAGCTGGACATGGGCATGACTTTTGAAGAGCGGGCTGGTCATAGTCTAACCCTTGAGCCCATCCAGCCCCCCAAGTTGTACCCCTAATTGTCAATGGTATGTCTGCCAGGTATGAAACTACTTTAATGTCTAAGCCTAGAAATTAGAATCTTAGAAACAGCCTTATAAGACACATTAAGGAGGCTAATGGGACAGATCTGGAAAATTTCTTAGGGGTTATCCATTTTGGGGATTAAAGTCACATAAGCCATATTGTTTTCTTTAGGCATGCAACCATTAGAGTAACAATCTCTAACAAATTTAGAGCAGGAAGAATCCACAACATCCCAAATTTTATAGAAAAATAAGACATTTAGCCCATTAGGGCCCGGGGCTTTGAAGGCATTGATGTCAAGGAACGTTCTAGAAAAATTAGAAAATGACGGGCTTTGGAAATAAATATGTGGGGAAGGTGGGTTTTTTTTTTTATAAACTTAAGGAAAAGTGGGTTTAGTTTTCTAAATTTCTGAACAACAGATGGGCCTTAAAAACATGGATTTTTTCAAATTTTCAAATTTTGTCTACGCAAACTACCCTTCCTCCATCTTCCTTCCAAAATACGCAAACTTCAGTACGTGCCCCCCACCCCTTCCTCTTCACTTCCCACCCCCCACCTCTCCTTTACCCACCCACCTGCCCAAGTCCCGCATCAGATTTTCTTACATCTAGACATTGAGGATTGATTTGTTGGATGAAATTGAGGATTAGGTGAAGGAATTTTGCGAAAGGTTGAAGAGGGGTGTCAACTGTTTAATGAAATGCCACTGAGAAGACTTGATGAGTGAGTTGTGAGTGGGTTTAAGGTTAGGAGGTTATGGTGGTCGCGGCACAATTCTTATTCTGCAAAAGAACAAGTAATTAGATGCAATTGTATTCGTCCTTTTGTATCAATATCCACCTACTCTGCAAAAAAGAAAGAACTTTCAGATTTCCCCTACATCTAGACATTGAAGACTAATTTGTTGGATGAAATTGAGGATTAGGTGAGGGAGTTTGCGGAGGCTGAAGCGGCGCGCCAAATGTTTGATGAAATACCGCTGAGAAGACTTGATGAGTGAGTTGTGTATGAGTTTAAGGTTAGCAGGTTATGTTGGTCGTGACACAAGTCTTACTCTGCAAAAACTCTGCAAGAAAATAAGTAATTAGATGCAATTGTGTTAGTCTGTTTGTATCAATATCCAATTACTCAGTAAAAAGCAAGAATTTTTAGATTTCCCTTAGAACTAGACATTGAGGATTGATTTGTTAAATGAAATTAAGGATTAGGTGAGGGGATTTGTATAACACCCCAATACTTTTACGGATTTATTTAAAATTATTAGCGGTGAATATAGTTTTACTTAGCGTCGATAATTTTAAGTAGCGACATCTAGCGACAAAAAAAATAAAATCATAACTTATAATTTAGTGATCGCAATTCCAAGAGATATTATTGAGCTATTCAGTGACAAGTAACTTCAACTATATTTTAAATAATTAGCATCGATGTGTAACTTAGCGAAGAATTATTATTATTATTATTATTATTTTCTTTTTAGCATCTATACTTTTAGCGACGAAATAAGTTCCCTAGCACATAAGTTATCGTAAATATTTTATCTTGGACCTTCTCGCAACAATAAAAGGTTCGGAAAAATTTAGAATAACTAACAGAAGTATAAGGGGGATTTTGGCCATTTTTCCTTTTAGGGTTTTGCATATATATATACACACCCAAGATGCCACGGCCGACCCAAAATTCTCCTCCCATACATTCTGTAAACGGCTGAGGCGCAGAGAGAGAGAGCATGGAACGAAGGCGAAGAAGGAAGCAATTTAAGAGATTTTCGACGAGATTTTTGGTAAGTATTCAATCCTTCTCTCTCTATTTTTTTTATGGGTTACGGCAGTAGGTAGAGTATGGCTGCCAAGGCAGCCGTGGCTGCCTAGATCTAGTGAGTATGGCTGCCAAGGCAGCCGTGGCTACCTAGATCTAGTGACTGTTGTGTAGTGAACGTGGTGTGTGACAGGGAAGGGTTGCCGTGGTGCCTGTGGGTGAAGAGGGTTGCTGCCGTGAGGAAAATTGCAGTGAAGAGGGATGGCTGAGGTAAAGGCAACCATGAGTGGGTTGGGTGCATGTGCATTGTGTGTTTATGTGTGAATGTTTGGGTAAGAAAAGACCCATTTTGGCAATGGAGGTGAGAAGACTGTGCGCATGGGTTAGAGAGAGAGAGAGAGAGAGAGGGAGAACATGAGCTAGATATCGTGGGTAACTACTCTGGCACAGCCACGGTTTCATTGAGGGGAGCATACGGACAGCCATTGAGAAGTGAATGAGAAGCTGCTGTAGTGAATATATGTGACGTGAAATGGGTATTGCATATGTCTTGAGTGTATTGTATGCATGTGTATGTATAGTATGTGTATAAGAGTGGGAGGGGTGAGTTTTTGACTATATATATGTGGGTATTGGGAAGTATGAGTTTGTGTTTAGGTTTGTGATGTTAGGTGTGTATTTGCATGTACTGTGTGTATGTATTTTTGGGTGTTATGTAGTGTGCATGATGGAAGCTATGTGTGTGCTTGTGGGAAATGGGAGACGTGCAGCCGAGTAGTGAGGTGCTGTAAAGTTCATTTGTGCGTGGGATGGGATGTGCTGTGGGTGTGAGTGTGTACAGGTGTGTTGCTGTGTGGGTTTGTTAGATGGCATGAAATGGGTATTGAAAATGGGAGGAAAGGTTGTAAACATATAATTGTGGCTTGTTCATGGAGAAAACACGAACCAGGAAGACCCACTGTCGTGGCAGTGGGTGTGGGACTCATGAATTATGTTTGTATAAGAATTTAGGGAAAGTATTTACATACATATGACTAAACAAGTGATAAGATTTATGGGTGTTGTGAAGGTGGGTGAGTGAGAAGTTAAGAAAATGAATTCTATGGGGTGAGATGGTTATGGGTACAAGAGTACGACTGAGTGTAAATGGGGAAGATGATACTGTAGCAAGAGAGGCAAAAGCTTTGTTTGTTCAAAAGTAAACTCAAAAGTGTCGCTAAAAGTTATCCTATTCCAGCAGTTTCCTTTCGAATTTTTAAAACATATCTAGAAAATTATTTGGACAAAACTCAAAAGAGTAACTTGAATTAATTTTGCAAGAACTACACACAGTAAAAAAATTTCAGATTTTTCGGAGCTCAGGAAGCGTGCTAACTAAGTTTATTCGTGATAGAGACGTTAGTGTATTACAGAATAGTAAATGAAGTTAATAAATTCTGAAACTCCTACAATGATCTTATGTAGCTAAGATAAGGTAGTTTCTAAAGTTTCGAAGATGTGTAAGGTCGTTTGCTATGTTAGCGGCGTAGCGCCCAAACGGATATAGCGTAATGCTTCATTGTCACGATAGTTATTAAATTATTTCTAAAGAACTCTTCTGAATAGATTCAGACAAAGTGCAAATAGGTAATTATACATAAGTCGGGGGACGGTTGGGTAAAGTTTACTCATCTAAAAGAAACATAATACCTAAACGTGCCCGAGCGTCAATAAATGACATCTGTATAATTTGTTATTTAGGTTTGGATAGTCAAGAGCTAGGACCGGCATTTGAGCAAATACCAGAAACAGATTTTGAGCGAGGTAAGTACCCCTGTCATGTTCCTCCGTATACTTATTTGCAGAAGCTATATTATGTAATTATGTTTTGATCAATTGAAGTTCAAAGATTTATTCTGCATATGTTTTATTTCTAAAATATTTGACGAGAAATGTAATTTGAAAGAATGCCATGGAATGTCGTGTGAGTCATAAAATTTTACTGAGTACATGTTAATGAGCAATAAAACTTGTCTTGGTTGCTGTGCCCCATATTCAACGGGGGAATGTTGGATTTCGGGCCCTGGTCAACGGGGCTCATACATTGATGCATAGTACTATGGCTGGTGGTGCGCCCTTGCGCCCACATGATTATTTTATCCCGGGTGTAGGAGGGATTTCGGGCCCTAGTCAGGGGGGCTCGTACGCTGACCGCAGCATACCTACGAAAAGAAATATATGTTTCTGATGTGAATGGAGTGAATGATGGTTGTACTCAGATTTGAACATCTTTTCTTCTGAAATTCAGGTATATGTGTATATGTATATGAAGGACGTTTTTATGTATGACAATAATCAAATGTTTGAGTTGTTGAAAGAAAACCCATGGCATGTTTTAGAAATTCCAAACTTATTTTAGGAACATGGCTGGTGTATTTGCTGGGCTTTCGCTCATTCCTTATTTTTCAGGTGATTACTCAAGGGAAGCGGAACCGTACAAGCCAAACGGGGGAGTTATGCCCGAAGAGAATTTTTAGAATAATGAGTGCCTACTATTCGAACATTTTAGTCTATGTTAATTTACGTTATGCTTGAACTGATGTAGAGAGCTTAGGTCTCCTAGAGTTTCCTTTATAAGTTTTAAAGACATGTAATGAGAGTGTTATTTGAATGTTTTGGAGGTCCGTAGATTAGAATTAATTTGGAGTCACAGGATTGTAGTAAGGCCTAGCAGAGCCCTGGCAAGTGTTTGAATGGGCCTGCGGCCGGTCACGTGCCTAGCACACGGGCTTACCCGTGGGTTCGGGTCGTGACAGAAATGGTATCAGAGCATTACGATTTTGGGATACTAGAGTTTAAGAAATGATTTCGATGATTAGGTATATGACCTTGTATATGAGTATTTAGGTAACAAGGTCAGGGGTAGAATGGGAAAAAGGAATTCTATTTAAGAAGAGATTAGATTTTTGATGTGCTTTATTGCAGTTTTCGATAATCGACTAAGTCCTTGAGTTGTAGATTGAGAAAACCTTATGTTAACAGACGTTATCTGTGATGTTTGTTTTGTGATAGGGCGATGGCAAACAGGAGTGAGGATAGTCTTTCATTTGAGATTAGTCAAATACCCTCTGAAGGATCCAAAGATTCCAGCCAGGCATCCTACAATGGAAAGAAGAAAACCGGGAAGCGCCCTAGAGAGGAAGTGGTAGATTCAGGAAAGAGAATGAGCCCATCTGAAAGGGAGATAAAATTTTTGAAAGAAGAGATTAAGGTACTTGAGACTCAAGTGGAGAGTATGAGGCTTAGCTTCAGCCTCACTTGGGAGCAAAGGCAGAAAGACTACAATTATTATTTTGGAAGCAAAGTCATAGCATTGCAAAACCGGTTGGGAGATGAAGATGAGATGACCTTCTCTCGAGCTGAAGTACAAGAATGGATCCAGGAGTGGGAAACCTACATCCAGCCCGCAAATAATTAGGATGGGAAAGAAATGAGAGATACTAATAGTTAAATTAAGAAATAAGCAGTGTGTGCCACTGTGTTGGACTCGTTGTTTTAGAACGATATCTTTAGAATCGTTTGAAATAAAGTTACTCAATTAAATTATGTCATATTTATGATTTTAATGCATCTGAGTTGTTTGTTTTTAGAAATGTCAACTCGGCGAGAATTTTTGAACCGCTTAAGTATGTTAGGTCAATGAAAGAGACCAGTGTAGAGTAAATTACATCAATAATTTGATATTATTATTATTATCATTGCAGTGATAAATTGATTATGATTGGAAAATAAAGATTCTTATGAGAGTTCCCTATAGGTTGGAAAGAAATGGCACGAAGAAACGGAGCTCAAAATGATGACGTGTTTAGGATGGTGGAGAACCTCGCTAGAGTCGTGGAGCACCAGGTGACTGCAACTGGGGGGTCATCGATTGAAAAGTTCAAAAGAATGGACCCGCCATCTTTCTTGGGTACCACTGATCCTTTCAAGGCAGAATCTTGGATATCGGATCTGGAAGACATCTTTGAGGTTCTGGGTTGTACCGAGAGACAGAAGGTCGTGTTTGCAGCATTCATGCTCAAGGATGAAGCCAACCAATGGTGGAAGGCCACAAAAAGGGTGAAGGCGGATGAGGTGGCCAATATGGAATGGGAAGGCCTCAAGAATTTGTTCCTCGAGAAATACTTCCCCCAAACCATCAAGGAGCAAATGGAGATCGATTTCATACAGCTGACCCAGGGGAACCGTTCGGTTAAGGAATACGAGGCAGAATTCACTAAGTTGTCTCGTTACACTACCCACTTAGTGGATACAGAAGTCAAACGAGCAAGGAAGTTTGAGAATGGGCTGAGGCTCAGTATCCGGTCTCGCATTTCGACATTAAGGCTAGGGACTTATGCTGAGGTAGTGGATAGAGCCCAAATCGCGAAAAGGGATAGTGAGGACTTGTACCGGTTGAGGGACCAACAAAGAAAAAGGGCCAGAAATAACGAATCTCAAGGAAACAACATGTTCGGAGACACCTCCAAGCGTTCGAAACCTCAAGAAGGAAACAGAGGAGTGCAGACTCAACGGTGGACTGAACAAAGACAGGGATTCGGTGGAACATTCAAAGGAATCCGACAATTGAGAAGGGTGGACAAATGGGAGCACCAAAATGTAGCAGATGCCAGCGCTTTCATCCAGGGCAACCATGTCGGTGGGGAACGAACAGATGTTTTGAATGTGGGCAAGAAGGCCACATAGCTAGGAATTGTCCTAGGGCGCGACCTCAAAATCAGGTGAAGAATGATGCAACAAAGCCTAGGGGAACGGCGAGAGTTTTTGCTATGACTAAGCAGGATGCACAAGCTTCGGACTCGGTGGTTACTGATACACTTCCTGTTTCCTCCATATTTGCAAAAGTATTGTTTGATTCCGGCGCTACCCATTCCTTTGCATCACATGCTTTTATTAAACGCTTGGACAAGCAACTAGAACCATCGGATTCGCCGTTATGCATCTCTACCCCAATGGGGGACTCGGTTGTAGCGGACCAAATGGTCAAGAACTGTCTAATAAAAATTAAGGGGAAAGAACTAGCAGTGAACCTGATTTGTTTAGACATGTTGGAGTTTGATGTCATTCTAGGAATGGATTGGTTGGCAACACATCATGCTTCTGTAGATTGTTTTTTCTAAAAGAGTGACCTTTAACATTCCAGGCCGAGACCAGTTGTTCTTTCAAGGATCTAGTATTGCACCCCCTCAACCTATGGTTTCTGCCTTACAGGCAAACCGACTCCTTAGGAAAGGTTGTCGCGGGTACCTGGCATACGTTATAGATACCCAGCAAAAGGAACAAAAGTTAGAAGACATTTCAGTGGTGAGAGAATTCCCGGAGGTGTTTCCCGAAGATTTGCCGGGGATGCCGCCCGATAGAGAAGTCGAATTTCAGATTGATTTGATCCCGGGGACTGTCCCTATATCTAAGGCACCCTATCGTATGGCACCCATGGAGTTAAGAGAACTTAAGACACAATTGCAAGACCTTTTAGACAAAGGGTTCATTTGCCCTAGTGCATCACCCTACGGTGCACCAGTGCTGTTTGTTAAGAAGAAGGATGGGACAATGAGATTGTGCATCGATTATCGAGAGTTAAACAAGGTGACAATAAAGAATCGTTACCCGTTACCCCGCATAGATGATCTGTTTGATCAGTTACAGGGGGAGAAATGGTTTTTGAAGATTGACCTTCGTTCAGGGTATCACCAGCTAAAAATCAAAGCAGAGGACGTGCCCAAGACGGCATTTCGCACGAGATATGGACACTACGAGTTTTTGGTTATGCCGTTTGGATTGACTAACGCCCCAGCGGCATTCATGGACTTAATGAATCGAGTATTCAAACCTTTCTTGGATCAAATTGTGGTGGTGTTCATTGACGATATATTGATCTATTCTAAAACGAGAGAAGAACATGAAGAACACTTAAGGATGGTATTAAAGATTCTAAGAGAAAAGAAGTTGTATGCCAAGCTTAAGAAATGCGAATTTTGGTTGGATAGAGTTGCATTCTTGGGGCATGTGGTATCAAAAGAAGGAATATCGGTCGACCCTAAAAAGATAGAGGCAGTTGTCGATTGGAATAGACCTACTACGGTGACAGAAATTCAGAGCTTCTTAGGGTTGGCGGGATATTACAGAAGATTTATGGAAGGGTTCTCACGTATAGCAACACCTTTGACTCGCTTGACCCAAAAGGGAGTCAAGTTTGAATGGAGCGAAGATTGTGAGAAAAGCTTTCAAGAGTTAAAGAGAAGGCTAGTCACAGCCCCTATACTCACACTTCCTAGTGGGTCGGGAGGGTTCACGATCTATAGCGATGCCTCCCATAAGGGTCTAGGGTGCGTACTCATGCAAAATGGAAAGGTAATTGCCTACGCTTCTAGACAGCTGAAGCCCTATGAGAAGAATTACCCAACCCATGACCTAGAGCTGGCGACGGTAGTTTTTGCCTTAAAGATCTGGAGGCACTACCTATATGGGGAATCCTGTGAGATTTTTACTGACCATAAGAGCCTGAAGTACATATTCACCCAGAAGGAACTAAACATGAGACAAAGGCGATGGTTAGAACTACTGAAGGATTACAACCTCAACATCCAGTATCACCCAGGAAAGGCGAATGTAGTTGCCGATGCACTTAGCAGGAAGTCGTCTTCGTCAATGGCTACCCTAATTACAAGACAGAGGCATTTATTGGAAGATATGAGAAAGTTGGAATTGGATGTCAGGATCCGAGACTCAGACAAGGACAGTTCATTGAACAACCTAATGGTACGACCCACTCTAATTGATAGAATTAAGACAGCTCAGGAGAACGATGAACATCTACTTAAGATCATAGAAGAAGTAAAGAAAGGAGACAAATCTGAGTACAAGTTGCAAGATGGAATACTTCGTTTCGGCAATAGGATTTGCGTGCCGAGTAATCCCAGTTTAAAAAGAGAAATCTTAGAAGAAGCTCACAGATCAGGTTACTCGATTCATCCTGGAGGCACAAAAATGTACAGGGATCTCCGAGAGACTTTCTGGTGGGGAAACATGAAGAGAGAGATTGCAGAGTTTGTATCTAGATGCCTAGTATGTCAGCAAGTGAAGGCGGAACACCAAAGACCCGCTGGACCTTTACAGCCATTACCGATACCAGAATGGAAGTGGGAACACATCACTATGGATTTTGTTTCAGGATTGCCAAAGACCCGTTCTGGACATGATGTTATTTGGGTAATAGTAGACAGATTAACGAAGTGTGCACACTTTTTGCCTGTCCGAATGACCTATTCGATGGACAAGTTAGCCACCACCTACGTAAAAGAGATAGTGCGTTTGCATGGCATTCCAGTCTTAATCGTTTCGGATAGAGACCCTCGTTTCGTATCCAAATTCTGGGGAAGCTTACAACATGCATTCGGTACTAGGCTACAGTTCAGCACGGCCTTCCATCCCCAAACAGATGGTCAGTCAGAAAGGACTATCCAAACACTAGAAGATCTACTACGGGCTTGCGTACTAGATTTCAAAGGTAGTTGGGATGACCATTTGCCGTTAATCGAATTTTCTTACAACAACAGTTATCAGAGTAGCATTGGGATGGCTCCTTTTGAAGCCTTATACGGTAGGAAGTGCAGATCGCCACTATGTTGGGACGAGGTAGGGGAAAGGAAATTGTTGGGACCAGAATTAGTGCAATTAACTTCGGAAAAGGTCAGGGTTATTAAAGAGAAGTTACGTGGTGCTCAAAGCAGACAAAAGAGTTATGCAGACATACGCAGACGGGAGTTAGAGTTCCAAGTGGGCGACCGGGTGTTTTTGAGGGTGTCACCAATGAAAGGAGTATTACGATTTGGAAAGAAAGGGAAGCTAAGCCCTAGGTATGTGGGACCTTTTGAAATACTTGATAGAATTGGTTCTCTGGCCTACCGTGTAGCGTTACCGCCGGAATTAGCCAGCGTCCATAATGTATTTCACGTGTCCGTGCTAAGGAAGTACATCCCAGACCCTACACATGTATTACAATCAGAGCCCTTACAGGTTAGAGAAGACTACACTTACATCGAACAACCAGTTCAAATTTTGGATTACAAGGAACAGATACTCCGGACTAAGAAAATCCCCTTGGTAAAGGTCCTGTGGAAGAACCATGCAGTTGAGGAGGCCACATGGGAGCGCGAAGATGAAGTCAGAAGCAAATACCCTCATCTTTTCCAAAATGGAGGTACGTAAAAAAAATAAAAATAAAAAAATAATAATACAATTTGGAGGACCAAATTCTTTTAAAGGAGGGGAGAATATAACACCCCAATACTTTTACGGATTTATTTAAAATTATTAGCGGTGAATATAGTTTTACTTAGCGTCGATAATTTTAAGTAGCGACATCTAGCGACAAAAAAAATAAAATCATAACTTATAATTTAGTGATCGCAATTCCAAGAGATATTATTGAGCTATTCAGTGACAAGTAACTTAAACTATATTTTAAATAATTAGCATCGATGTGTAACTTAGCGAAGAATTATTATTATTATTATTATTATTTTCTTTTTAGCATCTATACTTTTAGCGACGAAATAAGTTCCCTAGCACATAAGTTATCGTAAATATTTTATCTTGGACCTTCTCGCAACAATAAAAGGTTCGGAAAAATTTAGAATAACTAACAAAAGTATAAGGGGGATTTTGGCCATTTTTCCTTTTAGGGTTTTGCATATATATATACACACCCAAGATGCCACGGCCGACCCAAAATTCTCCTCCCATACATTCTGTAAACGGCTGAGGCGCAGAGAGAGAGAGAGCGTGGAACGAAGGCGAAGAAGGAAGCAATTTAAGAGATTTTCGACGAGATTTTTGGTAAGTATTCAATCCTTCTCTCTCTATTTTTTTTATGGGTTACGGCAGTAGGTAGAGTATGGCTGCCAAGGCAGCCGTGGCTGCCTAGATCTAGTGAGTATGGCTGCCAAGGCAGCCGTGGCTACCTAGATCTAGTGACTGTTGTGTAGTGAACGTGGTGTGTGACAGGGAAGGGTTGCCGTGGTGCCTGTGGGTGAAGAGGGTTGCTGCCGTGAGGAAAATTGCAGTGAAGAGGGATGGCTGAGGTAAAGGCAACCATGAGTGGGTTGGGTGCATGTGCATTGTGTGTTTATGTGTGAATGTTTGGGTAAGAAAAGACCCATTTTGGCAATGGAGGTGAGAAGACTGTGCGCATGGGTTAGAGAGAGAGAGAGAGAGAGGGAGAACATGAGCTAGATATCGTGGGTAACTACTCTGGCGCAGCCACGGTTTCATTGAGGGGAGCATACGGACAGCCATTGAGAAGTGAAGGAGAAGCTGCTGTAGTGAATATATGTGACGTGAAATGGGTATTGCATATGTCTTGAGTGTATTGTATGCATGTGTATGTATAGTATGTGTATAAGAGTGGGAGGGGTGAGTTTTTGACTATATATATGTGGGTATTGGGAAGTATGAGTTTGTGTTTAGGTTTGTGATGTTAGGTGTGTCTTTGCATGTACTGTGTGTATGTATTTTTGGGTGTTATGTAGTGTGCATGATGGAAGCTATGTGTGTGCTTGTGGGAAATGGGAGACGTGCAGCCGAGTAGTGAGGTGCTGTAAAGTTCATTTGTGCGTGGGATGGGATGTGCTGTGGGTGTGAGTGTGTACAGGTGTGTTGCTGTGTGGGTTTGTTAGATGGCATGAAATGGGTATTGAAAATGGGAGGAAAGGTTGTAAACATATAATTGTGGCTTGTTCATGGAGAAAACACGAACCAGGAAGACCCACTGTCGTGGCAGTGGGTGTGGGACTCATGAATTATGTTTGTATAAGAATTTAGGGAAAGTATTTACATACATATGACTAAACAAGTGATAAGATTTATGGGTGTTGTGAAGGTGGGTGAGTGAGAAGTTAAGAAAATGAATTCTATGGGGTGAGATGGTTATGGGTACAAGAGTACGACTGAGTGTAAATGGGGAAGATGATACTGTAGCAAGAGAGGCAAAAGCTTTGTTTGTTCAAAAGTAAACTCAAAAGTGTCGCTAAAAGTTATCCTATTCCAGCAGTTTCCTTTCGAATTTTTAAAACATATCTAGAAAATTATTTGGACAAAACTCAAAAGAGTAACTTGAATTAATTTTGCAAGAACTACACACAGTAAAAAAATTTCAGATTTTTCGGAGCTCAGGAAGCGTGCTAACTAAGTTTATTCGTGATAGAGACGTTAGTGTATTACAGAATAGTAAATGAAGTTAATAAATTCTGAAACTCCTACAATGATCTTATGTAGCTAAGATAAGGTAGTTTCTAAAGTTTCGAAGATGTGTAAGGTCGTTTGCTATGTTAGCGGCGTAGCGCCCAAACGGATATAGCGTAATGCTTCATTGTCACGATAGTTATTAAATTATTTCTAAAGAACTCTTCTGAATAGATTCAGACAAAGTGCAAATAGGTAATTATACATAAGTCGGGGGACGGTTGGGTAAAGTTTACTCATCTAAAAGAAACATAATACCTAAACGTGCCCGAGCGTCAATAAATGACATCTGTATAATTTGTTATTTAGGTTTGGATAGTCAAGAGCTAGGACCGGCATTTGAGCAAATACCAGAAACAGATTTTGAGCGAGGTAAGTACCCCTGTCATGTTCCTCCGTATACTTATTTGCAGAAGCTATATTATGTAATTATGTTTTGATCAATTGAAGTTCAAAGATTTATTCTGCATATGTTTTATTTCTAAAATATTTGACGAGAAATGTAATTTGAAAGAATGCCATGGAATGTCGTGTGAGTCATAAAATTTTACTGAGTACATGTTAATGAGCAATAAAACTTGTCTTGGTTGCTGTGCCCCATATTCAACGGGGGAATGTTGGATTTCGGGCCCTGGTCAACGGGGCTCATACGTTGATGCATAGTACTATGGCTGGTGGTGCGCCCTTGCGCCCACATGATTATTTTATCCCGGGTGTAGGAGGGATTTCGGGCCCTAGTCAGGGGGGCTCGTACGCTGACCGCAGCATACCTACGAAAAGAAATATATGTTTCTGATGTGAATGGAGTGAATGATGGTTGTACTCAGATTTGAACATCTTTTCTTCTGAAATTCAGGTATATGTGTATATGTATATGAAGGACGTTTTTATGTATGACAATAATCAAATGTTTGAGTTGTTGAAAGAAAACCCATGGCATGTTTTAGAAATTCCAAACTTATTTTAGGAACATGGCTGGTGTATTTGCTGGGCTTTCGCTCATTCCTTATTTTTCAGGTGACTACTCAAGGGAAGCGGAACCGTACAAGCCAAACGGGGGAGTTATGCCCGAAGAGAATTTTTAGAATAATGAGTGCCTACTATTCGAACATTTTAGTCTATGTTAATTTACGTTATGCTTGAACTGATGTAGAGAGCTTAGGTCTCCTAGAGTTTCCTTTATAAGTTTTAAAGACATGTAATGAGAGTGTTATTTGAATGTTTTGGAGGTCCGTAGATTAGAATTAATTTGGAGTCACAGGATTGTAGTAAGGCCTAGCAGAGCCCTGGCAAGTGTTTGAATGGGCCTGTGGCCGGTCACGTGCCTAGCACACGGGCTTACCCGTGGGTTCGGGTCGTGACAATTTGCAAAGATTGTAAATTTTTTGTTAGCCACGTGAGGCTTAAAAAATATTCATTTTTTATGTATTTTGTACAATTTGAGATTCACATCATATAAAAACAAAAATTTTGTTGTAATTAGGGAAGTTCTTTATAGGATAAGAGGGGTTCATCGTTATAATCCAGAACTCTTTGTCAATTCCTTATTTTCTCAACTCTTGTTGTGTAAAGTTCATTTTTGTCAGCAGCAAAGCACTTCATCATTTTGTAGATTATTTCCATCACTTACATGGGAAAAGTTTACCTAATTTTTTAATTTAGTGGTAATCTTTTTCGTAATCCTTCATCGAATCATGATATCTAATGTATAATGCCTGAGATGTTACAAAGATATATGTCGAAGCTCACTAAATATTAATATGAAAACACCACATCGTATCATTTTTCATATGGTTTTAAATAAGCTAAGAGGAGTTTTGCCAAACTCCAAGCCCTCGGTATTAACCTTTTAACACTAAAGAGCACCAAATATCTTAATATTGTCATGGTTGAACAAAATACTTACATCTTATAAAGGCAAACAAGAACATGGTTGGAAGGAAAATGAAAGAATAATTTTTTTTCTAACTTTTGGCAGGACAAAAAATATGGTCTGTAACACTAGAACTTGAAAATCAAATATCAAAACTATTTGCATAAAAGCAACTTCATTAATTACTTGCTTTCATGGTCTAGAACAGTCCATCATATGTATATAAGGCCATCTTAAAGTAAATTTATCAACTTAAGTAATGCATTTCGAGATATTAAAATAATAGAAAGAAAACACTAATTGCATTTTTGCAAAGTAGTTGAATATTGATACAAACGGATGAATACAGTTGCATCCAATTACTTTTTTTTTTTGCAAAGTAAGACCTGTGTTACGACTACCATATCCTCATAACCTTAAATCTACACGCAACTCACTCATCAAATCTTCTCAGCGCAATTTTTTCAAACAGGTGGTGCCCCCTTCAACCTCCACAAATCCCCTCACCTATCCTTAATTTCATCCAACAAATCAATTGTCAATGTCAAGATCTAGGAGAAATCTCAAAATTCTTGCTGTTTTGCAGAGTAGTTGGATATTGATACAAACGGACTAACACAATTGCATATAATTACTTGTTTTTTTTTTACGAAGTAAGACTTGTGTCACGGCCACCATAACCTGCTAACCTTAAACCTATACACAAATCACTCATCAAGTCTTCTCAGCGGCATTTCATCAAACAGTTAGCGCGCCTCTTCAGCGTCCGCAAACTCTCTCACCTAATCCTTAAATTCATCCGACAAATTAGTCCCCTCAATGTCTAGATGTAGAGGAAATCTGATGCGAGACTTGGGCCGGTTGGTTGGTGGGTGGGTAGAGGCGGGGTGGGGGAGCTTGTGCGTATTGAAGTTTGGGTAGTTTGGAGGGAAGATGGGGAAGGGTAGTTTGGGTAAACAAAAATTAAAGTTTTGAAAAAACTCATTTTTTTAGAGCCCTCCCTTGTTCAGAAATTTAGAAAGCTAAACTCACTTTCTCTTAAGTTTATATAAAAAAAAAAACCAAAACCCACCTTCTACAAATATTTATTCCTAAAACCCCTTATTTCCTAATTTTTTTGAACGCTTTCCCTATCCCAATGTCCGATATAGGCATTCCAAGCCCTTTGGAATCAAGCTCACTGAATCATTCCCAAGGTTTAACACTCGTCCACAGCTAGATCTGTGCTACAAAACATAAAGGATTAAATAGCTAATGACCCCCTCTACTTTACACGCTGTGCGATTTGCCTCCCTCCACTTCAAACTTAAGCATTAAACTCCCCCACAGTTATTGAATCTGGGCACAGTTGACGGAAAACATCCAACTTAGCTGTGTTTTTGGAAGGAAACATATGACGTCCAAAATGTATTTTTTGAGACCAAAATGACCTTCTAGTCACAAACTACATTCCTTACCTTCATTTCTTTCCTAACAACTTCCAGCAGCCTCTTTGCTTCCTTTACCAGCCTCACAACTACATTTGGGTTCTCTACTCACATATCTCTGCCATAATGGATCACAACGCTATGTCAGAATGAGGAATCAACATATGGCGAGACAGCACCGGCAAGGGTGCTTCCAATCGCAGTGGCGTTGACTAGATCGGTGGCGTCGAGGTGGTGCACATCTCGATGGCTGCGATCGGGAGGGGCCGATGGTCGGAGGTCCCTAACAACGGCTGGTGATTGGATCTGGACCAACGGCGGATTTGGTTACACGGGAGTTTGGGCAAAAACTTGCCTGACATCGATTGCGGTGGATCGATCTAGATGAATGAGTGACGGCCGAATGTCGATTTGTGCACCTGGTCAGAATACCGACGATGTTGGTGCTGGCTGTGATGCGTGCGTCGTCTGGGCTGGTAACTGTGGCCACCGACGGCGATGCTTCACTCGGCCATCTCCAAAGTTCTTCTGTCTCTCTCACTCTCTGGATTTGATTGCTGTTTCCGATGTGTAGCTGATCCGGCAGCTTAGCGGCGACAGTGGTGTTGGCGGTGATGGCCCTGCCTGGCGCCAGTGGCTGTGATGGTGCACCGCTCGATCGGTGCAGAGCTGCTCGGTAGAGATATGTGGGTAGGGTTTGGTTAAAGGTAATGAGAACGCAAGATGAAAAATATGAAGGGGTCAGTCTCTGGTTTTGAGAGAAGATGAAAGGAGAGAAGCAGAGAGATTGAGAGGCTTTGAGCAGAGAGTTACGACAAAATTAACACGACATATGGGAAGGATAAAAATGACATTTGACATAGATTTGTTACGTCGCGTTAACTGTACTCAATTTTCTTAACTGGAGGGGAGTTTAGTACTTAAATTTGAAGTAGAGAAAGATAAATTGCACGCCGTATAAAGTAATGAGTCATTAGTTATTTAACCCAAACATAAACCTCAGTACCCTTTGAGGCTGACCAGAAGAACAATCGGAAGCAGAAAACATAAACGCACAAGACATAAATTTTAGTTGCACAGTAAGTACTCGAAACTTCTCCGCACTGCAGGGCTTCACTAGCAGAGAAGCAAAAATGTCGATCCTTCAAAAGTCTCTCTCAATCTCAACACCCACCCACACCCTCTCATCATCATCTACTCTCCTTTCCACCCCAGCCCACCTCTTCCTCACCTCCAAACTCACCCACCTCAGCCTCACCGCCACCCCCTTCAAGCCCGCCCCAATCCGCATGGGCGGCGGCCCAAGAACCTACCCCGGCGGCGTATCAAAATGGCAGTGGAAGCGGATGCAGTCCAAGAAAGCCAAACAACTCCTCAAGGCCCGACTGGCCCGTGAGCGCCAAATATACGAGATGCGGAAGCGGGCCGAGCTGAAAGCCGCGGTATCGGAGTTAGAGAGGCCCTGGGAGGTCGTTGCGAAGGCGCCTACTCTGTTCTCGGCTAAGGCCGATGAGCAGGTGAAGGTGCTGGCTGACAGGTTTCAGAGGGCTGGTGGGTTTGATCTGTGGTCCGAGAAAGACGGGCCGCAGCTGTTTGGTGGCGAAGTAGATGAAGTTCCTTCGTCTAGGTTTTTTCCGAAGGGGGTTGTTCATAGTATCAAGCCGTATGCAAAATTTGATGATGATTTTGATGGGGCTGATAAATTGGGGGAAATGGGCAATCAACCGTATGCGAATATTGATGATAGTTTTAATGAATTGGGGGAAATGGGTGTACATAGGAATGGTTATAATGGTAAAAGTTCTAGAAGGTTAAGAGACGTGGGTGGTTTGGCACAGAAGGAATTAAAGGGGCAGCCATGTGAGGGTGGAAGTGGGAATGGTTCCAAAGGGAATTTTAGGAAGAAGGGAAACAGAAGAAGGTTTGAGGTGTCAAATTCGAGTGGTTCGAATGGGTTGGATTTGGAGCGAGTTGGTTCTGATGAGGAACAAAGTGGGAGGAATGGCGGAGTGCGTGATAGTGGCGGAAAGTTTAGTAGGGGCAGCGGGAAGAAGAAATTTGGAGGCTCGGAGAAGGAGGTATATGATATGAGTTTGCATAAAGATGGGATTTATGGGATCCAAACAGAGAATTGGGACTAAAAATGCAGTTAAAACTTCGATGATCTAGCTTTGGTATTGATGTTATGGAAGAATTTGCAGAGTTAGGAGCAGGAGGGGGAAGGTTTAAGCAGAAATTAGTGACATTCGGATGAGAGATTGATTGTCATAAATATCCAAAGCTATTTCAAGGTTATGGAATTTGGCATTTGAGGTAGGCGAAGATCAAGATTTTGGAGGAGATAAGGTCTAACAAGTCATTCTTCTAGGAAGTATAGATTTATATGTATCTCTGCTACTCTGCCTGGCAGACTGTATGTTGTGTCTACTATTATGTGTAAATAATAAAAATTTAGATAGATGAAAGGGTTGTCTCATGCTTCATGTTTTTGAATTCAAGGAGCCATTACAATGTTGGAAATGCAATTCACATAGACTAACGATATTTGCTTCTTGTGGTTACACTGCCAAAATTATGAGCTGGATTTAAGTCAACTTTGACCAACCAAATCCTTGGGAGATTCTGCCTACAAACAATAAATTCTTGTAAGACTCCAACATTACTTGCCCAGCTGATTGGCTGACTTCATGCTGCACAAATCAAGACGCTACGATGACCTCACCTACGGCCAGTCCAACTTGGTTTCATAGGATTATGTGTAGTAACATGTAGTTTTAATGGATTTAGTCACTGATTCTGAGGTTGAAAGGATGCTTCGTTATTTCACGGATGGGGAAATTACCTTAATAGATATTGGACGACATCTGAGTTCATTATAGTTTATGCATTAGCCATGTACTTCTTTAAAGATATAGGAAAGAGAGTGGTTTATAAGATAAAGTAACTAGGCAAGTCTTTGAAGTTGGGTATATAGAGTTAGCGCCTTTGATGTTGTTGGAATCCCAATTCATCGCGATGCGAGCAGGGTTGAAGATTAAGAAAATCTCACGTGAACTGGAAATAGTATCATCATTTGAACAGAAGGCAACCAGCAAATGATATCATTGAATCAGCCGATTAAGTTGTAAGTTGTGGGACAAGTGGTTTGGAAATACGTGATTTGTTTAGGCTAGTCCTTATTCCTCAGCACACATGGCTTTTGCCAAAGTAGTTTGCAGTTATAGAAACAGGCCGCACGCATTGCTTTGGCAAAACCCATGCTAGCTGTGGGAATAGGGCTAGCGTTTGTTTATACTACCTGGTATCTACATCGAGGGTTCTTGTTCATTGGACTTTGCTGAAGCATTGATTTTAACTTGAGGAGATTAGCTAACAGGTTATAGAAAGATAGTGATTTGGACACACCACGGACATGCTACTGTGGTGGTGGTAGGAAACTGAAAGCTAGCTCTTTAACCAAAATGTACCTGCATCAAGTATTGGGTTTAGGCGCCAGTGTTTGGCATATGTTGACGAGAATTGTGAGATGGTTTACTTGATACCCATTTGGAGTGTTGGTGCGGGAGGTAGAGAGAGTTTTCGTTGCTAGGGGAGAGGGTGGTACAATTGTTTCATTATAGAAACTAGATTTTGGTAGAACTTATGCTAGAATTAGAGAGATGTTTTACCCCATAGTCATCAGGCATGGAAGTCTAATAGGAAAGATATGTATCAAGATTTTGGTGAAGTTGGCACTAAAAGTCTGGTTTGGTGAATTTGTTTTGGGAAATAAATGAAATGTAACCAGACATAAATTAGGAAACTGCTCTATGTTGGCGATGAACCCCATGGGCATCCAAATTCAGGAGCTCGAGGGAGAGGATCTTCTAGTCCACAAAATTCTCCATTGCAAGATCTGCTGCTCCTAGCCAGCTATCTCCCCCCATTTAAACACCAGGTAAGATCCCACCCGGGCTGGCCAACAAGCCATGAATCTTGAAAATAATGTTCCCTTTACGATCATGTAGTGAGTTAAGAAATATGGCTTCTAGCACTACCATAGCATCAAAATCCGCGAAGACTTTCCAGAATCAACACTCCCCAAGCAGTCTTCTTGCCCAATAAAATTGCCCTGCACCAGCATGCCGTCTATTGACATGAACAAAACCAATCAACCTGGAGCCTCAGTGGTCTCTAATAATACTCGGCTTGGTCAGTATCTTCTTTAGCACTCCATCTACGTTAACCTTAATCCAATCCAGATTAGGAGGGGCCTAATGAATGAGAAAAGAATCTGAAGAAGAACCAAAATAGTGAAGATATTGTAGGATTACACACTTTGTTTAAGGAGGTTGAGTAAAGAGCGTCTATCGTTTTCTATGACAATGATTACCCTGCTAGCTAAACAATATATACATATAAAAGAGGCTAGGTTGTCAATACATTCACTTTGGTATACAGTGCCTGATAGTGAAGAACATTAGATTAATTTGAGCTCAGAAAGAAAGGGAAAAAAGGAGAAGACTAAGAAGAAGCATAAGGATAAATTTTTATGTATACATTGAACTACACACAGTTATTAAACTCGGTTCACTATCTTGAATTCATCTGTGTTTGATGAGTATAGTCGAAGCTTAATCGTTTAAATCTCTCCTTTTATCATCTGTTAACTCTAGCTGAACAGTTTAGTAGTCCATCGTCTGCTCAACCGATGCGCACCTGATTCCATTCTATCAGTTGGGCCTATAAGCACAGAAATGCCTCCTTTATATATCTGTTCTTAGTCATCAAAGGTCAAGCTTTATCCTTTATTTTCTCCATGCTTTTGACTTCTTAGGCTTACTATTACAAGGTCAACTAAGGGCAAGACAGAAAAAAGGAAATCTAATCTCTCCTTGCATTATTACTAAGCTAGTTAGTTCCCTTCGTTAACACGCATCCAGAGTCTAACAAACATGTTTTTTTCTTTCCCTGCTCATATAGTGCACTCTTTAAGCCTAGTTGGACACGTTTTATTTTACTAAACTAGTACTACACAATATAGTTCAAACCATTTTTGTTTCGTCGCCATATGGATTAGAGGACGATAGCGCATTGCATTTGTTGTTTCGAGTAGCAAATTGAACATTGACTTTTTTCTCCAATCGCTCTGATTTTCAGCCAATCAAATTTTATATTGGTGATACTCCCGCAATGGGACCTCGCCACCACTCCCTGCAACAAAGTTCATGATATTATCTTGATTCTTAATAATAACCTTTTGATTGATATTGGTCAAAATTTGTATCGCCGCTGCATGCTGAATATAAATTTATGTACTTGGTGCTAACTTATGCTGCTGTTACTGCTGCTTCCATGTGGCGAATTGTCTTCCTTGTGCAGTTTATTGAGTCAGAAGCTTGGCAATTTTGGAGCATCTTCTTCATTAAATATTGAAATTGAAATTCTGAAATTGTTAGTTAGATATTATTTGGAACATATGGGGAAAATTCGGGTAGAAATTGAGAATGAGTTAAAGCAGTTATTGCAAGGAAGACAGTTTAGTAATTTGGGAAATTGCTGAATAGTGCAAAAATAATTCTCCACTAGTTGAGTGAGAAATGGGCTGCTCGAGTATTTCGTCGATCATGTAGTCAATGGCTTAATCAATTTCGTTGCTTTGACTGGTATGAAAAGCCTTCAAATGAACAGCTTCTGAAGGGGATCATGAATCAGCAACACAATTCTAATAAGAGCTCCCTTTGGATAGGTGGTACTGTTTTTTAACCCCATGATTCACATTCCCAGCTGTATGCCTGTATCTATCCAGCATTATAGTGTTGCTAATATCTACGAGCATTTGCTTAGAGATTAAATGTAACCAGCTTTTTCGTTTTGCTTAGAGATTAAATGTCCTTGGGAGTAGCCAGGTAGCTGGTCTTCAACTTATGATACTAAAATGGTACACTTTAGCTTTAAAATTCTTGTAATTATTGTGGTGTCATGATAATGGTATTAGCTTGTTGCTTAATATCATCATTTGCCTGATGCTAGTCAATTTTTTTTTTTAGCAGTAGTCAGAACCCTTTTTGAGAATCTCAAGCTAGTTTCTGCTCACCTTAGTGCTGATTATGATGGACTCTATGGTTGGTGCTAACTAATGCTAATGCTAATGCTAATGCTAATGCTAATGCTAATGCTGATGCTAATGCTGAT
The DNA here is from genome assembly GCA_033070095.1 of Escallonia herrerae. Classification (NCBI taxonomy): domain Eukaryota; kingdom Viridiplantae; phylum Streptophyta; class Magnoliopsida; order Escalloniales; family Escalloniaceae; genus Escallonia; species Escallonia herrerae. The sequence goes on from JAVXUP010000906.1 coordinate 241,874, forward strand.
GCTACTGATGCTACTGCTACTGCTGCTGCTACTGCTACTGCTGCTGACATGGGGGAATTTACTCCATTATGCAGGGGATAGAAAGCCCTACTTGGCATGCTAAAAGTACCTCCTTTATCAACCTAAGGATGAAAAAACGAAGAAGAAGAAGAAAGAAAAAATATGTGGATTGTGGAATGGCTAGTTGATATGTAAAAAGCAGCCAAATGAACAGCTTAAAGGGTTATCTTCCTACTCTGAGCTTACTTTGGATAGTAACTGGACAAGCCTTTTGGTTCACTGCTCTGGATTGATTTGATGCAATAGTTGATGGAAATGGAGCCGCCACTTATGGCCAGGCGGACAGTTTATTTCTTTGTTTGGTCTGGATAGTTTCTTCTTGCTGTCAAAACTTGGAAGAAGAGTAGGACATGATCTGGTGCCATTTGCTTTTGGTTTGAATTGATAATAGATTGGTTGATGAAACTTGTTCCTGATACACATATAGAAAGCTTTTAAAGGTAGAAAAACTTTGACACCAGATATCCATTTCCAGATAATGGTGTTAAGGACGGCCTGAAAAGAACCTGATTCTGGTTCATTGCATTTCGGGTTTGGTTCTCAGAGAGGTAATGCATATTCTTTATGATATGAATCATCACCTCCCTCTCCGCATGCAATTCGTGCTCTCTCGAGGTTTGACTTTCATCTTCCTGCTACTTGATCCAGTGTATACTCCTGATGAAGATGATTCCAAATCACCTAACCGACCAATCTGAATGCCTTAATGTGCACAAACTGTTTATTTAGGTAATCCCAATTAACTTTCACTGAAGTTGCATAATCTTCAGAGTTGAATAATTGAATATGTGACAGTAAAATGGTTGTGGATTAGTAAAGTGGTTGTGGATTATTGCGTATTACTCTTAACCGTTTACAACTCGCCTAGGATTTTCTACTGTACAACACTTCTGCTATAACAAAAAAAAATGCTACTAAATACATTTTAGCAGCAAAAGATTATCACTACAAATTTTAGCAATAGTGACAAAATACTTTTACTAGCAATGTTTAACAGTAGATAATTTTTATCTAGTTACAATCATGAAAATTAACAGACAGTCGAGGATACGCGAGATCTGCGACTTTTAGTATCCTAAGGCAATATCTATAGGCCGCAAAGTTTGAGGATTTGATGCCTTATATATATATATATATATATATATATATATATATATATATATAGGGAGCTGATCCGTTGATAGCGCTAGTAAAATAAAAGATTTTGCTAGCGCGATCGGGCCGTCCATCCCGAACCAGATTTTTTTTTTTTCAAAAGCTGTTAGTCGTCCGCTACATAATGTAGCGGACATACTTTTTTACTATATTGCCCATCGTCCCTCGTCCATAACTTTTTTGGCCTGACACTGTCAGTCGTCCGCTACACTGTGTAGCGGACGACTTCCGACAACTTTTTGACTGACACGACTGGCACAATTCCAGACTTGTCTGTACCATTAATTCTGCACACGTCCGCTGCACCGTATCGCGGACAGTATTGCCTGCCTAATCACCTCCTTCAGCACAATTTTCTTCTCCTTCAGCACTCACTTCCATTTTCAGCTCCCTTCAAGTTTCGAGTAACACTTGCTTCAAGCTTCACTCAAGCAATGTCAGTTTGTGAATGGTGAAATTTTCTTTATGGATTGATTGGTAAAGTATAATTTATTTGTTTGGACAAAAAAGTATAAATTTTTTTATGTTCTAGAAATTTGTCACTCTATTCATCAATTTATGATGTTCTACTCTAAATTTTTTATGATGTTCTAGACATGATGTTCGTAAAAAAGGTATAATTTGTTAACTTTAAATAAATCATTATAGTTTAATTCGATTTTTTTAGGTTCGATAACTTCGAAAAATTTATCCTATTTAAATTCGAATTTTTTGAGATATGTTTGTTGTATTTTGGCATGATGAATTTGTCTATTTATCTTAGTAATTTTAATTTGTTATGTTCAATAAATTAATAATTATTAATTTGGAGACACTTTTGAGATTATGTACATGGTATGTTTGTCATCCTAAATTGGTCTATTGGCCAAGATAATTTTTAGGTAATATTTTCAGTTAGAAATGCCATTTGATTGTTAAGCGTAGTCTATTTCTACATAGGTCTTGTTTCACAATGTCTGATTTCGTGTAGGTCTTGTCTCACAATGTCTGATTTCGTGTCGAGCTCCAACGTCCCCGTAGATGCTAGTGATCCGTATCTAGGACGAACGTTTCAAACATTGGAAGAAGCTGAAGAATGTTTTCGAGCGTATTCATTGAGGGTTGGTTTTGGCATTAGAATAAAGACTACAAGAACAAGCAACGTAACAAAAAAGATATGCTCTCGCTTATACGAGTGTCATAGGGGCAGAAACCCACAGCAAAATGAGACACGCGTAGGCAATGATGACAGTGATGACGAAATAGGATATTCGCGTAGAAGATGGGACTGCTTTGAGCGCACAAATTGCCAGGTCAAGATGTTCGTAAGCTACAAACCCAAGCAAGATCATTGGCTTATTACCAGCCTGGAACTGGCACACAATCACCCGTTAGTAACTCCTTCTAAGGTGAGTCAGATGCATCAACACAAGAAGATGGGTAAGGTCGCGAGGAGCCTAATTCACACAATGAGCAATGCGCGAATTGGACCTACTGAGATTGTTAATGTTCTTGCTGAACAGGCTGGGGGAATTCAAAATTTAAACTTTAACACGACAGACGTTCGTAACGCGGTCCGAACCCATAGACGAGCCGCGTATGACCTCAATGATGCTCAATCTACAATGAGCCTATTGAAACGGATGCAGATGGAGGACCCGCAGTTTACCTTCGATTATAAACTTGACGATGAGCATCGAGTTAGTACAATTTTTTGGGTCGACGGTCGTTCGAGGCTAGCTTATAAGCATTTTGGGGATGTCGTGACTTTCGACACCACATACCGTACCAACAAGTACTCGATGTCGTTCGCTCCTTTCACGGGCGTCAATCATCATTATCACTCCATCCTGTTCGGGTTCGCCTTGTTAAGGGACGAGAGCGAGGGTTCTTTTGTATGGTTGTTTAGGACGTGGCTGGAAGCAATGAACTTCAAAGCACCCAAAGTGATCATCACCGATCAAGATTTGGCAATGAAGAAGGCTATTGCTACCGTCTTCCCAGACACCCGGCACAACTTGTGCACTTGGCACATAAGCAACAAATACCCTGAACGTCTGCATCACGTGTACGCAAAGTATCCAGACTTTAAACAGGATTTTGACAAGTGCGTTAACAAGTCGTTAACGATTGAGGAATTCGAGGAGAGGTGGGAAAAGCTTGTTCGGGATTACTCATTGCAAGACAACGAGTGGCTCCAGCACTTGTACGAGCGCAAAGAGCAATGGATTGGCGTTTACACGAGGAGGTATTTTTAGCGGGCATGAAAACGACGGGCAGGAGTGAATCTATGAATGCCACGTTCGATAGTTATGTGGGTACAACTACCAATTTGAAGAGTTTCGTTGCATCCGCACAAAAAGCGGTTGCTTCGTTGTTCGTAAAAGAAAGGGCTGCAGACTTTGCAACAACGTACAAACAAAGGAGAAGGTTGCTTGAGACCCCGCTGGAGCTGAACGGTGCCAAAGTCTATACGAAGGAGATCTTCTTGCTATACCAAGTAGAGCTGCGAAAATCGGGATGATACAGTATAAACAAGGTGGCAGAAATGTCTACGCGTGAGTACAAGGTTTATTCGCTCGTGAATGACCTCGTCCCTGAGAAGCTGCGCAGAATTTATACGGTGAGCCATGACACATTGACAGATTCGGTGACATGTGTTTGCAAGAAGTTTGAGTTCCATGGCATCCTGTGTAGACACATTCTGCTGTTTTTCACCCAGAAGAATATCAGGGCAATCCCCGATAAATATGTCCTGCCACGGTGGACGAAAGGTGCAAACAGGTTGCACGGTACCATTGCCTTTCCGGAGCACCCGTATACTGACTTTGAAGAATCAGAGACGTTGCGGTATAATCATCTGGTGACGATGTTCACCCGTTTGTCCGTAAAAGGTGCTGCTACAATGGCCGCATATAAACATCTCCTCGAGGTAGCTCAGCAGCAAGAGCCCATCGTCGACCAGTTGGAAGCAGCTTCAGTCAGCAATGCGGTTGACATTGAGCCTACTACGGGATCAGAAGATGACGAGCCGGGGGAGGAAGACAACAATGATATCCGGCCTTTGGACTCAATTATATCGCAAACGAAAGGCCGCAAGAGATCTACGCGGATGAAGAGCTTTATTGAACAGGCAACTCAACCTAAAAAGCTGAGAAGGTGTGCATTGTGCAACAAAATGACCGACCATGACAAGCAGAACCATTACAAGGCATTGGGGATAAGTCCAGGGGGTTTGCAAGAAGAGGAAGAAGATGACGCCGAAGATGAGGAAGAAGCAGCTGCAATGGACCTTTAGATTTTTGTATAAGCCATCAAGTCTGTTTGACATTTGCAATAATGCGTAATATTCTTTTGATGAGATTATCTTTCGACCGAAGACTGGAAGGTTATTTCTGATGGACCTATTAGAGCCGCCATCAAATCTAACTTTAGGTTTTTTTTTTGTGGTTGGCCCGTCCGCTACACTATGTGGTGGACGGTGCAGCAGACACCCAAATTTTTAGTTGTCTAGAGTATCCGCCTTACAATATAGCGGACAGTCCACAACACAATATAGCGGACAACTTGGTATGCCTTATGTCCGGTACACAATCTAGCGGACGTGTCACTTCTTTAAATACCAATCAGATCAGCCTTTCTTCTTTCTCCCGTCAAAACTTCTCTGTCTCAAACATCTCACCCACCCGCGACCCCCTCTTCAGCGACCGTCCTGATGGCTTCTGCTTTGGTGAACCCCACGTTTCAGTTGGCAGACACTTCTTCAAGGTCATGACGCCTGGGTTTCATACAAAACTTGTAGGCCATCCCTTTTTTTATGTGTTTTCGTGTGTGTTAAAAGTTTATATTTGGTTAAAAACTTACATGTCTTATATTGAATGCGATAGGCCATATCGGTAGCCTTTTGTAGATTGCTTACCACACTCTGGTTCGAAGCAACTTTAACCAGCCGCAAGGGGTCATGGCTTGTTAAAATCAAGAAGAAGTGTGGCCAAGAGCAAATTTGTTTCGAAGAGGGTTGGAGCAATTTCTGCAAGCAGCACGACCTCAATGAAGGGGACTTTGTAATCTTTTAACACAAGGGGCATATGCATTTTCAAGTGACGGTGTTTGACCATAGCACTTGTGAAAAAGCTTCCCCCCCCCAATGTTGAACTCTGAGCCCTAATTTTGTGTAATTTGAACAACTTAGTAATTTGAAAGATTGTGTTGTTTCAACTATTTTAAGGTGTTCTTAATTTAAGGTTGTTAATTTTGCATTAGAGAATTGTGATTATCGATCGTTGATTTTAGATTGTTAATTGATGATTTTTGATTGTTAATCGTGCATTTGAGATATTGAGGTTGTCATGGTCGGTCATTTGGACGTCCAAATATAGAAACTCTGATCTCCAACTCCTAAAAAAAATTTATTCCCTCTACGTCCGCTACACTGTGTAGCAGACGGCGCAACAGAAACTCTCAACGTCAACACTTAGAAAATTTTCCCCCATTTTTGTTCCCTTTGCGTCCGCTACACTGTCTAGCGGACGGAGAAGCAGAACTCTCAAGGTCAACACTTAGAAAAAATTTCCCCCAATTTGTTCCCCCACTTAAAAAAAAATTGTTCCCTATACGTCCGCTACACTGTGTAGCGAACGGGGAAATAGAAGCAGTCAACTTCAACACTTGGTAATTTCTTGGGTCTATGGACATCCGCTACACTGTCTAGCGGACGGAGAAGAAGAAACTCCTAAGGTCAACACTTGGAAAATTTTCCCCCAGTTAAAAAATTTTTGTTCCCTCTACGTCCGCTACACTGTGTAGCGGACGGAGAACCAAAAACTCTCAACTTAACACTTAGTAATTTTTTTGGTCTATGGACGTCCGCTACACTGTGTAGCGGACGGAGATGCAGAAACTCTCAACGTCAACACTTAGAAAATGGCCGTCTATGGACGTCCGCTACACTTAGGAAATTTTCCTGTTTTGGACGTCCGCTACACTGTGTAGCGGACGGATAGAGACCAACAGCCAAAAGATTTTCCCCTATTTTGTTTCCCACCATTCAATCATTCTCAAAGAGAGCAAAAAAACCAACTCTAATCAAAATCTAATCAAATCAACCCAAATCAAATGTCCACTGATATGGACACAAATCAGTCATCAATCAACATCTTCAACACAAATCAACTGATCTCAACACAAATAAAATCACACCAATGACAGCTTTCTAAAAATCACGATTTATTAAAAAAATTATTGTAATGGTACAATGTCAACTAGGGGTCCTCATGTTGAGCCGGATTTTCAATAAACCTAATCGCTCTAGGCCGGCCTTTCAAAATTTGCCAAGCTATCCTATATCTAAAGCATTCTACGCATTCTAAACTCCAGGCGGCCGCCATGAGGCTCTCAGACCGACATATGTAATCCATGTACATGCAAAGGAAGACGCCGTAGTCCAAAGTATTAGGTTGCTTGGGCCTCCTCTTCTTCAATCAGAAATGGAGCTTTGGTCGCGCTGGTACGGTAGACCACGGATAGCATTGACCATGGCACAAAATAGATTCTGCGAGAAACAAAAAATGGCACACGACACGAGTTAACATTTACAATTAGCAAGTTACAATAAGCATTAAACAACAATCGTAAGATTACCATAGAGTCCAACTGGGTTTTATACATTCCCAGCACAGGCATGTGGAGGGTATCGTCTGGAGACTGTCGATCAGCGATATGACTTTTTTTGTTGGTTCATAGCAAACCAAGTACTAGTGGCTTTCCCCTAGAAATGGGATTAGAAACACGTGGGCAAGCATTGTGCTCACTGGACTATCCCTATTCAGATATGCTCGTAGGTTATCCGACGGTCTCCACTGACTCAACTTTTTCTTCCCCCTTCGTTCGACCCACTCATGCCATTCACCCACTAGGAGGCTATGAAAAAAGGCATCCACCAAAAATACGCTCGGATACTCGTTCAGCCGCCCCCGGCCCCTTTCCTTTAGAATCTCCACGTAGGTAGAGATGACGTCGTTGTCTAACCAACTCCCTGGAGCCAGGGAGGACATTTCTCCCAACGAGTAACAGTAATCCATGCCCTCCAGGTGATTCACATTATATAACGTTTTGTCTCAGGGGAACTCGCTAAAATACCGCTCTTTGATAATTTGGCATTTATACGGCTTTAGGGGTTTCAATGGATGCCCTTTGCGATATTGCCCTCAGTGTAGCCTGACCCCGCTACACTGTGTAGCAGACCGACGGATCTTGCACTCCTTCGGGGGGGTTGACATATTGCCCTCTTCCGTGACAGATGGTCCCGCCCACGGGACAATGGGTAGTGTCTCAGACAGACTGATGTTTTTGAAACCCCAGTCCTGCGTGACTTGACTCTGAGAGAGGGGTTGGGATTTCGAGTCCAGAAGCAAAGAGAAGGAGGGCGCACTGTACTCTTCCCACGGCGCTTGAGCCTGGCCCATGGTATTTGGTGGTTCCCAATCACCACCCATTCCCAGTACAGAGGGACCACTGTATCCCTGGCTCACCCCCGAAGTCTGTCTTGAGGGATCACCGTATCTCGAGGGATCACCGTATCCCGAGCTCACATAAGGGGGCTGTCACCACGGTTCTCCCATTCCTGGGTTGACGCCCGAAGGCTGTCCGGATGCTTGGCGTTAAAAATTCCCGCAGCCATACGCCAACGCTTCAGCCTGTTGGCGAAGCTCCTCGCCCATTGCATCCACCAGATCCTTCCCACTCGCTCAACTTCTGGAAGAAGGCGAACGAGGCATTAACCTACATCCAAAGAGATAATAAATAAGTAACTTCATACACACACTTAGAATCATCAAGTTCAATTAAAAGCACTGGTTGGGCAACTTACCAGATTGTATGACATCTGCTCATCGATCTGACCCCTAGGGTGGTACTTCTCTCCGCGTTCAAACCTTACTGGAGCTACTCTCCTCTGGGTGATGTGGTAGTACCACTCATTGTACTGTTCAATGCTGATCACGGGGTCAGGCTGTGACACAATGGCCGACAGCGTGTCTTGCCAGGAATCCCAAACCTCAAGTTATCGTGCGCACAAGTTGTTCGCATTCGCCTTGCCAAACCGTCAGACACCCGGTGGGTTCCTGTTACCCCTCATATTTGGCGCATCGGCTGGCAACCCCTGCAGGCAGTCAAAATGGCGCATAGCACGATCTGGCAGCTGCCACTCTACGACCTCGAAGTGGATCAGGGGTGTGCGTTGTAACCAGGAGAACGTGAAGACGAACGACTCCCCCACCATCGCGCCAAACGTTTGTACGGTGCCCATCATATATGGCTCGGAGATAGCGAGTCGAGCTCCCCCCGATAGTATGTAATGTTGTGATGGGGATCGTCTCTCCTCTGGTAGTGGCTGTCCTTGCGGCTGTACTCCCAGGCGCACAATCGAGGCCACACATTATCCGTTCCGTCCCTACGCCTGAGTGCGGCGGTAGCAAGGTGTTCATAAGACCACACCTAAGAGTAAAGACAAATTAAATAAAATATCGTCAAAATTTATTGTCGATTCAAAAAAAAATGAGCACGTAGCGACGGCCTCCCCCGCACTCCTCTTCACTCGTGCGGCAAGAGCTCTGTTTGCCTTGCGCGCTCCTGCGGGTTTCCTGTGTTGCATACCTCTTGAGAAGGTAACGGCCCGAACGATCTTGCCCCTTTCGTCATGCCTTCCACGCATCGTAGCGGGAACGTGCCATGCGACACGAGTGGCGCTCAAGTCGGATACGAGTGTGGGCTGAAATTATCTGAGCAACGGTCGTGCCCCGCGATCGATCGAATGCTAATCGGCATGCTTTCTCAACGCAGAGGCCATGACTCGCGACGTGATCGATTTGTATGATATAGCTGCAATAGCAAGACACACACATATAGCTTTAGAGTCGGCCCTCGTTGCCTTGCGCAATGCTCGGCACAGATACGCAAGAGTTGCTGCACCCAAGCATAATCCCCAACTTCCAACAGGTTAGCCAACAACGGTAAATATTTGATGCTGACCATATTATTCGACGTGTTGGGAACATAATTGCCCCCATCACCCATAAGAGGAAAGCTTGTGTGTACAGCACAAGCATCTCGTCCATGTAGTTTTCCAGGAGAACCTTCTAGGTTTCTACCAACCACTTCAACTTGATACCACCAGTGCTAAATTGATCCTGGGGTATCAAAGTAAAGAAGTACCTAGTGGTTCTCTTATTCGTTGCTTCCAACGGAAGAGCAATTACCTGTTGTCCCGTCACCGGTAACCCTAAGATGAACCCTACATCTTCTAGGGTAATCGTCATCTCTCCGAGAGGGAAGTGAAACGTATTCGTTTCACTTCTCCACCTTTCAACAAGGGAACCTATTAAGTGTCGGTCAAGGTGTTGAAAGATTTGCCCATGCGTGAAAATTCCAAACACAATCCCACGCAATAACCGTTTCTGGTATTTGTTCGACTTCCAGGCTTTAAAATTATCGGACACTTCTACTGTGTTAAGAAGTTCTCTTTCCTGCGAATTAAAAAATACAATTTAACCAAAACAAAACGGTATACAATATTCGTAAGAATAGAAAAGTTGATAAAATAAGGATCTTACCCCACCATCCCATAAGAGCGTGCTGACATGGTTTGCTTGGTCGTATAATACAGAGGGATCTTCTGGTCCAAGGTTAAAATTTATTTTTGCAACTGAAATTATAAAAAAACGCAAGGTTGAAAGCGTAAAAATTCTCAAACATACAACGCTAGCATGTGCTCACATAAGTTGACATGCTGTATATATGCAAGTGAAATCACATGAACAAATAATAAGCAATACACAATAAAGCAATACACATATATTGACAAACGCTAGCACAATCCACCGCATACATATTCAAAACCATGCATAAGCTGCAATACTCATAACAACTCTAGATTATGAACGAATAAAGGATTGGATTGTGAACTTACGTGATTGATGAGACGATTAAAGGATTTCTTTGGAAGATATTGCGCAGATTTACTTGCCAACGCTGCTAAAAAAATTGTGAGAAGAAAGAATGAATGAGTTTTGAAGAAAGAATGAATAATAGTTTCGGAGCAGGCTTGTGTAAGGGTCAAGTCCGCTACATAGTATAGCGGACAGGAAAAAATCGTCAAGTTATCCGCTACACAGTATCGCGGACGGTAGGATAAGGACAAAGCAACAGTCTTATCGCCCCAGGACTGGTGTGACAACTAACAGGGGGGTTGTGGATGACTTGACCATTGTCAGTCAAAAAGTCGTCCGCTACACAGTGTAGCGGATGACTTTTTGACTGACAGTGTCAGGCCAAAAAAGTTGTCCGCTATACAATGTAGCGGACGAGGGACGAAGGGCAATATGGTAAAAAAGTTTGTCTGCTACACTATATAACAGACTACTGATAGCTTTTGAAAAAAAAAAGATCTGGGCCGTCCATCCCGAAGGGATGGACGGCCAGACCGCGCTAGCAAAATCTCCAATTTTGCTAGCGCTATCAACGGATCAACTCCCCCCCCCCCCACATATATATATAGCTGAAGCTTTAGTTTCAAATTGCGACACATCGAATTTTTAAAGCTCTCTAATTACTCCACATCAGATTTTTGGAACTCATTATTACTTATCACGTATGATTTAACTTTCATTCCTAAAGTCTCCTTCTCAGATGAAACTCCTTCGCCCTTGCAAAAACAGAGTACACTATGAAACCTAAAAAAATAGAACTCTTGAACTCCCTGCTTAGAGTTCTCCTCTTCCTCAAATTGCCGTCGATATGCTCTCTCTGCTTAGAGTTCTGCTCTTCTTTGAATTGCCGTCAATCTGCTCTCCTCAAATTGCCGTCAATCTAAAACCCAGAAAAATAGAACTTTTGAGCTCCCTGCTTAGAGTTCTCCTCTTCCTCAAATTGCCATCGATATGCTCTCCCTGTTCAGAGTTCTGCTATTCCTCGAATTGCCGTCAATCTGCTCTCCTCAAATTGCTGGCAATCTGCTCTTCCTCAAACATAGAGAAGAGAAGGCTCCCAGAGTTTGGTTTGAATCAAATTTAATCAAAGAGAGAAGGCTCTAAACAGGTAATCCCTTTACTTTAATCAATTGCATGCGTGGATTGATCGTGACACTGTATTATTTGAAACCCAGAAAAACAAAACTCTTGAGAATGCTCCTAGATTTTGGTTTGGGAGGCTCTAACCGGTAACCCCTCTCCTTTAATAAAAAAATACACTTGCATGCATGGATTGATATCCAACAGAGGATCCTCCGCCCAATGCATTCTTAATTGTTGTCCCGTTCCATATAATGCTGCCTTCTTTACAACAATTTTGGATGATTTGCTTATCTATTTGGACACATTATAAAAGTCCGCAACAATTAGTGTGAAGGAAGTAACTTTATTTTCTATTTCGTTGTAATTTGTGGATGCAACCAAATGTTTTGCTTGCTCTATCATGATCTTTTCACATAAAAAGGGTACTTTGAGGAACGCCTGAAACATGTATATCTTTGATTCAGCCTATTTTCAAGCTTTTTGGTATTTGTTGTGATGTGGAGTATTTGATTCTTAGTTAGTGTCTTAAATTGTATATCAATATAAGCAAAATAAGGTGAAGGTATTAGTTGATTCATAGATAAGCAAATGAAGGTGAAGTCCATATGCAGCCACTTTTAACATAAGAAAAATGAAGGTGTTATATAAGTTAGTCATTTGTGCTAATTTGATTTGTATATCAATGAGTAGTTAATTTGATTCAGCCTATTTTCAAGCTTTCTAATAGGATGAAACATTTGGCTCCAGTGGCTTAGCTAGACTATTAGTTGATTCATAGTACCAACAATGAAGGTGAATTCCCTTTGCAGCCACTTTTAACATAGGAAAAAGGAAGGTGCTAGATATGTTAGTATATGTGCTAATTTGATTTGTATGTCAATGAGTAATTAATTTGATTCAGCCTATTTTCAAGCTTTTTAATAGGTTGGAAGTTCATAGATAAGCAAATGAAGGTGAAGTCTATTTGTAGCCACTTTTAACATAGAAAAAATGAAGGTGCTAGATAAGTTAATCCTCTGTGCTAATCTGATTTGTTTATCGCACTGGCTAAGTGGTGGAGTTTGCACTTCACAAACACCAGGGGGTGCCTGAGCAAGGTTTTTATTAATGGTGATACCAAGAAAGGACCACCACTGAGCACTGAGCAAAGGTACTACAGCTTTGATGCCTAAACTAAGTTTCTTGAAACATAGTTTAGGCATGGGCCAAATATAATTTAAGACACAAAGTTGACCTTGATTATCCTCAGCCTGCCAAGTTCTGCTTGACTTTGATTATTAACTTGCCTTTGTTCGAGCTAGAGAAGGATCCTATTTAACAGAGAAGTCTCACAGATTTTGGGTTGAATCAACTTTAAGCAAAGAGAAAAGTCTCTAACAGGTAACCTCTCTCCTTTAATCAATGCATGGATTGATTGTGACACTCTTCCTGCACCGCACCTTTGTTAGTCTCTATACCAGGAAAATTGAAGGTGCATGTTTTATTGAATGCATAAGTAGAATGCTCGACGACAAGTGCGGCACTAAAAACTGTTTGGAGGCAACCAAGACCAATGAAAGAAAATCAAAATTCTAAACAGAAAGGCAACTTACAGAATCTTTCTCATAAAATAGATGAATAACTTACAAAACCAAAGGATAAATACAAAGATAGTTGCTGTTATTTTCTTTCTAAAGGCCAGTTGCTGAAATAGGTCTTACCAATAGAAATCAGTTCTAAAGAAAATGATTGATTGAAGGAGGACTAAATTGACTGTGTATCTAGATGGACTAAATTGTAGTACATCAGCATCTCTGGGATCTGCTAGCTTTGAACTTTGGGAGTGCCTGAGCAAGATTTTTATTTATGGTGATACCAAGAAAAGCACCACCACCACCACTAAGCACTGAGCAAAGTACTGCAGCTTTGATGCCTAAACTATGTTTCTTGAAACATAGTTGACTGTGTATCCAAAGAAAATGATTAATTGAAGGAGGATTAAATTGAATGTGTATCTAGATGGACTAAATTATAGTGCATCAGCATCTCTGGGGTCTGGTAGCTTTGAACTTTGGAGGTGCCTGAGATGACAAAACTCTGATTGAAAAGAAGTACAAACTGTTGGAAAACACTTGCCACTTTGCCAGATTAATACAGGCGGTGTCAGTGGCTTTGCTCTACCCTTTTCAACCATGTACCAGTTAGTCTCCACTTACCCTGAGAACATGTCACGATCTGTGTATAGCACCCCTGTGATTAGATCTCAATTCTATCTGAGTATTCATTGTTTTCCTGTTTGGCACAACACAGGCTTATTCGGCTTTGAGTATTTGGTAAGCACTAGCAGCTTGGTGGCTTTTTGTAACATATGTGCACTTATAAATTTGTTTCACTATAGATAAGGATGTGGCCTACCTTTCCGTTAGTCAATGACTTAATTTTATGTTTCTTTGGCTGAAATCTTCTGATAAGATGCCAATAGCTTTTAAGCTTCTATGTTACATTGGTTGGGTGTATGAGTTACATTTGATTCACATGCTCTCAAGTTTACTATTTTCTCCAGATTTATGATTCACATGCCCCTTTTCAACTATTTGAAATTATTGGTGGCATTTGTGGAATTGAGCTCCTCGATGACCGGTGCCGACAGCGCTTTTATAAGTAACTGCTGCTGAGGTTGTACTATGCATTTTGTTCCTTATGATTACTAATGCTTCATAATTTCAAAGTTGTGCTCCACGTTTAGGTCAATGAGTTTTGATGTTATGTCTAGTTGTAAACAACTTCTTTTTGTTTCCATAGAGCCTTTTGAGTTCCCAAAAACTGCATAGATTAGATGGCGACGACGACATTGTATATAGATGTACATGAAATGGTGTTCTAGGGTCGGTGTATACGAGACGAAGTTTATTATGGTAGTCGCAATATTGATGGATACCGAGGTAACCATAGTTAGGATATGCAATGGGTGGGAAGGCAATGGTGATGCTTGGATGGTGGTAGTGATAGTTATATCGAAAACATGGTAGTAGTGGTTGTACATGTCGAAGTAGTATGAATCTTTGTGTTTAAAATCATATTCTTTATTTGGATAATTGTACATGTAAAATTAAGTTCTTGCCACTTCAGCTCTATGAATCACTTGTTTTGTTGCAACATATTTCCACCAACTCAAACACAATGGGAAAGGATTTCCATTCAATTTCTGATCTAAAAACTGGGCCGGAGATAACTGGACCATAAAGGTCATAATTGCTTAAATGTGGGATGGAGAAAATCCAAACTTAAACAATGAAATCATAAATTCCAATATGATACTGGTTGACGAGAAGGTATGCTTATTACTTAGGAATTAAAAAAAATCTATTTATATATCTTCAAATGAAATAATGTTGCTCCTATGGTTTTACAGGCGGACTCAATTCATGCAATACTATGGAAGAACCAAAAAGCTTCTTTTTTGCCAAAAGTTAAAGAAAGAAAGGTCTATACGATCTATAAAGTGAAGATCAATGAATACATAGACGGAGCAACGTATAGGCCCCTGCCAAACCAGAAACTGTTCATAATTATCTTCTTTGGCACAAAGGTCGAGTCTCTCCCACAAGATCTTGAGACCATTCCCAGGCACAAGTTTAACTTCCTGGAGTTTAGCAAAATTAATGACCATGTTGGGACAGAACGTACCTAACCGGTAATATCAACAATTGCATTTTTTATAATAACATACTTAATTTCATTTAAGAAATTAATATATGATTCACACTGGTTCCATTACAAATGTCATTAGAGTATTAACTAAAGTTTTTGACATAGAAGAAATTGGGACAAGTTCTAAAAAGAAGGACATTGTCATAACAAATGAAAAGTTTATCCTTTCATACTCTATATAAATTTAAACAAAGTTATCAGTCACTACATATCACTGACTGCTATACATTTGCAGGGGAGAAGAAATCACAATCAAAATATAGGGCAACAAAATTTCGGATCTCGACAAAGGCCTTGCCATGCAAACGTCATCAACTGTGGTGCTTATTGTCTGTGACGGAATTACAAAGACATATCGAGGTAAACATAGATATCTTTGCAAAAATTTGAAAGCATTGTTCCAACCGTATTTTAATTTTTCTTGCTAGGCCAAGTGCTCTTATCTTCCACTAGTGCAACAAAAGATCTATGCAAATACCGACCTCGATGAAGTGCATAAGTTTAAACATTTAATGAAAAATACACTAGACAAAGACTTTCAAATTGAGCAAGTAGCAGTGCCCAAAAAACCCACCCTTTCTGAAATTAAAATGACAAACAGGTTAACAATCAACCAAGTGTTAAATACCCAATTCAAAGAAGAAGAAGAGGTAAATTTTGTTTTGCAATCAATATGATTTTCAATTCACCCTTTCATATGCATTTTATATATGTGCACTGACCTATACCCTTACTGGTAAAGGAAATAACATGTACCGTTGAGGCAAAAATTGTTGCGGTGCTACCAGACAATGGATGGTTCTATTCTGCATGCCCAAATTGCTTCAAAGGCCTAAAACCAAACAAAAGCATTCTCCACTGCGACAATTGTGGTCCAATTTTTTGGCGTTCCAGTTTAACGGTAACGAATGTTCTCAATATAAAGTTATACTATCAAATTGAAGATCAATAGTTTAAATTCCAACCACACTAATATAAATGCTATAATGCAGGTACAAAATCCAAATTCAAGTGAGTGACATAACTGGGACTACTACATTTGTATAGTTCAACAAACAAGCAAAAATGATCCTCCACATTCCCGTCCAGCAATTAATCACCTTGCAAAAGCTAGGTATGAATTAAACACAAGGAATAAATTCTTCTTCACAATTATATTTCTAACACAACTAAACCCTAAGGATATTTTACTAGGTGGGCGCACTCTATGCAATACCAAATCCTTTAAAGAATATTACTGGTAAGACTGGGGTATTTCAGATAAAATTGTTCGTAAGCGAGTGGACAGAGCTTTTGAAGACTATGTTGTGAACAATTTCTTAGAAGATGAAAATGCAATAAGCAATGTCAAATCAGCCGAAAATGAAGAGGTATACAAATATTAGCAAAAGTAATTTATACCTTTTTTCCACTACATACTATAATTTAGTGTTTTCAATCAGGAGAGTGAAGAAAATGATGGCGATTCACAAATATCAAACACCGAAAAAGTACTGAAGAGACGTATCAAGAACAAAAAAGCAAATATTGAAGATGATGCTGATGCAAATGTACTCAACACCTGAACTCTAGAGAAAGATGAAAGGATGAAAAGAGTTCTAAAGGTAACCTATGACAGCACCAAAAAGAGATGCCTCCGAAAGAAGCCTGCATATGTTGACGGAATATGCGATGAATTACAAGATGAAGACATAGACGTTACACTAACCACACTCAGTGCCAATAGTGAAAGGAAGAATAGAGCTAGAAAAGTAATTTACGATGATTAGTAGTATCGATCTTGAATTAGTCTATAACCAAAATTTGGTGTCAAAGGTGTATTGATACGATTCTTATATATTAGGTAGTAGACAAATTCATTTGAAACATTTATTTTAAGATGTTTAAATGCATTACCTCCGTTGTCTTTGAAATTCATTATCTTTCTTTGTCTTTTAAAAATTGGGAAAAGTAGGGAATGACCCCCTCTACTTTACACGTTGTGCGATTTGCCCCCCTCCACTTCAAAGTTAAGCACTAAACCCCCCCCCCCCCCCCACAGTTACAGAAAATGGGCACCTTAGACGGAAACCGTTAAATATAACAGCGCGTGGTCAACACGCGCGCTGACTAACGATTTCTTTTTGTAAATGACATTTTTGCCCATTGTCTCTTTTTAGAAAAGAAAATCAGAAAAAAACCCTAATTCTAACCACCCCACCCCCCCCCCCCCCCCCGCCACCCAACCCCCTATCCCCCAACCCAATTCTGTCAACTCCCCCGACCACCCGACCACCGCACCCCTTCATTTCCCCGTCTGCTTCCCTCTTCCCTGTCGCCGCACCACCTTCCCCCTTCCCCTTCCCCTTCCCCGTCGCCACGACCGCCCTTCCCCTTCCCCGTCGCCGCGACCGCCCTCCCCCTTCCCAAGGTCCCGTCGCAGCGACCGCCCTTCCCCTTCCCCGTCGACGCGACCGCCCCCCCTTCCCAAGGCCCAGTCGCAGTGACCGCCCTTCCCCTTCCCCGTCGCCGCGACCGCCCTCCCCTTCCCCTTCCCCGTCGCCGCAACCGCCCTCCCCCTCCCCCTTCCCCTTCCACGGCATTGATGAAAATTTGATTTGAATTGAATTGAAATGGAATTGAATTGAAATCGGCAGTGTGGGTTTGCCAAAGGGCTTGCCGGCGTGGTGGGGTGGGTTTGCCAAGGGGCTTGCCGGCGTGGTAGGGTGGGGCGAGTCTGCCGGATGGTTGGCCGAGAGAGGCTACCGGCGGCGTGGGGTGAGGATGACGCTTGGGCTGCCGGCGGCAGGGTCAGATTTGGAGAAGGAGAAGAGAAACCCTAATTTTCAAATTAGGGTTTTGAACCCTAATTTTAAGGTTTCAAAACCCTAATTTTTAAATCAAGGTTTCAAATCCTCTAATTTTAGGATTTCAAAAGCTTAATTTGAAAATTCGTTGCTAATCCTAACGGCAATCGCGGTTCCTTTTTTTTTTTTTAACTCCCTGGTGGTCGGAGAAAAAGACCAGTGGTTGTGTTCAGTGAAGTGGTTGTGCACAGTGAATCACCAATTGTAGCGGGGTTGACCAGAGGAGGAGGGTCATGGGCAAATATTGTAATTTAAATTTGAGGCGGGGAAATTGCACACCATGCATAGTACAGGGGGTCATTAGCTAATAAAGAAATAAGGGTATTTTGGTCATTTCACGCTATTCATAACGGATCCGTCTAAGGTACCCATTTTCTGTAACTGTGGGGGGGGTTTAGTGCTTAACTTTGAAGTAGAGGGGGACAAATCGCACAACGTGTAAAGTAGAGGGGTCATTCCCTACTTTTCCCTTAAAATTTTGAACGGATATGATTGTCACTAAAATTAAATTGTATCGTGTCCGAGTAGGTTAGCTACTAAGACGAGGTTAATGGGAATTACCACAGAGCCATAACATTGGTACCCAAACCATGTCTAGTTTTCAGACGAATTCTAACCGAGAATTATGACCACCTCGATGAATCTTACGTGAAAGTTGGTCTATGGTTCATGGCAAATCAATCACTTCAGTAGAGCACATCACGTTCTCCGGCCCTTATTCACTGAATCTTTCCAGAAAATGGGTGGAGAAGAACACATGGGTCAATTGGAAGAACAGTGCCTTACCATCATCACTTCTCTCCCGTGTCTTCGCATAATGCATTCTCGTAACAATCCCCCCCCCCCATTATAGGATTAGGATCATCTCTACCGTAACAGAAAATTGTCGGCATATATTTTAGCGATAAAAAATTATCAGTATATATTTTAACAATAACAACAAAATGCTTTTAGTAGCACATTTTTATCATTAAAATTGTTACATCATAAATGATGTACAGGAGATGATCCTTATCACTACTTATATGTCAAGTAATCAACTATAATTGCAACGTGTAGATCGTAAGTTTGTGATGATGTGGTTGATAGTGCACTGACCACCATTACAAAGTTATGGTCTAAATAGCCACACCACTACATCCATAAGCCTGCAGTTGACTACAATTAGGTTCTAGTTGCTTGTATTGCTAGTAAAGTTGATTGCAAAGTTGAATTATATGCTTTAATCTAGAAGCCACTAATTAATATTTTATATTTCATCATCAGGTCTGTAGATTACTATGAACAAAATCTTATCGAAACTTTATGATAATGTTATATTACTCGAAGGAGGAAGAGTGTCACTGGCCATAAGCATAAAGTTTGCCTCTAGTACGACTTGTTGGTCTGCACTAGACCTTTACCCTTTGCCTGTGATTATGAGCACATGCCAAAAACGTTGGGACTGAAGTCTTTTTACCATTTAGCCAAGCGGTTTTTCTTTTCAGTGACATCCTTTTGTTCCTTCCGGACAAAGGAAGAACCACAACCGTATGTCGGCTGGGATGGGGATCGACATCCATCACCATATAGACTCGGTAAAAGTGTCCCGGTCTAAAAGAAAAAAGACGGGGACATTGAAAGATATTGATGTGTGTGATAAGTTTTCTTTCATTCCAAGGTTGAATTAATGTTTTACATGACATAGATAGCCATTCACAGAGGCGGAGTCAGCGGGCGGGTGGCACCGGTGGGCCAGTTTGCTGCTCCAATAGTTTTTCTTTTTATATGGTATATTTCGTTCACAAAGACAAAAGTGTTTCACTTAAAAATTTTGAAAATGCTTGAAAGAGATGTCTTTTTGGTCATTTTATATGTTAAAGTACCTAAACATTCTAAGGATAGTTAAAAGAAATGTCTTTTTAGTCATTTTATATGATAAGCTTACACAAATAAATACAAAAAAATAAAGTCAAAATCCAACATATGCACGTAGCGATGAACGACACCGTTACACCAGCACCTCACCAAGTTTTCTCCTCTCCCTCCTCCGGCGGCCGGGGGCTACTTTTTTGACAATTTCTCTCCTGGATATCCACCCAAAGAAAGATTTCTGGTTCAGCCACTGACCATTCATCAGACCAGTACATTTTGAATTTAGGCCTCTAGTAGAAGTAAAATGATCTGGAAAGTAACCTCTGTAGCCTTGAAATGTTAAGTGCAGTCGTGACTGCACAGATACCTACTGATGATTCCAAATGAAGAATTTGGAGGTACAGAGCATTGACAAAAGCATATAGGATAGAGCTTGAAGAGGGCTCCGTCATCCTATGAATTTAAGAGTGAAATATATAGAGCTTGCTTAATCTAAAGATAGACCAAAGCTGTAGAATAAACATGAAGATAGTTTCACCAGTATTTTCCGAGTGTAGGCTTCGTTGTGCTCGTATCTCCCCCCGGTTGAACCGTCATGTTACCCAGTTCATATATTGATTCTGTAAATGTCTCTAACCAAGTTTAAAAGAATGATCATCGCGTGAAGACGTGATTATTTGGCCCAGCAGTTGAATGTTAGTTTGATCTGATTGGGGTGGCTGCCACATCTACAAAGATTTTAGCTTTTGCAAATATCATCTGATGCAAAATAAAGGCGTACGAGTTGCAACACTTTATATATTGCGTCAACTTTTCTCGATAGGGGAGATCCACAAGGAATGGGGAGTACTGATAGGATTTAGATCTCCTAAGCGGCAGTCTACCACACGAACATCTTAAAGTTCACGGTCCCTTCTTCCTTTCGAGTGTTTTTTGGGATGCATGCTTATATTCCTGTTCTAGAAATCGATGGTTACATAAGGGAGAAAAAGTTTACCTTGGAGCTAGTTGGGGGACAACAGCAGGTGGAAAAGAATATTAGCTTTAACTATGGAGAGTTGTATACACTGCACCTTAACCTATTTTTGCACATTTATCAGGATTGTACTCTTAGAAGATAATCAGCCCCACCCTAATCGAATAATGCTAGGCCTCCCAAGATAATACGGCTAGCAGATTTGACAAGACTAGCGTTGTTCGTACCAATCATCGTCTGAAACTAAAACCAAAGGATTATGGGTGTGGTCACTGGTGTCTTGTGTTGTTTACTCATGGAATTTTCTTAAACCATGATTCCATCCTTGTTCTGAGATTCTGGCAACTTTGTGAACACTAAGCGGACGCGCAAGTTCACTTGAGCTTTAAGGGGACTAAAGCATCAAGGCCTCAAGCTGATAACGTGTTTCTAGATGCGGATTTGACTTATACCCAGGGCAAAATTATCGAGTCTAGCCCGGCCCCATAGGAAAGACTCTGAACTGGTATGGATGCTATTTCTCTCCTCAGAAGACTTGCCAAGGATTAGTGAGTCAGTGGAATATAAGAACCTTTTCTCCATCCTAATCATTGAAAACAAATCTTGTTTATTTTTCACTGCTCTTACTAAAACGTGAAAATAGTAAACCCACTTAGTGAGTCAAAGAAAGGAATCCGTCTTTATAAGAAGCACAAGGCAAAGCTGCCACCCCACCAACTGTCTCTGCAATATTGGTACACATATTCCGTGGTACTTTGCTGGAGTTGAAGATGGAGCAAACAAGGAAACAAGGGAGAGTAGAGGTTGACGAGGAAAAATGGGTTTATGATTCTTCTGTGGATCATAAAGGTAGAGTGCCCCTCCGAGCTTCCACTGGTGTATGGAAGGCATCCCTCTTTATTATCGGTAAGGATGGTTAACCTCACTCTATATGTACGCAAAAGTTTCATTGATTCAGATGTGCTCATCCTGGTATTGGTCCAGCAAACATGTGGCATCTTCTAATTGTTTTACCAATCTTTTTTTCTGTATATATTTCAACTTGTTGCCTCAAGATGACCTTGTATTTAGTTTCAACTTCCTACTCATTATTAGGGGGTGAAAGCGACTATGAGTCATAGGAGGAACAGCATGCTCTAAGATGACAATCGTTTGCGTTGAAGCCTGCAACTTGCTAAGGTTCTCACACGAATGCAGAGTTCTTTTCTTTTCAAGTTTCTCTGTCTTTTGGCGCCAGGAGTTTCTTTCATTCTGAAGCTTGGATTAGGATTGCGCCATCTAGTGCAATGGTTTGCCTTGTTTTCAGGGCATTCTATGCCAAAAGACAGGAAATATTGCCTTCATATCTAACACCAATGGTTCACATTGAGACTCTTCTTGTGTTTGCAACATAACAAGATTGCCAATCAGAAGATGAGGGCCAAGCTGGTGAGCAACATAGGAGGCCTCTGCAGCACTTTAATAAAATTTTCCACTTTAATCACCATTCGAACTCATGGCACAGTGGGAACAACTATGACATGGATTCTTCATCTTGAAATCGCTCTAACCACATTGTCTCTTGTCGGTGGGTGTAATAAAACGAGGTCTTTGTTTTCAAGGATTTGAAGACGTATTCGGCTCATATAAGCCAAGTTTTGAAGTAGTAGTTCCTCATTTCTCGGAGTCCTCTGTTCTTTTTTTGGGCACAAATTGTCATTGCTCGTCGAAACTAGGCTTCTCAGCTTGGAGGCTTCGCACACGACAAGCTCACCTAGAAACAATTCGGTCCTTCCTTGTTGACACGCCTATAGAGAGTGGTAACTAAATGCCAAAACATATACCTCAAAAGGGCTCTGTTCCACGGTAGGTTTTTCGCCATTGCTAAAGTAGAGGGTCTATATCTTAGTAGGTGTGTGACATCATTTTTCACTACAAACAGCTGATTAGATACGTGGTTATAGTTGCAATAATTGAAAGAACGCCCACAGCTGGATTCCATCCTTGGATTCTACTTAGAAAGTTTGATACTGTCATAATCAAAAGTTAAACACAGATTGTTCTTAAGGCTGATAAAGTATATTGTTTGTCATATCATGTAACTGTTCAGATGTCCCGGAATCAGATATCATCATGCCACTCATTTCATTTTGCAGCCCAATTGATTTGGTGGGTTGGCTGCAATTTTTGCACCCGATCTTTGATTTGCAGCTATATGGCTGCTTTTGGAAAAACATCTATTGTCCCAATAGTACAGCTGTTACACCAGTAATTACGAGAACAATAGTAATCAATTAACTTCTCTGATTAAAACCATGGAAGCATGTATCCTTTTCCTTTCTTCTTCTTCTTCTTTATCAAGATTAACGTTCAAACTGAAATCTTCTGGCAGCTATTGAGTTCAGTGAGAGGTTGAGTTACTTCGGAATTGCAACAAGTTTAATCATATACCTAACCAGGGTGATACATCAAGACCTTAAAACAGCAGTAAAGAATGTCAATTACTGGTCGGGGGTGACTACTATGATGCCACTAGTGGGAGGCTTCTTAGCTGATGCTTACGTAGGCCGATTCTGCACAGTTCTTGTTTCATCCATCATCTACTTCCTGGTAATCTCTATTTCTCCTACTTCCCAATAAGGAACAATAACAGTCGATATTTTTCTGTTCTGAAATGGGTATGTTTGATCACATCAGCCGTAATTTAGTTCCCATTAGGGAATCCTATGCCCTAACTGTTCCTTACACATTTACATGTACGAGTCCTGTACAGAATTGAGGCAGGTTCACCAATGAAATTCTTCTATAAAAGTTGTGCTGAATGAGTTATAATCTCTGCCCAACCAAGTTTTTGCTTGCACATAGGAGTAGTCATCCATTAGATTTGGGGTGCAATTCCAAGGTTTCAAAGTCCTTAATAGCATTCCATTAATCTTCTTGGACTGCCAATTTCTCAAGGCATTCTGTACGGATTTTTTTTCACGAAATGGTTTGCGAGCACAGAATTTCTCTTTTGAAATTTAACAATTTTGTCTTGAAATAACGAGAATAACCATGTCCCCTCGTTTGTGAACATATGCTAGCAATCATTGCATTTCTTAATGCTTTAAGGAATTGCTTTCCAGAAGTCTGTTTTTGATCTATATTAAATGGAAGTTTGCGTGAAACAGGGTTTGCTTCTTTTGACAATGTCTAGAGTAGTTCCAAGCTGGAAACCTTGTGCTACCGGCCCTTGTCACAAACCTAGGAAGATCCACGAAGTGGTCTTCTTCCTTGCTATCTACTTGATATCTATAGGAACTGGAGGGCACAAACCTTGCTTGGAGAGCTTTGGAGCTGATCAGTTTGATGACGATCACCCTGCAGAAAGAAGGAATAAGTTGTCCTATTTCAACTGGTGGAACTGCGGTCTTTGCTCTGGACTAATACTTGGTGTAACTCTGATAGTTTACGTGCAAGACCACGTGAGCTGGGGTGCTGCAGACACTATTCTCACAGTTGTAATGGCTTCCAGTGTTCTGATCTTCTGTATTGGTAGGCCGTTCTATCGCTTTAGGATGCCAACAGGGAGTCCCTTAACACCAATGTTACAAGTCCTTGTGGCAGCAATTACCAAGAGAAAGCTTCCATGTCCCCCAAATCCTGCTCAACTGTATGAAGTTCCAAAGTCAGAGAAGACTCAAGGAAGACTTCTATGCCACAGCAGGAGCCTGAAGTAAGCAACTGAGTTCTATCACTCTATTACGTCTTATCATATGATCTCATTCACTTTTTGCTTTCGCAATTTGATATACTAACCTATACTGGTGTGATGCTTATCAAGTCTGCGAGGTCCAAATGGTCAATGCTTTGCCTTTTTTTTTTTTTTCAACACGTTGGTTCGTACATCTCATCAAAGAACTGAAGGTGCATGCATGCATGCTAATGTGTTTTACAGATTTCTTGACAAAGCTGCAATTCTTGAAGACAAAGACATCACTGCACTTGCCAAGCAACAAATTCCATGGAGACTTGCAACTGTAACCAAGGTTGAGGAGATGAAGCTTGTTCTCAACATGATTCCGATTTGGCTGACTTCCTTGCCATTTGGTATATGTGTCGCGCAAGCCCCGACATTCTTCATCAAACAAAGCACCACAATGAACCGTAACATCACTGACAACTTCCAAATTCCACCAGCCTCAGTATACTCCCTTGCTGCCATTGGAATGATTGTCTCAGTCCTCATTTATGAAAAAGTCCTAGTACCCGCATTAAGAAGGGCAACGGGAAATGAGAGGGGCATCAATATTCTGCAGAGGATCGGCATTGGGATGGTCTTCGCTGTTGTAACCATGGTAGTAGCAGCCTTAGTTGAAAGAAAGAGACTAAGGGTTGTGGATTCTGATCAAGTTAAGGGTTCACTGTCAATGAGTGTGTTTTGGTTAGCACCACAATTTCTCATCATTGGGTTCGGTGATGGATTTGCTCTAGTGGGACTGCAAGAATACTTCTATGATCAAGTTCCTGATTCAATGAGAAGTTTAGGTCTTGGACTGTACCTTAGTGTGATTGGGGTTGCAAACTTCCTTAGCAGCTTCATTATAACAATCGTGGATCATGTAACGAAGAAGGGCGGCAAAAGTTGGTTTGGCAAGGACTTGAACAGTAGCCGTTTGGACTACTTTTATTGGTTGTTGGCGGCCATCACGGCGGCGGATTTGTGCATCTATGTGCTCCTGGCTCGGAGATTTTCTTACAAAACCGTGCAGAAAAGGGCTGTCGTAGCAGTGGCCGATTGCTAGGAAGGTGATGGTATCGGGGCAATTGCCTAATAATCATATTGCTGCTTTAGTTTCATTTCCTGATATCTTACTAGTCAAGCTTGAGCAAAATTGGTTTGTAGTATAACACATAAATCTGCTCAAAATTGTGTCCAGTGAGTGCTTTCTTTTTCGGTTCCTCTCGATCATTAAAATGGCTATTGAACCTCCACAGAAAAAGAGGACCAAGCTCATATTAGCAAAAGCCAACTTCTGTAAAACTAATTACAGACTTGGAAACATTTTTTTATAAACTAATCTCTACTAATTATTTGGGGTTTGTGAAAGCATCCAATTCAAAATTAATTGGTAATGAGGGGAGAGGCTTACAAGGCTAATTATATATGGGATACTTTTAATTGTTATTTTTCTGATGTGGAATTGTATGCGAACATAGTCAAGTCAAGAGAACAGAAAATTACGTGGTGGGCTTACTAGTCTAGGAATCTTTGGAGTTTTGGGACCCCCCCCCCCCCCCACTGCGGCCACAGCCACCGCCACGCCCCACCACAATCACCATCAAAGAAAAAATTCAAAATAAAAATTAGGTAATCAAACACCCATTTATTTTTGTAAAAAATAAAAAATAAACTGATTTTGTTTTTTGTTCTTTTGAAAATAGAAAACCAAAATTAGAAGCGATTTCAAGCAAACCCTAAGTTATTGGTTGCCTAGGCTTGGCATCACCTAAACAAGCCATGCCTTGGCTACATATTACTGAGACGAGAAATGCTCGAACAAACTTGCTCCTTTTGTCACGCATTCGTTGTCCCTTTGGAAGCACGCCACAAGAAACTTATTTGAGAATTTCTTATACTGGACGCAGATGACTTGCTTTAACATGCCCGAAAAATCCGACATGGTATGTTTAACAAGGATTGTAATCGTATTTTGATTTGTGAATCTCGTTACTTCCTTTATCTCATCACATATATGCGTCGTCATTATTTTAATTTTGAATTTTATTATCACACTTCAAAATGAATGCCAAGTACTGTTCAAAATATATTTAGCATCTTGAGCTTGTCTTTAGTGGCATTTAATGCCAATAATTGCTGCCAAACTCATCCAAAACAAGTAAGACTACAAAAGTGGAAGTTGAACGATGACCATCAAGACTCTAAATTGTGAAGGCTTCTCTCACTCGTTCATCATCTTCATTTCTCCGCCTTACGACACCGTCACACTGCTACAAAAATCCAAAGCAGCCCCATTTTTTGCACGTAGAGACACCAACTTGCCGGCGTATTTAATGTTCATATCTATTCGTGTGAAACAAAAGGTTACTTCCAGGACCCAGTAAAGTGGCCTTCCAATCCATCGTGAGAATATATTCATTTTAAAGGCAATGTTGTTAAGGGAATCAAATTTTTGCTACTGTTAATGCATTAAAGCTGAGGAGAAAGTTCAACATTCGTGGTTGAGAAAAAGATTGATGCACCGCTCTCGTCGTATTCAGTTTGTTGCGAATAATATGCGGACTATATATAAATAGATAAAAATTTCACCTTCTTTTAATTGTGAAAAAGTAAAAAAAAATTGACAACAAAATGACTGAATAAGGTGTCAAATGTTCATTCTGATGTCGTCTTTCAAAGAAGCATTTATATCACAATACTTCACATATTTTGATATCATATCTGATCAAAATCGGCTGTCCTCACTGGAGAATACATGCCCCCTCCTTGTTGTGCCCCCCCCCCCCCCCACCCTCCGATTTTTTTGCGACTCGATCTTGGTGGCAAAGGTGTGGTTGTGGCGGATATAGGTGGTCTTCGAGGCAAGGTCGAGATTTCCGGGTGTATCTGTGCGCGGCTTTTTGTGCATGTGCTTACGTGTGGGTGTTGTTGCATGGAAGAAAACGAGGTGGCGATGGGGATGCCGTGGTGGTGCGTGCTTGTGGTGGTGGGGGGTGGGCTGCGAGGGTGGTATTTGGTGAAGGTGACGCTGGTAGTGGCACAGTGCGTAGTGGTGACGGCAGAGGGCCGGAGGGGTCAAGAAGGAAATAAATTTATTTATTGAGTTTTTTAAAAGTATATATTACTATAATTCATTTTTGTTGTCAAATTTCTCTCGTTAAAAGATCTTCACTAAACATTGTGCACACTTGTGTTAGCACGTCTGATGGAAAATTTTGAGGTTGTTCTCGACGTGTTGTTAAATAGAACTGCCACTGAATATTTTTGTTCAAGGTTTTGTCACTAAAACAGGTTACCAATTTTCCTGCAAATATTCAGCTGACATTGAAATGTGACGTCGGCCGATTTCCTTCGGTGGATGCATACGAGAGAGAGAGAGAGAGTACGTCAAACACTTTTTGTCCACCATTCTTCATCACCATCATCAGCCACACCAACGCCCCCACTACTCACTCCCCCACAATTATCACTCCTTCCTTCTTACGTTACAAAAAACACACACACCCAACACACACACATGTGCGCTGTCTCGTTTGAATACGCTCACTTTCTATTTCGTACTAGAAATGTTGTTTGGTTCAATTTTTAGAATTTTTATATTACATATAAGAGTTACAGTAGCATACGCGATGCGTCTATAAAAGTAAAATTAAAAATATCAATTTTATTAAAAAAAAATAAAATTTAAATATCATGTATAAGTGTTTATTATCACATTCGGTAAAATAAATCTTAAATTGCAAAAAAAAAAATTAAGTTAGTCATGTGTGTGGCAAAATCAGATAGGAAAACCAAACATGTGCAAAGATAAAACTAGCAAGATGATATTTTTGTAAAATCAAGTTTAAACTTTATAATTTATTATAACTATATTTTTTAATGAAACCAAACATGTCTTTATAGGTAGTTATTTATCAATTAAAATTTATATTTTGTATCTTTATTTTTTTAAAATTTCTTTAAAGGCCACTTGTCACGGTTCTATATAAGTACTGTAGTTTATAACAACAAAGCGGTGTTATCCTAAAAAAACAAAATTCTTTATATATCTATATTATATATAAAGAAAAACATTGTCTGGTGTAACACATTTCTGTATATAGTATAGATAGTATGATTTCGCGTTATGTAAAAACGTTGGACAAAAAAATTTGGAAGAAAAACATAAGCACAGGCTTATTCAACAGATCTAAATAGTAGTGCAAGTGTGATATCTTCTATATTATGCCCTGTCTCCCCTAATCCCCCAGCCATCTTCAACTACACTGAACACTCCCAGTGAAACCCCTTCCCAAACCCCAATCTTCCATGACTCCACCTAAAATTCTCCTCCTCTTGCTCACCACCTTCCTCACTTGCGCCACCCTCACGACACGCGCTGCGCTCCCCGGCACGTGGGAGCTCCTCGTGGCCAACGCCGGCATAGCCTCCATGCACACCGCCGTCACCCGCTTCAACACCGTCGTGCTCCTCGACCGCACCAACATCGGCCCCTCCCGCAAGATGCTCCCCAAGGGCCACTGCCGCAACGACAGGGCCGACGCCGTCTCGAAGCGCGACTGCTACGCGCACTCGGTTCTGTTCAACCCGGACACCAACCAAATCCGGCCCTTGATGATCCTCACCGACACCTGGTGCTCCTCCGGCCAGTTCCTTCCCGACGGCACCCTCCTCCAAACCGGCGGCGACCTCGACGGGTTCCGGAAAATCCGGAAGTTCGCTCCATGCGAAGCCACTTCGCTCTGTGACTGGCAAGAACTTCAAGATGTTGAGTTGTCAGAAGGTAGATGGTACGCGACGAACCAGATTTTACCAGATGGGTCGGTGATCGTCATCGGCGGCCGTGCCGCGAATAGCGTGGAGTTCTTTCCGCCGAGGCACGGCGGAGCCGTACAGTTTCCGTTCCTGAAGGCGATGGAGGACAACCAGATGGACAATCTCTACCCCTACGTTCACCTGCTTCCCAACGGTAATTTATTCGTGTTTGCAAATAACAAGGCTGTGTTATACGATTACAACAAAAACGACGTCGTTTTTGAGTATCCAATGCTGGATGGCGGCCCACGGAACTATCCCTCCGCAGGATCGTCTGCTATGCTCGCGCTCGCAGGGGATTACTCCTCAGCGACCGTCGTCATCTGCGGTGGGGCCCAATATGGGGCCTATATTGAGAGGAGTACGGATACTCCAGCTCACGGTAGTTGCGGGCGGATTGTGGCGACCCGATCCGACCCGGTTTGGGAAATGGAGGATATGCCATTTGGTAGGATCATGGGTGATATGGTAATGCTCCCAACGGGTGAGGTATTAATTATTAATGGAGCACAAGCCGGTACACAAGGGTTCGAACAAGCATCTGACCCGTGCTTGTACCCGGTTTTGTATCGACCAGACCAACCCGTGGGCCTCCGGTTCATGACATTGACTCCTAGTACAGTCCCAAGACTGTATCATGCCACTGCTAATTTGTTGCCAGATGGGAGGGTATTGATTGCCGGGAGCAACCCGCATTATTTTTACAAATTCAATGCAGAGTTTCCAACAGAGTTAAGAATTGAAGCATTCTCCCCAGAGTATTTATCTGTTGATCGAGCGAATCTGCGACCAACACTAGTGGAATTACCCGAGACGATAAGGTATGGAGAAGCTTTTGATTTGTTAGTAACGGTTACGCTGCCGGTGGTGGGAATAGTGGAGGTGAACATTGCGAGTGCTCCATTCGCAACACATTCTTTTTCTCAAGGGCAGCGTCTCGTGAAGCTTGGGGTGACAAGTGCCATTCCCGACCTTGATGGACGGTACAGGATCGGGTGTTCCGCCCCATCGAATGGGAATGTGGTACCACCTGGGTACTATATGGTGTTTGCAGTTAATCAGGGCGTGCCAAGTGTCGCTCGGTGGGTTCAAATTGTTTCCTGAAATAATTGTTTCCATGTATTTTGTTTTTGAAACTTTATCATTTTTCCAAGTGCCGATATAGAGAAGAATTTAAATACAAGGTTAAAATCAAATTTATTCTGCTTCAATTTGGTTATGGAAGTTTCAAATCTTTTTTTTTTTTTTGAATTGAGCTTCCGAACTTATCAAACTAGTATTGTTTAGAGTGTTGACTAAATGTTGCGAACACTAATATTAGGAAACATTTTGGCTGTAACTCCGGTAGTATGTGTAGTTTACGATCCCTCATCTAATCATCATCAATTGTAGCTAGTGATTGCAATTGCAATTAATAATAATTTTTAACTGATTTTTCAGTGTCACTAATTACAAGTCAGTTGGTATATTTAACAACCATCATTAACCGTTGTACAAGTTGCAGCCAAAAAACTTTCCTATTATTATTATTATTATCACTTCTTTGGTCATCATAGAAACTTTAAATACCATGCCAGCTAAAGTATAGAAGTGTATTCTAGGATTTAGCAGTAAAACCCTATAAGTTGCGACCCAATTTTGTTGAACACCAGAACCATCCTGTCCTCTTAATCGTTGAGATGTAATTTAGACTTATTCTATGTACTTCATGCAGTCTGTAGTCTAGCAAGAAGACGACTTCTTTTATTTGGTCACAACAGATGTCTAGAAGAACAGAATAATGTTAGAATGATGGACTACCTGGATCCCATTACTTTTATGATGATGCCATTTTTGATAGCACCTTTGGCAAAATTATACTCAGTACCCTGGATTTAATACACTTGCAATCCTTATTCAAAAAATTACACTAACACCCATTCACATTTCTTTTTATGTATTACAAACCACTCCTGTTATCTTTCCATCCCTTTTGTTGTTATGAAAACCCAAAAATACCCTCATTAACGCACATAAATGAAGCCCAAACCAAGGCTTCCGTCACCTCCACCTGCGACTGCGACTGCCCTGTCTGCTCAACCCTTCCACCACCAGTGCTCCCACCACGTATCCTATCCACCACGCGTACACACACATCACACATACAGACGCGTACACACCCGTCACAGTCACGATCCCACTTTTCACCACGGTGCAAACACCCTTCCTCCTCCGAACCTCCTCCAGAGTCAAGATCCCCCTTCTTCCACAACCACCCCTACCCAATCCACACACACACATGCCTCACTATTACGACCCCCCCCCCCAAAGCGGCACTTCATCCCTTGTCTTATCCACACACATACGCATGGGCACACGACACATGCTCAGACACATACAAAAATAGGCTAACTAACCCCACGATCAAGACTCCCCCTTCCTCATACCTCTGCCCCATCAATTAACACACCCCACGGTCACGACACAACCCCCTCCCCCCACCCCCAACAAACACACGCAACCGTAACACAACCCTCATTCCTGACAGCTGTAGTGGTTTCAATTTGGCAAATATGGTGATGTTGGGAGCAATTTAATATAATTTTGGTAAATTTGGGTTTTTGTTGCCAGCAATTCGGCGATCGGTGGATTTGAAGCTTTTTATTGGATTGGAATTTGGGTTTCTGTTCGTGGTAGTGCGGGTTAGCCGGTGATTTTAGTTATATTGGTGGATTTGAGGTTTTATTGAATTGAGATTTGGATTTTCATATCATGGTTTGGATTTTTGTAGTTTATAAGGTAGTTTAGGGTTAATATTTGAAAATTCGTTTATCGTGTAAAGGCAATGAAATCATTTTAATGAAAAATTTAAGACCATCCATTACAATCTGGTGACATAGAGTGCCATAATAATTTTCCAAACAAGAGAGATAACAAGTGTATTAAGCCAAAAACTCAAGTGCCTTGAGTATAATATTCTAAAAAGTTAGTGACTGCATCATATATGCTTGGACATTATTGGAAAGCGTGGAATCTAAAGTGACATTGAGCAAGAGAAGAGAAAACAAATTACGAAAGTTAGATGCTTTGCGATCACTTTACAGTCACCGTAGGCTCTGCCAACCTTTGCTGGAATCATTAGTCGCCTGATGCGAGTTGTTGGGTTACCTTGAAAAATTGGTGAAGAAAAAGACTCACGTCATGTTAGTACAAAAGTTTTTGAAATTTTTTTCGGCCACTGCTTAATTATTATTATATTATAAAAAACTAGTTACAACTGTTCGTATAACGACAATTGATGGATGCTAAATACAGTTAGCAACATTTTTGCTATAATATTTAGCAGAATTTTTTAACATCACTAAATAAAAGTTTAACGGTCACTAATTATCGCTATATGAGAGTTGAATCTATCTTCCTACATTCGAGGTAGCAGTCAAGATTTTTTTAAATTGTTTTGTTGCAAACTCTCTTTTTATTCGATTACCTACCGAAAACGAAAAGATGGCGGTTATTAGTTGGGAGTAGTTTTTATATCTTGAGCCGCAGATGTGTGATTTTTAAGAAAAATTAGAGGCCCTCCCTTTTTATCGCTTTCATTTTAATGTGTTATAAAACCCGTTAAAACTCTCTTGAATGAGGAGTAACACAGTTAAAGACTAAAAATAATCCTATCGTTGTACAGCATCTCTACTATAAGAGTTTTACTAATAATAATCATCACGAAAAATATTTTGTCTGTCGTTGCTCAAATTTGTAGTGACATTTTGTTGTCATTGAAATATATTTGGTGATGCTTTTTTTTTTTTTCATCACAGCAAAGAATTCTAGTTCCCATGAGGAGCCTTGAGGACAGGCCTGGGCTTTGACACTTCGTCTTAAACATGCCAAAGGCCGAACAAATACTGGCAAGAAAAATCGTCACTAAAAAGGCAATACCCATAAAGCGTAGTCATCATTGAAAGCAAGCGACACTATTGACCTTCAACAACGAAAGCACTTTTACCGGCATTTCCCGATTCTATTTTAATGAACCTTAAGAGTTAGTCCTGACTCTAAAGTTCCTCTTAGTAGCGAATTGCTACTAAAGGAAAGCTCGGGGTACTTCAACGGGTGTTCTTTCCGATAACGTAAAACATTCATTTTAGTATTTTGTTTGTGGGGCACCGATTTCTCTTCCAAGTATAGATCGAGCTGACCTTTACTTATATTCAACTGTTCATTTGGATCTTCATATGAATCAAACTCCTACACAAGACCATGCATGATTAAAACACACAAGTTAGTATATGACAGACAACATAAATGAGAAAAAATAAACATTTAACAATTTTACTTACTTCAAGTTCATCTCCACTGTCATCTCCTCCCTTGCTCGCACTCCATCCTAATGAAACATGATTTTCGGAAGCAAACGTGAATGAATACATGTACTCGTGAAATAAAGACGACAACTTTCCCTTAACAGTTTTAACTCTCTCACGAAATGTTGTTGGATAGAGCTTCTCCAAGCAATACGACAGCATCTTAAGCTTGTAACTGGGTCCAAGACAACAGCAAAAGATAGCACATCGCAATAACAGTCCTAATACTTGTCAAATTTCTCTTTCATTTCTTTAGCCATGGAAGCTATATTGTCATCTTGACTCTCCATCTCTGATTGTATGAGTACTAGAATCTTCCACACATTGAAAAAGTACAAATTGGCAGTTGAATATTTAGTTCCAGAAAATAAAATAGTAATATCATAAAAAGGCTTTAGAAACCTAGTTATCTTATTCCCCTTAGCCCATTCCTCTGATGTTGGACAAGTCTCATGCTTTGTGTCAATCAACTGCAACTGAGAAAATGCTCGACGATAGGATATGGCACTACTAAGCATAAGATACATAGAGTTCCATTGTGTCAGAACATCTTGACAGAGTTTCATACCATCTCTTAAAGACACATGTGCAATGCAAGTGGCAAACTTGAGTTTCCTCTCCTCACTACCTCTAACGTATTTCATATTTCACAGACTCGAGGATCTTATAAACAACTTCATTAATCATCTTCAAGCCATCTTGTACAATAAGGTTTAGTATATGCGCACTACAACAAACATGCAGAAAATCACCATTGCATACCAATCCATCGCTCGAGAGAAGCTGGTCTTTAAGTTTATCAACCAAAACATCATTATACTTGGGATTATCCAACGTAACAGTAAACACTTTTTTTTTCCGAAGGCCCCACTCCTTCAAATACTTATTCACTTTCTTAGCCAAAGAACTACGACCGTGGGGAGGGGGTACGTGACAAAATATCAAAATCTTCTTTTGCAAATCCCAATTCTTGTCCACATAATGAGCAGTAAGAGTCATATAACTATCATTTGTAATAGAGGTCCACAAATCTGTACTCAAACAAACTCTACCAGGAATAGACGCTAACTCACTCCTCAAGAAATCTTTTTCCTTTTTATAAATTTTTAACACATCACCCTTTGCAGTGTTTCTCGTAAGAGGTTTGACTTCAGGATTTAGAAAACTATTCAACTCTCGAGTTCCTTCATGCTCAACACAGGAAAATGGATAATTGTGCTTGACAATAGAAATGCTCAACTTTTCTCGATACTTATCATGGTCAAGTGACACATAATCTGCTAGCTTCTCACCGTCACGACACTTAATGATATGTCGTAACATGTTAGATGTACCACTATTACCAGTCTTGTACTCCTTCTTACATTTCAAATACCTTCCCTTTTCTTTTTCATCCTTCTGAAAAATGCTCAAAATATTCCCAAGCAAGAGATGTAAGCTTCCTTTCAACACCAAATGTTGAACTTCCACCAATAGATGAACTTTCATCCATCTCCAAATCCATATCGATTCCTCAAACAAACTCAAATACTTACCAAATATTTCCTAGAGTCATAAATACAAGACATAATAACCCAATTACGGAGGGGAAAAAAGAAACAAAGAATTCCAAATTCCGCAGAAATACTCATAAACTTTATTCGTATAAAAATTCCGCAAAAATACAAAACCAAAGAATTCCAAATCTGAGACAAAAACAATGTTCTCACATAAGTAGAGGAATAGTGCATGAAATCTTGTACCTTGCCTCTTCCTAAAGCCATTGTGATGCAACTGTATACAATTTGCATGATTGCTAACACAAAAATGAAGGTACTGAACTGATTAAGTCCTGTTGTGATATAAGAGAGCTCCTTCCTTGTGCAATCAAAACAAAAAACATGCACAAATCTTTGACATCACTTTCATCTATATTCTCTGATCACAACCAAAATCCTTGATCGAAAACAAAAAATAATATCCAGACAGTAAGTTCTGAAACCGAAGGAAACACAAAATACAGGTTACCCCTCATCAGTTCTAACTATTCACTCCAGTTTGAAGGCCTCAACAACAGTCAGGTTTTCACCAAGAGTGTGGCAATGCTTAAACCATCATCCTTAAAATACAGCTGCCAAAAGCCCAAAATGGCAAAGTCAATAACTCGTTCAGCATAATCGTTTGTGTATTTCAATTGATAGTCGGGTACATAGAATAAACCCCCCCCCCCCCCACCCACAAAAAAAATGACCTATAAGCTGTCGGGTAAACATGTTTTCCTTCTATATTTCTTACAGATATTTTATCGAGCACCTGTTGGGAAGCTTATATGAATGCAATAACAGGCCACTATGTACTACTCACTCTGCAATATACTGAATTTACAAATAACTTCGTTGACAAATCGATGAAAGAGTAAAAGA
Organism: Escallonia herrerae; assembly: GCA_033070095.1. Taxonomy (NCBI): domain Eukaryota; kingdom Viridiplantae; phylum Streptophyta; class Magnoliopsida; order Escalloniales; family Escalloniaceae; genus Escallonia; species Escallonia herrerae. The sequence goes on from JAVXUP010000906.1 coordinate 277,761, forward strand.
GATGGAGATAACGACAGGAGAAGAAGCTTACCTGTCAGTGACGGTAGGCGGCGGCGATGATGACGGTGAAATGTCGTGGTGTGTCGACTGCCAGAGTTGTGGTGGTGGTGTCAACAGTGAAAGTCGTGTGGATGAAGGACGAGAGAAGAATGAGACATATTGATTAATGGGTAATGGACACCCATTTGTAACTCATATAAATTAATGTGTTAAGGGGTTCCAAGATTCTTGACTCATTTGTCTAAATGAGTGGTTTTGGGTTATTTTTAAATGGGCGGGTTTGGGTGGGTAAATAGATTTGGGTTACAATTGACACCCCTAATAGCAATGTGCCATTTGACCGTAAAATTGTGAAACCATGGCCATTCTTCTCGAGCATGAGTCTCCTTGTCTTGTTTACGAAGGCCATGCTCAGGAAGTTTAAGATTACGGGCAAGTAGTTCGTAAAGATGAGGTCCATAGAAAGACCTTGGCTTGCTAATGCCAACTTGAGTAAAATATATCTTGTTATCAACGAACTTTGCCAAATGAATTTTTTTTTAATAATAGTAGAAATGTAGACTAGAGAAATAAATTGAGAGACCAAAGTCCTAGCGTCGTGGATGAAAGTTAACCAAAATAGGGAATGTAAAATAAAATTAACCTAACAAATAAACTAGATATAAAGGCCAAACACCCATGGGCTTAAGTTATGTACTTCTACCCTAAGCTCTTCGTTTTTCTCAACTAGTAGTTCATTCATCTTCATCACACTATGCATCTTTTTTTTAACCTTCAGTAACATCCTAATTTGTTTCTCCTCTTCTTCATTTCGTTTACGCAATCCTTTGTCTTTTTCAGAATTATCACGCCAAAAACTTTCCCACCATCACAAGCCTCAGGTTCGACTGACTCAAAGAGTTCACTTGATTACTTACCTTATAATTTTTACGGCCAACCAGAAATTTTTAATGTATAAGAATACGCAATTCGGACGCTTCGGTGGCATTTAAGAACAAGTTGATTGTAGTTTGAATTACTAATCAAGCGCATCGCTTATTCAGTATAAGAAGTTCAATTTTACGAAATCCGCACAAACCCTAATTCAGCGTGTACTTGTCAATGTGTATATATCATGAATTGGACAGAAAAGAACGTCATGAGGGAAGTTTGGATGGAAATGAGCATGTAGTGGTTTTGTGGAGGGTATTAACGTGGCTGCTATGTGGAATTTAGAGAGGAGTTACCTTTGTATCTAACAGACATAGACATCCGCAAAATCAATAAAAAGTTGTCAAATAATGCGTGGAGCACATAGCTAAAAGTGTGTGGTGGTGGTTGCCAAAATTAAATCCTGAAGTGTTTTCTATAAATGCTCTAAACTATAAATTATGAAATTTTATGCGCATTTTATCCTAGGTCTAAGGGCTGTTTGTTAGAAGATGAATTTTCGATATAAATCTTTAAGTTCCTAATGAGTTTGTCGATTCACGTAGTCGACACATAGCTAGTGTTAGTTAAGTTTTAGGAGTAGTTAAGGTTGGGTAGCGGTCTTTTAAGCATTTTTGCCAGCAAATTTTTCGTCTGCATATTCTTTGTTATTTTTTCTTGAAATAGGCCTATACAAATCGGAATACTCTGAACGGTTGAGTTTTTATTTTATTTTTTTTTGTTTATTGTACTTTGCCATCCTATTTGACTAAAAAAATATGAGCTAATTACATCTATGTTCCTGAGATTAGGGTATAATTACAGGAAAAAAATAATAGTTTTGACAAATTACACTTGTGTCCGTTGATCAAATAGAATCGTAAAAACCCTAACGGTTTTAATGAAAAGACTTTATTGCGCCTAAGTTGGAACCTTATTTTTTTTTTCTAATAATGACATTACTTCATCTTAAAAAAAAAAGACTTTACTACTTTACAATTTACTCCCTTCCCACACCCACCCCGAACCCCATTTCTGTCTTTCGAACCACCCCCCTCCAAATAACCGCTGCACCCCTTCGCCGCACCCTCCCTGTCACCCGCCCAAGATATCACTGCACCCAGTAGCGGAGGCAGCAGGGGGCATAGGGGGGCACGTGCCCACCCGCTGCCTTCGTATTCTCTCTTGTTCAGGGTATGCCAACTATGGTGCGTTACCGCCAGGGGTGGAGGAGGCAGCACCACAACACCGTGCATAGTTTTCGGGATGAGCCTTGAAGTTCCTGTTGGGGCTTACAAGAGTACGATGCAATACAGGGAGAACTAAGTTGAGGATGAATGGAGGTGGAAATGAGTCATGCACTCCATGGAGCCTCGCTGATTCCACAGGGTAGATTCTTCCACACCCAAAAGTAAAACCCATATATGAAAATCCATGAAAACTAATGGTGGCCAACAAATTACAAGGATTACCCAAATAGCGAGGGGTAAGAGAGTGGTAATAGCGGAGGCGATGACAATTTGCAGCGGCCCATGATAGCAAATGAGGCACCATGTTTGTCGAACTGGGTGGAGATCTCGAACCCAATTCGTAACCACGGCCAATTTCCTCGCAGTACATCTGCCTTGAACGGCGACTCCATTTCGTCTTCTGCTATTAAAAGTTTTGGCGATGAAAGAAATCATGGACAAATTTGTTAAGGTATGAGTTTAGGTATATCCTTATCGCTGAATATAAAAAAATTCAGGTGCCCACCCCACTCAATATTTCTAGCTCCGCCACTGACTGCACCGGCCTGTGCCCGGATCCGTCCATCTCTTCTTCAGGATGTCGTAAAGGCCCATCCTTGTGGTGGAATAGAGGGTCTGCCGGAGCACGCTGGTGGACACGCCGGAGAAGAGCGCCGCCGCGCCGTCCTGCTGCACACGTCGTCTGAATCTTAGATTTGCTACAAAGTTTCCATATTTGCCTTCCTTCTGGGAGACACAAGAAGTGATTGCCATAAATCAATTGATACGATTTGCAATCCGACGTAAAATTGGGAGATTAGAAGGGGTTCGGTTTGGAATACGCTTGAGCTATTCGGTGAATCTACGCATTTCTTTTGCGAATTCGAATCACTTCACCACTTGCCTATTAATCTTCACCCTTCATTTCTCGCCCCAATTTCCCGTTTTCCTGCTTTGAACTCGATAAACCCATAAGCAGTAATTATTTGTTGTCATTATTACTGCTCTTGAAAGTGTGGTACGACTATATGAGCCTCCTATCGTCATCTCTGCATGGAATCGAAAGGAGACAAGAGAAATCGCCAGCTCACCGGAGGGTTGTAATCGTTTCTCAACTCATTGTGAATTAGGGTTTTGGAACCCTAATTTCCAAATTAGGGTTTTGAAACCCTAATTTGAAATAAACCCTAATTTTTGAAATCAGGAGGCAATTATGTGTATAATGGCATATAATGTGGGGTTATTCCTAATTTTCTTTAAAAAAAAGAAAACAAAAGACTTTAAAAATTATTCGTTATATACAGTATAAGGACATTATCGTCATTTTTAAAATACGTAATGATAACATCAGCCAAAAAGTACAATTTTTTAACGGAACCCTGACGGATAGATACGGCTATAACATTTTCAAAGTTTTTGATCACGGTATATTACATTTTGAAACTTAATGTCATTGACTGTAATTATACTCTAATTCCAGGAACATAAGTGTAATTAGTCCGAAAAATAAAGGTGACGTCAGGCATTGATGTGTAGTTGGCAGTTTGACCCATATTTAACAAATATCTTGTTGCCTCATGCTTATCGATAGTCTAACACCACATAAACAAAATAATAATGTTAGTTAACTACGAATTATTTTATAAAATATTTATAGGATCTGACCCAACTTTGTCCGTCCAAATTCTATTTGTCAATAAGCAGCCCTAGGCCTGGATTGGGTTTCCGATCAAAAAATCTCACCATATTCGAGCAAATGCTTTCGAATACGAGTGGGATTAGATCAAGATCTGATCCATTGACAGGCCGCCTTCTACATATGCAAGAATACAGCTCCAAATTTCGTTTAACAGCATCACTTGTACCAGGCAATATTGGTATCAATGGTGGATTTCCACTTAAATCTAGGTTGGTGAAGATTACTCTGATCTGGGAAAGAGCTAAATTTAACTAGTATATTAGTGATGAGTTCTCTAAGAATAAGGTTTAAGGTGTAGTAAAATGGACAGCGACCACCTTGGTTTTAGATTGGACGCTATTATCACACTTTGACTCTTAGCCCCGAATAATTTTGGACTCATCATCATCTAAATTTTCGTCCTAGCGAGTTGGGTTGCCACATATTCGACTAAGAAATCTAAACTGAATTAGAAGCAAGTTGGTACATATCCGACATGGTTGTGTAGAGCTGAGTGATGTCTCATTGTCAAGCCAGGCTAAGAAACGTTAGCAATGATAAAGCATGGATGAAAGGCTAATGCATGCATGAAAACTAACACCAGTTTTTGATAGGGTTGCAAATGAACGAAGATCGGCTCATTCAAGCACAGCTCGACCGCGTGTTCGGTTATTTTGACCGTGTTCAAGCTCAGCTCGGGTTCGTTACGAGCTACAAACCCATGCTCAAACGCGGCTTTCTCGAAACTTACGCTAACACGAGCAGAGTTTAGCCCGGCTCTTAAAAATGGAATCAAATAAAAACAAAACAAGAGGTTAATGAAATTTTACGAATCAAAAGTCCTAATATTTATTTGTAACTAAAAAAATGTCTAAAACAGTCTAGGTTTAGGTTTGGGCTATTTGGATTGGGTTTATAAGTACACATGCTCAATAGTTGGGCTTATGAATTAATTTGGCTTTTAATAAACGAACTCAAACTTTTTGTTCAAACTCGTTTCGCTTGTCTAATAAACGATCGTAAACGAGTTTTTATTAGACAAATCACGAGCTTGTCACTAAAAACTCGGTTCACTTGCAACCCTACATTTTTTAGAAGTACCCAATTTCAGAGAAGGGAAGAACCTAGCAACAAAGCATAAACCACTAGTAGCTAGAGAAATAGTCTAAAATTAGGGCTGTAAATGAACCGAGCTATTCACAAACAGCTCGTGGTTCGATCTCTATAAAACTCGTTCGCGTTCGTTCATATAATAAATGAACCGAACATGAACAAGTTTATAGGACTCGTTTATTAAACGAGCCGAGCATGAACACACCAAAATGTTTACAAACATGTTCGCGAATAACTTATTTAAATAATAAATTAATTAAAATATATTTTAAAAAATTAACATTTACATAAAAACATATAAATTAATGCGTAAAAATAAAAGCCCTAATGTCAATTAGCCCAAACCCGAAGCCCGTAGAGTTAGCCTAATTTGTAAAGCCCAATATGTGAAGCCTACCTAAACCATAACTATATAAATAAAAGCCTAAACCTAAACACACACAAATCACACACGACAATAGCCGTCTGCTATCCCCTTCTCTCCCCCATCTCTCTTTCACAACACACACGCCCCACTGATCACACAACAGAGCCCTCCTCTCTCTCTCTCTCTCTCCCCTCCACACAAGCTCAAAGGGACGTCGTCTACGATGCCATCAACGCTCGTAATCTCACCGTCGCCGGCGCATCTATGTTTTCATCGTCAACCATCAAGATCTCTTTTGTAGTTTTTTTTATTCTGCCAGTTTCTATGTTTTTTTATTCAAGATTTCATCCGCTGATTTCTACGTTTTCATCTTGTACCATCTGTAATATAGTTTCTGATTCATTTTAGTTTGATTAAATTGAAAGAGTTGAGAATTTTTTTGCAGATTTAGGGATTCATTGGCAATTGACGAGAACACGAGCCGATCTTCGGAACTCGAGTTCAACTCGTTTTGTTAAACGAGTTGAGCGAGTCGAGCCCGAGTTTTACAGTCACGAACTCGAGTCGAGTTCGAACATGAATTTTTTTGCTTTTGACAAACAAGAGGCGAGCTCGAACATAGCAAAACTTTAACGAACCGAGTTCGAAAACACCCATGTTCGGCTCGAACTCAGTTCGTATACAGCCCTATATCTAAAACACCACAACTAGGAGATATTTGCAAGGTAACCATGCATCCTTAAGTTCCTGAATAGTTTCAGCTGAAACCTTTAAGGTCTTTACGAGCACTTCATCCGAGATGCCAGAACCAAACAAGCTCTGAGCAAGAGATACAAAACCTGCATCAGCGCTACCAAACATCATAACCACCACCTCCTTCTCACCCTTAATCAAGTTGGCTTCATAGTGTGGCAGCCCCTCGGGAAACAAGAACACATCGTACTTCTGCAGAACATTTTTGTACAGCTGCCCACTACTATCAGTCGTGCCTACGGTCAATCCACCCTCCAAGACGAACAGCAACTCGCTGCCTCGCGGGTGGTTGTGCAGGCCGTTGACAGCGCCCCGGCGCAAACTCGACCAACTCCATCGAAACGCCCATGCCGTTTAGTGCGGGGAACTCGTCGGACTTCACCCCCTTGTGTCCTATACCATGCGCTGGCGGTGGTGCACCACCTCGCAAGCCAGTGTATGTGAAGTAACTTCCAGGGAAGGCGGTCGAGACGTTGGGGCCGACAAAGTCGATGACCAAGTTGGGGTCTCTGGCTAGGACAGTGGCGAGGAAGAGGAGCGCAAAAGTGGCAGAAGAAAGAGCGAGTTGGCCGTGTTGTTGATGTTCAAGTGGTGCAGAGCCTGCAAGGTGTGCATGCATTTATAAGGAGTACTGTCAGCAGTGATCTACTAAGTGGTGTTAATTGCTGATATTAAGCACTAGGCATGTTAGCACAAGCAGATGCGGGACGATTAGACTCCGACTAAGACCATTACTCGACTGATAGAGAAGTATTGACATGCAAGAGGTGGATGAATTGGAAAAAAACAAAGAAGGAAAGTGATCACTCCATTGGTTTTGTGGGTAAGTTTGCCAATAGATCGAGATGTCAGTGGACTTAGAGAGCAAAGGATGGATGTCTTTTTTTTAAGGTAACACAAAAATTCCATTTTTCGATAATGGTTTTGAAAAATCGTTAAAGTTTTGAGAAAAATATTTAGATGCCTTAGTCAAACATTGCCTGTAGATGAAAAAATGAATTACTTCAACTTTTAAAAAATACTCGGTCCTTAAAAGAAACATTAAAGAATATATAAGATAGCACTCCTTGACATCTATATCTATACTGTCTATATCTATCTATACTATATATAATGAAAACTTTTTTCACTTTTGGTATAATACCCTTTTGGTGCTACATTGAGAGTGATTTCGATGCAGACACGTGTCCAAAATGAGGGTAAAATTATAAAACACTTTTTTTTTGTTACATAACTACCTATTTATAGTGATGACAAGTGACATTACAAGAAAATTTATAAAAGGTGACAAAATAAAGATCTTAATTAGTAAGTAACTACCTATAAAAATATGTTTAATTTTACAAGTTTATATTTTAAACAAATTTACATTATTAATTTTATTTTCGCACACGCATCACGTGTGCACCTTGACTCGTCTTAATAAAGGGGGAAAGACAAGTGCTAAGATATGAGTTTATGTCAGAATCAATCTTTTGCAACAAATTTTCAACAATTACTTTTTCACTGAGCCTTAGACCTCTATCTCATCTAAGCTTTCTATGTTCCACTTTTTGATTTTCTATAGAGCGGTGAAGGTTCTATTTCATTCATTTTTGCAGAAATACGAGTAAAATAACAGTTAGAGATGAGTTTGTATCCTGAAGGCGACGTCAAGAACCTTGCTCCAGCCGTGGTAACCAGAAGGGGTGCGAGTCGTCGTAAAAAAAACAACTTAGGCTCTGTTTGAATCTCTCTCTCTCTCTCTCTCTCTCTCTCTCTCTTTCCAGTTTTTTCTCCAGGTTACAAAACTGGAGAAAATAAACGCATTTGGCACGCAGTTTTCGTTTTTTTTTTTCTTCAGTTTTGAAAACCAGTTTTTAAACAGGACTGTTTTTGAAAATTCTCATTTGGAGTTTTAGGTTTTCAGTTTTGATTTTTATTCTGAGACCACCACAGCCACTGCTCACCGCCGGCGCCCGCCGGCGATCGCCCACTAGCAGCCACAACGCAGGCCACCCAGTCGGCCACTGCCATGCCCCACCACCACCGAAAACCACCACCAAAGAAAAAACTCAAAATAAAAATTGGGTAATCAAACACAAAAAAAAAAAACACAAGATAAAAACTGAGTAATCAAACACTCATTTGTTTTTGTTAAAAAAAAAACTAAACTGGTTTTTATTTTTATGTTTTTGAAAACAGAAAACCAAAACTGAAAGTATTTTTAAACGCTACCTTAATCTTTATTTTATTTTTGAGGGCTGTTCTTACATTTTCTCGTAACACTTCCAATAGATAGTGTTTGTAACTTTCTCGGGGCACTTCCACTAGTGTTTCTCTTCTTGTCCACTATTTTGTAAAGAGGACCATGCAGATGTTCGTTTAAATCTTTAGACAAATGCCAAAGCTCAGTTCAGTCTACAAAAGAAAATTAACTTGAGAGATGAACAAGTTTGGACTAGACAAATTTTGGCAACAAAAATAAACAAAATCATAGTCAGTTGTTTCGAGATGAATGCTTGATGTCACACATCAACACGCAAAGTCGTTGTGTAATATACTGAAAAAACTTCCATATAGCGGATATCGAATGATCAAAATACGCACTCGAAGTGGACCACTAACAATCGATATCTCAGCAACATCATGTTTAGACAACATTTAACTAGTCGAACTTTACCTCTCCTAGGGAGTGTGGAAGTAAACAATGAAAGTAACCCAGTAATTGGAAAGGGACTCATATTGTTCTAGTGTAACGTGACATACCTCTTGAATCAGTTGCATACTCTGCCTACATTAGTCACGTCCTTAGAGTGCAATTACACATGGAAAGCATCTCTCAGTTTTATATTTTGGTGCAAAATCCCTTTGCAGAGCAACAGCTAGCGTTAGTGACAAGAAAAGGAGCACGTTTATTATTTTCCTTATTTCGAGCGAAAAGTCACGTGACCACTGTCCTGGCTTCGAAGTAAGAAACACACGTACACTCGTTCACAATAAACCTAGTAAATTTCATCGCAATCCGTCGTGAAAGGGATGCGGAAAGAATTAAGCTAGTCGATCTCGGTCGTTTATCTTTCGAGGCAGTCGTAGAGTCGTAGTAATATCTTGGGTGTTGCTTTCAAATTCAAAGATTAAACAATGGGTATCTCTGCGGCCGAGAACTTGGGTCGACTCAGATGTGGTTAGTAGGCCCAGTTCTGCTACCCTTAATGGGCTTCAATTTCTTATAAACCAGGCCCATCATGCTCCCTGGGCCTGGGGTATGTAAAGCCCGGCGCTGATCTCATGGATGTTAAGGCCCATTCTTGGCACTGAAATTTAGGTTTGCATGCTTACTTTTCATGTGACAAGCCGGGCTTACCCAAGAAGTGGACCAAGTCAGGTTGAGCTAATGCACGAAAGAATTTTCCTAGCCCTGGGATCCTAGAAAATATCGTAAGATCCCGAACCATTATCTCGATCATCTACGAGCGCTAAATAAAATATAATATTATCATCTGCCTCTTTTACACCTGCTTCTATCACATGGGCTTTTTCCGATCGAGCAATCCTAGATGAGAGACTAATGGTTTGAAACCATGAAATTGTTTGCTCCTTTTGCCCGTACTCCAAACATTTAAAGCCATATCGTAGGCAAGGGGTCCTAAATTTTTTATCATGTTTTACTTGCACGCTTATTTAAGATATAAGTTATTTCTTATGAGTCTTCCATTACCGCAAGAGTGAGAAGGGGATGAAAAAAGTCAGTCAGAAAAGAGAAAATGAGTGGGTGATGATTAATTATGGAGAAATAAATAGAATTAAAAAAGTCTAAAAAGAATAAACATGAAAAAATACATACAACAGAGTTTTTTTTGAAAAATGATCAATATTTTTTAAGACAGACTAAAAATAAAATATAATTAATTTTTTTTTAGACGGAAAGAATATTTGATTACATCCTCCTGTGGAACAAAGAGAATCAAAGGATGCAAATTCAACTCTGAAGACTAACTGAACTTAAGAAACATAAGCATTTATTACGTAATGAGAAGAGTTAACTACGCTATTAACCACCGAACTATAACACAAATTTCACTTTAATCACTAGACTTTGATTAGTGTCAAAGTGGCCACTGGACTCTTCAATTGCTCTTAATTGAGTCACTATGTTAATTCTGGTCCGTTAACAGCTCATGTGTAAGGCAGATGATGGTTAAGTAATGGACGAAATTATTAACTTCCATTTTCTCTTTGCAGAAAACCAACCTCCATTTCCTCTGAAGATTGTCTTCTAGTTCCCGTTGGAGGATCTCTTCAACCTCCCTTCAATCTGAGTCAAACTCAAACACATTGCTGAATCGCAACCCAAATTTGAAGTCAAACCACGTCTGACTGCACGAAGGAGTTTGGTGAAAGAGATGTCGTCGGAGATCAAGGAGGTCGAGCCGATCGATGGGGATTCCTCCCTTGCCACGGCAGGGTGGCTGTTGGAGGGAGTGTGGTGACCCATCGGCTATAGATTTGGTGGCTTTTGTCGACGGGAGTGTGGTGGCTGTCGACAGGAGTGTGGTGGCCCATCGGCAACATATCTGGTAGCTTTGGGTATCGGTGTTTTGGCTGTTAGTTGTTCGGACGGTATTCATGTCGGCGGTGGTGTTGACCAACCAACCGATTCATCAGTCGGTGTTGGTGTTGCGGCGGGCAGTTGGTGCTGTTCTGTGGTGGCGGGGTGGGCTAGTGGTCGTTGTAGTGAAGGCGGTTGGTATGGTCGTCACTTTATGTCAATTGGAGTGGGATTGGCCGGTGATCCACGACTAACTAGCGACAATGAAGAAGGCGGTGCAGAAGAGAGACTGTCTGAATTTCACAGACATGGAATAAGAAAAAGAGAAAGAAGAAGAAGAAGAGGAGAAGGAGGAAGAGGAACATAGTGAAAAAGAAATTTATTGAGTGACGGATTTGTACATAAATTAAACGACTTAACGGACTTAGATTTGACGGAATCTAACAGAGTGACTTAATTGAGAGTAATTAAAGAGTCTAATAATCATTATGACACAAATTAAAGTTCATTAATTAAAATAAAATTTGAATTGTAATTCGATGGTCAATGACATAATTAATTCTAACGAGTAAAGTGAACTCTCTTAAGTATGAAGGACATAATCATAATGAACAGAGCTATCACTTTTGTGGTTACAAAATCGAAGTATCGACTATCAATGTCCTCGTGTTTTTTCTTTGGTACGCACCACAACGTGTGGTGGGTTTAGATTTGCATTTACGTCCTCGCGTTGAAATTGGATCCCGCCAAAATTGGAGGGAGCACAAATCACAAATATAGCAAAGCGAGGAAAGTGAAAGGAGAAAGAGATAGCCAAAAGAAAGGGAAAAAGGGTGGAGGAGAGTACAAAGCCAGCAGAATGAGTAGTCTCCATCTCTCAAATATGTTCTGAAAATTCTTTAAACGTTACCTTGTTGGCATTGAAATTTGAAAGACAAGGGGGTGGTCATTGCTGCTGGTGGGGTGGATAGTCACAGCCTACCTAGTCTAGGCAGCAGGTGCTAGGGGGTACACTTGGCTGACAGTGTGGGAGCCCAGCAGATGATGATGGGAAAAGAAAAAAAAAAAAAAGGAGCAGCACTCATTGGGGACTCCTGAAGTACAATTTTGTTTTTGTTTTTGTTTGCCAGAGAAACTGTGCCGTAAGGTTGTGATTAAATTGAAAACGAGTATTACGTTTTGAACATTTATAAAATCGTCACACACTTATCTCAGAACTAAAGTGTATAAAGATTCGTGCGTGAAACGCATGCACGACGGGGACATAAGTTTACTGATTAAAGCAACGGAAAATTTTGAACTCATCTAGTAAACTTCAATTAGAACATAGCCGGACGGTAAGGAGTTAAGAAAAAAGTGTCCGGATTATTTCGGATAAATCGTCTAAAGTAAATATGGATCCATGTGAGGTGTATTATTGATTGATAAAAGGTTTACACTTTTGCAGTGAGAAGTGAGGATGAAGAACACCACACATACCCTTTGTCCTTCTTTCCCGTGATACTTATGATAATTTTTGTCACTCACTGTGCTTTCATTATTAAAGACTGTAATGTTCTTACTCGAAAAGAAAAAAGAGAACATGTCAGGTGTATGTCATTTACAAGATCTCAAGTAAAAACTCTCAACTATTAATTTTTTTCTTCTGGAAATGAATATTCCAATTGTGAAAATAATTGCACATTTCGTGAAAGGTGATTTCATCTACATTTACTAGAAACCATAAGTCACGACCATTTTAATGTAAATATAATAGAAATTACAATTAAGAAACTCAAGATCATATACAAGATTTTGAGTCTTTTTTTTTTCAAGAAACCAAACCATTTTGTACAAGAATATGCTGAACTCTTGGCTTCTACAACGTACCTTCGCTGTGGCGGAGGCAGCTGATGGTACTATCGGGCACGTGCTCACATATTTTTCTTTTCAGTATATTACACTGACATAGACGAAAACATCCACCTAAAAATTCTAAGATTACTTAAAATTAAAATGAAATATCTCTTTATTTATTTTGCACTAAACACTTACAAAAGCAGAAATAACATTTGAACTTCATTTTAATCAATTGAATCATGTTTTTATTGTTAAAGTGGCTGTATAACGGTACTTTCAAAGCAAACAAAATTTCGTTAAGTTACCTTTTGAAAGTTTTATCTTTAAATTTCTAGGTTTCGGGTGTCGGCCTGAGTGGCCTGTGCTTCTGTACTCGGTAAATCTGAAGCCAATAGAGTTTGATCAAACAAATGGTCCAAGATCTGCTTCTAAGCTGTGTATGCTGATGCCTGATGCTGAAGCTAGAAAGTTGGTTTTCAGGTAGAGATGTCAAATGGGCCGGGTGGCCCGCGGGCTGGCCCGGCCCGGCCCGTTTTTGGGCCCGGGCTGGCCCTAACCCTTAGGGCCAGGGCCAGGGCCAGGGCCAGGCCGAATTCTTTGAGAAACGGGCCCGGCCCGGCCCTAAAACGGCCCTTTTTTGGCTCGGCCCTAAAATGGCCCGGGTTTGGCCCTGCCCGGCCCGGCCTCGTTAGCCCCCCCCCCCCCCCCTAATTTTTTTTCTTTTCTATTTTTTTTGAAGTCTATTTTATTACATTATTATTTTTTTGATATTTTGGATCTTTTTAGTTAAATTAATAGTTTTTGAGGTGTTATTGAATTCATATGATCAGTATTTTCTTTAACATACGCAGAGAAGTATGGGTGTGTGGTGACTGTGACGTGTTTTTGATGATTTCTGAGTGGGCTTTCATTTAATGTATTTTACAGAATTCGCTTTGTGTTCTACATCACAAGTTAAGGGAATAATTATAAAAACAATTATTATGTATTCTAAACATAAATAAAAATTATGTATTCTTTTTGTTTCACACCAAAAGAGGTGAATTGAATTCTAAATTTAATTTCATGAAGTGGGTGACGTGTTAAAGAGCCTTGAAGAATAATCTCATATGTTCTTTAAATGACCAAAGAATTTGAATGTTACAAGAAAAGATGTTATTTTATCTTCATCGATCTCGTTATTGTTTTTGTTTGATCTACTCTATTTTTTTTTTACATTTACAGGTTTTACACCATATTACGAAAGAGATTGAATTTTGCACTTAAAATCAGTATGTATGGGTTAGAACAACTAGTTTTTGTACTTAATCCGTGATTAATTGTCAATCAACATCAATTTGCCTTTTCGAAAGGGGGTTAATTCGTGAAAAAGTGATTGTATACTCAGTGGTCCGTTTACAAAAACTTTACCCTTTGTTGAAGAAGAAGTCTTTATAATAAAAAGTTGGGAAGAAAGGAAAAAAAAAAATTTGGATTGGGCCCGGGCCCAACCCTAAATATTGGGCCTAGGGCCTGGGCTTGGACTGGGCCTATATATCTCAGGTTTTAGGCCTGGCCTGACCTGGCCCGTTTTTCATTTATGAGGCCCGCCCTGGCCCGATTTCATTGGAGGCCCGCTGGGCCTGGGCCGGGCCGGCCCAAGCCCGGCCCATTGACAACTCTAGGTACACCCTCTAGATAGAATGCCTGCGCAGTTGAAAGCCTGGAAACTGAGCCTCCGGTTGATCGAGCGAGCCACGGCAAACACGGGGGACATTTCTATATACTTTTGGCTCTCGAAGCAAAAGATCTCTCGGACGTTGCAACCTGCAGCCATGATGCATGCAGCGCAGATGTGTACCCAAAGATACAGAAGAGGGAACGTTAGCATGACGATGTGACATGAACATCATACCCAGTACGTAGATGTAGTTCAACCCGGGCCAGGCCACCCTATTTTTTCACTCAGACCTCTGACTACTCGGTCTACTCCTCGGTCCTCACGTAGAACTAGATTCAAATTTCTTAATCATCAGTGCGTCATTTTGTGCACATAACCACATTTCAAACTTTTTCTTCTAAATCTTTTGGACAAACTAATGCAAAAGTTGCTGCGGTTATTAAAAAGTATGTATTGAGTTGTACAGAATCACAGCATTTAGAATGCATTTAGAATCGGATGACTATTTTATGAGAACGCTTTCATAAGTCACTCTTCTTATTTCATTAATGTTTTTTTTATTCGACGGTCTTAAGTAGTCAGATCAATATTCTGAAATTACGTAATATTTATTTTAGTTAAAGAAAGTCGTGGTCATAAATAATTCAACAAGCCAAAACATCCCCGGATTAAATCATTTGCTTGAATCCCATTGCAGAGTGGAGAGATATTGGTGGTGGGGGAGGAGGGGAAGCTCTTTATGATATGATATACTATGAATTATGAGCACTTCTATTATCCCACATTTGTCTCTGTAAATCTTCCGATCATTGTGAAGCTCAACTAAAGTTGTATAAAAAAATAGTGGAAAAATATCAATTTCTAATATTATCCATTATGTCCTGGCATTTATTAAGAGATGAATGGTTCTGCTGCTGTAGCAATTGAACTGTGTTGTCACATCATGCTGACAGAAAATAATGACCCAAAGTTTGCCTGGATCATATCTAACATCACAGACAAAACTTTGTCGATCTACAGTAAAAGAAGAAAAGAAATGGTCTACCATTACAGACAAAACTTTACCAATCCGTAGAAAAGTTCTTTTTAGAAGAAAAAAAGATAAAATAGTTGGTTCCTTCCATTTACCTAAAAATGAAATTACCAGAAAAGAATATTATTCAATGTACCAATAAAAGTACTACAAAATTAATAATGGAACTACTTCTGAAAAATATAGTAAAAATAATATTTCACTTTTCCTTAAAACTTCCATAACAAGAGGTGGTTCATGGAGGTTACTTGGGCGCAGTAGGCCTATATTGAATGCAATAAAGACATTTCTAGATTAGCTAATCTAGCTGCTCACAATCTTGCTGCTAGAGCTTACTTTTGTAACCATTTTGATTTTTGACTTTGTTCCTTCTACATCCAGCCGTTTGCTTAGCTCGGAAGAAGATAGGAACAATGCTGTATAGTTCCTTCCCAGTTTTATTTTAATGCAAGATCTTTCTTACAAAAAAAAAAGAATGCAATAAAGAGATGGCTCTTAGGCCAAAATTTGAGGAGATGATGATACACATAACCGGAGCTGATGATTAACAAGGAAAAGAAGAAGGTAAAGGAGGGAACTTATGTGAAATCTACATCTCTTTGGTAACATTTTGATGCTACTGATATGATAGTTTTTTAGACGGTTTTTTCGTAGTTATCGTTCTTAAGACAATTAATGAGTGTCAACAAGATTACTCTAAATAAAACAAACATGAATAATTTTTGCTTCAATTTCCGTCAAGTAATTTTAAACTTCAGTGGGATCAAATTGATATACAAAAGCTAAATATGTCAATTTTTGTTTATACAAAAGAAAAACTATACGCTCAAGTAGGAATATATACTAACATATATATGATGGACACCAATTTCCTTCGTAAGAATATCCTACGGTTCACAATTTCAAAATACAAAAAGAACCTTTTGGCAAAACTTGCAGTACTTGGAATCTCACATACTAGACCTCCCGTTAACGCGTCATGTAGGCGGGGGCCTCCAGTTGTTTAACAACCCCCCCCCCCCCCCCTCCCCGGTTTTTTTGGTAATACAGTTGTTTAACTTTTAATCTATCCTTTTTGTGTAACTTTAATATGCAAACTGCTGAAATGACATAGTGGTGCCCATTAGAAATTTAGAATTAAATTTCCAGTGATCAATAGCATTTTCCAGTATTATATCCTGTAGGCACCATTCATATGAAATCTTAGCACCATGATATCTGCACAACATATGTATGCAGTATTTAAGTGGTGCAATGTAATAATGTCACCTACACATGACACTGTAGGTGACTGCAACTCTGCATGAGTTAACTTGCTCTTCATGTGCCACAGAAAACAAATTGATTGTGCCCACAACACTTTCCAAAGCAGCAGCAGTACAAATTGCATCATCAGTGCTTGTTTTGAGAGCAGTGTCAAAAGGAGAAGCCTTTTTGTTTTAAAATCAATTGTCTAAAGCAGTTAGTGAAAAACATGTTTCAAAGGGGGAGCAATTGCAAAAGTGGCCACTTTAGTGAAAATGTGGGAATATGTTATAGTGGTTTACCTAGTCCAATTCACCAGCATTAATAGGCTCTGCTGGGATTGTTCTTTTGGCCTGCACCAGATGTAGAGAAAAGCTTGCAACTTCTGGCTGGTATTCGTATTCCTGTCTCTGCCTGACCCAGATGACAACAGTCCACCCACTGATCATGACAGTTGCTTGCTGTGGATTATGATTAACCAACCCCTTGCTGATCATTATTACCAAAGAAATAAGGGGAAAGTAGAGAATGACTCCCTCTACTTTATACGTTGTGTGATTTGCCCCCCTCCACTTCAAAATTAACCACTAAACCCCTCCACACTTACAGAAATTGGGCACCTTAGACGGATCTGTTATGAATAGTGTGAAATGACCAAAATACCCTTATTTCTTTATTAGTTAATGACCCCCTGTACTATACACGGTGTGCAATTTCCCCTCCTCAACTTCAAAATTAACCACTAAACCCCCTTACACTTACAGAAATTGGGCACATTAAATGGAAACTGTTAAATTTAAATGACAATTTTGCCCATGACCCTCCCCCCACCCCCCTTCATTCCCCACCCCCCCACCCGTTAGACCAGTCCCCCACCCCATTCTGCGCTACCAGATTCATTGCAAACAAGGGATTGCTGCAATCTGCACCTCCTCTTCTGGTCAACCCCGCTACAATTGGTGATTCACTGAGCACAACCACTGGTCTTTTTCTCCGACCACCAGGGAGTTACAAAAAAAAAAAAAAGAACCACGATTGCCGTTGGTATATCACCGGCGCAACAACTACCATGATCAGCGTCACAGTAACCACCATTCTGGCCAACTCCCCCAACTTTATACTGTCTGGCTACACATCGTCGTGAGTTGCCTCATCGTTGCCATTTCCCGCCACCTTGCGTCTGCAAGCCAGTGGGGCTTCTTCATCGGCCACCAACCGACCGACGCAATCAACACCGGTAACATCAATCCCCACAGACACAGGCTATCGGCGTCTGATTGCCGCACATCCGTCCAGATCCCTGCCACCACGATCGACGACCACGTCCCCAAATCGCAGGTTTAACCTCCGTCGTCATTCCAACCCAATCCACAACATCGCGCCAAGCAGCGTCACATGACCACCGTAACTGGCTACACGCCGCTGGGGCTGCACCAGATTCGCGATGACGTTGCCGCCACAGTCGCATGCGAGTAGCGTGTGTGTATGTTTGCAGTGGGTGCGCGTCTGTGTCTGGGTTTAGGGTATGTGTGTGTGTGTGTGTGCGCACGTGCGTGTGTGCTGGGTGTGCGTGGAGTGTGTGTATGTGGGATTGAGTAAAAAGTCTGAGAGGAGAGAAAAAGAAGTTGAAAGAATGATATTAAACTTAAATAGGGTAAGGAAATAAGGGTATTTTGGTCATTTCACGAATATTCATAACGAACCCGTCTAAAGTGCCCAATTTTCGTAAGTGTGTGGGGGGGGGGGGGTTTAGTGGTTATGTTTGAAGTAGAGGGGGAAAATCGCACACCGTCTATAATACAGGGGGTCATTATTTAATTACCCCTAACAGAATGGGCAAAAACGTCATTTACAAAAAAAAATCGTTAGTCAACGCGCGTGTTGACCACGCGCTGTTAAATTTAACGGTTTCCGTCTAAGATGCCCAATTTCTGTAAGTGTGGGGGGGTTTAGTAGTTAATTTTGAAGTGGAAGGGGGCAAATCGCACAACGTGTAAAGTAGAGGGGGTCATTCCCTACTTTCCCCAAGAAATAAAGAGAGTTGGGAATTTTGAGTTTGGTAATTCAACTCACAAAACAATAGCTATAAAATGTGAAATTGAACAAAGTTAGATTTTGTTACTTGTAAATGTGTCAAACATAACCGTTGGATGTAGAGTTTTGAGCGTGTTATGTAAAATCGTACTTGATTGACAAAAAAATAACAGCAACCAAACTCGAGTTGGGAGATTGCTTTATTTTTATTCACGTAAACATACATGACAACTCTAATTAGTTGCACTCATTACTTGTTATGGGTAACGTGCCGAAAAGAATACTCATATTATAAACTTCTTAAATGCCTGAAGTTTAAGATAAAAATACGTAATATAATCATGTACATTTGAACCCGATGTTTGACTCGTGAGCGGCCTTCGGGACATCTCCACCTTTTTTTTTTTGGGTAATTAAGACATTTTCATTTTAAGTGGTGGGAGGATTTGAAACTTATTTTCTACTAGTTCTCCTTTCTCAAAATTTGAAAAGAATAAACCTTGAAAGTAGAGCAGCTAAAAAAGCTACTTGCTCCTTTTTGGCTGATGAGCGTAGGAAGAGTAAATAATTCGGCCTTACATTTCATCACTTCTCTTCCCACAAGTCATCTACGTCATCACCAACATCTGCTTACCCTCTGTTTGTTGACCCAATTTCTTTGCTTTAGGGTAAATGAAAATTTTTATTTAGTTATCTAATTTCAAAAAAAAATTATTATCCTTTTTTTATACACAAAATCCTACCACTTTTCTAAACCCAAATAATTGACTTACAATTCCTCTCTTACGCTTACAATAGCCTCGTACCTCTTCTTTGTTTGTAATATAGTTGATTTATATTATTTTTATGTTGGAATTGCTAATAATTATTTTTTTATTTGGTGACTATTTTTTTATATTTGCAAATGTGCTCTTATAGGTGTATATATATAAATTTATTTCTATTCATAAATACTCCGTCATACTTGGATTTGATATACAAACATAACTCTATTTGAATGTTAAACTCTAATTTACTAACCAAACAACATAATTATATAATTAGAGTTGTGAATGTTAAACTTGAATTGCTAACCGTGCAATATGATTATATCATTTCTAAAATAAAGTCATTTTCAACATATTTGGAAAGAACAAATTTAGGTTGCTATCCGGATTGTAGGAATTTTTCTCTAATCCCGTATACAGTGACAATTAATAGTTGTTAAATTTTTAACGATCACTAATTGTCACTATATGAAAAATAGGAGCAAGATTCATTCAATCCGGGCAGCCGTCAAATTTTTTTATTTAAAAATATAAAATAGATTAAAGGAATTTGTTAACCAAACAAAGTGTTAATCATTCAAATTTGGAAAAAAACAAGTTAAAACAAGATTAGAGTCTACCGTGTTCAAGAAAATGGTCATTAACTTACTTTTGATACTCACAAATACTATAAAACACAAGTAATATGGGTTATATGGATGGAACTTGTACAAAACGATACTCAATAAACCTATACGTCTACACGTTTTATTACAAAATAAGTAAAATATACATTTTTCTTTTAGTCTTTTAACAAAGCTAATAGACGCAGCAACGTCACCATTCTACTAAACAGTCGTTAATTGAATTGGTACTCAGTTTTTTAAACTTGCTAATATAATGTACTTATAACATATGCAAATTTTGCTAACAATAGATTTATTTTAAACAAACCAAAGAAAAATTCCTAAGTTGCTTGCCGAAAAAGAGGAAAAGACCCTAAAGAAACAACAAAAGATATACAGAAAGAAACTGTCAGAAAAAAATCTGTAACAGTGTAGAGCTCAATTATTATTACCGCAAATTGCCGGTCGTCCTCCGGTTCTTCGCAACCAAATTCAGAGAGAGAGAGAGAGATAAGGAGGTGACTGTAAGCAAAGATTTATGCGTATGTGTGTGAAAGTGTGTGTTTGGACAGTGGTTGCGTGAAGTGAAAACACACACTCAGTCCATCAAGGGGGTGTGTTTGGCTTTTGCCTGCACCACTGCCATCATATTTTGCAGCAGCAGCTTAAAGCTCAGTAGATATTCATGTATCCATCGTCATGATGAGAGCCTTTCATTTCAACCCGTCTCTTTCTCTCTTGTCCTCTTTCCCCCTCTCTTGATCATCTGCTCCCACTTTACTTACCTATTCATATACCTCTCTTTCTCTCTCCAGACAAATCATGGCGGACGAGGGTTTTGAAGCATACCATGTCCCACAGCAAAGCAGAAGAGATAAGCTCAGAGAGATCATCCAGAGCCACCCAAACCCGCAACAACTCCAAGGGTGTGCAGGTTTGCTCCCACTTTACGATCCGTCGCTTCTCTCTTCATTTGGTGGTGTTAAAGAAGAGGGCAGTGTTAGTTTTCTGGGTGGTGGTTATCTTGGGATCATCAACAGCAACAGCAACAATGGTTGTTCTAATTCGTCCTCTTCTTCCTACATGGATCCACCTCATCTAAACCACTTAGATCATGTCAACAACAACAGCAGCATAAACCCTTATTTCTACCCTCAGAATCTTGACCATCATCAGTCATCATTTCATAATGGTGGTGGTTCAAGTGATGACGTTGTTGCGTATAAACCTGAACCACTTTCTATAAACATGACCCATCATGAAGGCTTGTCTTTGTCATTATCTAATTCACAACAAGTCCACCACAACAATCTTCCTCTTGAGCTCAATCTACAAAGATATGGTGGTCTAGGCATTGGTGGTACTGGTGGGAATGATTTGTTTAGGAGTGTTGGGCCTCTCGGGCCCTTCACGGGCTACGCTTCGATTTTGAAGGGATCGAGGTTCTTGAAGCCTGCTCAGCAGTTGTTGGAAGAGCTTTGTGATTTGGGTTGTGGTGGAAAAGGATATAGTTACACCCAGAAGATTGTTACGGCGGAATCTTCGGCTTTGATGATGGATCCTCCATTGGAGAGGGTGGTTGATGATCCACAAAGTTGTGGAGAGGGGGGAGAACATGGGAGGAAGAAGTCTAGGCTAATTACTATGCTTGATGAGGTATGCTTTTACTATTTAATTTACTGCAATCTTAAATTGCATGTTAGGCTAACGGTTTACCTTTGCTGCATCATTACGTTCTTCAAGCAGTTTATATCTTTCAGTCTTCATTTCATCTTTAGCTAGGCCAGTGCCCCTTTGAAAGAACTGGTTGATACAATTGCAGTCATGATTTGATGTTTAGCATCAGATTTTGGGTGTCCATAAATAAAAGCATACAACTTTGCCGAACTTATTTTTGCGATTACTTTAGTGTTAATTGTGTTCTTTATGAGTAGATGCTTGGGTTGGTTTTGGTATAGAGGGTGTTAGATTACAGAATCATTTTTTTCTGAAAAAAGTGGTTGGAAGGAATATATTCATATAGATTGGTGCCTTAAAGTGCCTGAAAATATTGAAAGAGGTCTACTGGCTTACATTGTCCCTTTGTTTTGGGGGTATAATGTGCATAAAGTGATTTGAAGGAATCCATTTGAAAAGATTTAACATCTATACTGGACAAAAAGTTTGCATGGTGAATAAGAATTTCATTTGGTTTTCGTCATTGTTCCTCAAAGCCTAGTGAGATCATTCACTTTATCAATCGGAATCTAACTTAATGCTCATCTTCTTAAAATTGTGATATTGAGAATATTTGAGATCTTCAGTTTTCTCATGCCATCATTTGATTCTTCCCATGAAAGAACAAAATTCAAGTTGGTGAAATATATATCTGGATGATAGTCATTTTCCAAATTGTTTCTCCTGGCACTGAATTTGAATGAGCTAAACTTCCCTCAATTGTCTGTCTATTTCAGTCCTTTATTTTTCTAGCGTGTAAGTGTGTATGTTTAGACTTGTTTACAAATAAGTTTCCGTGAGGCTCCTTTGCATGAGTTTTTATTATTAACCCTCCCTCCCTCCCTCCCTATTAGCAGTTTTCCTCTCTGGTTGCCCTTAAGTTAGACCCTTAAGTTAGATCATTGTCAACATCACTGTAAAAGCATCCAACTCAAAACCAATTGCTATGAGAGGAGAGGCCTACGAGGCTATTGAAGAATTGTTTATTTTTTACCCGACCTGTGGGACTTTATACCCGATGTGGGATTTATATCTCTCAGCAATTACAAATGCATAGTGCAGAAGATTCGGAGCAGTAGAAATTGTGAATTTTACAATCACGTAATTAATTATTTCAGAGTTTCTGTAAGTTCCACTGGAATGTTTCGTGACAATACTGAAAATGTATACTTGAGATGTAATATTCTGAAAGTGATCAAATATAAGAATCCACTGTAGTCGTCCCAGCAGTGTCTTATCAGTTACATTTCATAAAGGTTGAGACGTGAGATATTAGGGAAATGCTTAGTCAGTATTTATTTAGCATGTCAACAGCTATTGCGGTGTCGAGCTATAATTGTCTCAACTCTCAACAATGCTTTCTTTTGAGACGACCTAGTTTTCTCTCTAGACAAAGCGTAGTTGAGAGTGAAGACGACCATTTTGCGCTGTACATATGTGGGATAGACGATACCAGGTGAAGATGGAATCAGGGGCAAGGTGATGGTGGAGATTCTTACCTAATTGGAGACATTTCATTTATATTGCTGGTGATCCTTGGAAAAATAAATGGAGATGTGGTATATGCATTCTATTGCGCTTGTTGTCTTCTATTCTCTTTTCGACTCAGTTACATCTAGGTGCTCTTTCACTTGCCTTCCCGAATAGTATTTGGGACGAAGAATGGGATATGCCATGCTTAATGATGAAGAAAAAAATATTATCAAAAGTTAGCCCAGTAAGGAAGGTGCATATTGTACAGTAAAAGCTAATTCAAAGTTGTTAGCCCGATTGAGCAACTAGCCTCAAGAACCACGAGTGTATCTCAAGCTTAGCTTGTTACGAGGAAAAAGCTCGCGAGCCTTCAGCTCTGGCTCGATAAGATAAGTAAGCCATATTGAAAATTGGACATGGCTCGTCTTTCCTTTTTTATGATAATAATTATATTCAAAGCTGCAAAGGAGGCAAATTCAAAAGTACCGGAGAAATCTAGCGGCTGGCTCGTCTTTCTCTCTTTCTTTTTATTTAAGTAATTATATTCAAAGCTACAGGGGGGCCAGCTAAAAGTACATTGGAAATCTAGCAGCCACCTAAACTATTAAATAACTACATAGTAAAGCTGTCCAAAGATTACAAAAGGATATCAGTAGAACCTCTACACCTATGTTCAGACCACAAGAATAAGGTGTTCAAAATTGTAGATTTAAGCTCTGACGATGGTGGCTCCTTCCTCGTTTTCCCTTACAAACTTGAGCCTAGCAACAATAATATCGAGTCGAGTTCTCGAGTGATCAGCTATTTTACAGCGCTACGCTCCTGTGTTTCATCTGGTCACAGTTATCAATTCAGATGGGATCCCCATTTGGGTTTCTAATTAGTAGTAATCCCTTGTCTACTTAAAGTGGTTTTCTTATGTACTAATGACATGGAGATTATCCAACCATAGAATGCGAAACAATCGTTCCCAAATCCTTATATCTGAACATCCTTGTATTATGCCGTGACCTTCTTGGTAATTATATAAATTGGCATTTGATAGTTCGTACTCTATTCTAGTCGATTCCCATATTGACTTCTGTTTGTGCATGCGATACGAAGATTCTCTGGGTAAGATAACTGTTGTCTTAGAACCTACATTGCAGCCTGATTCTAGAGTCATAAGCTATCTTACAAGCAAAAACTGGTTCGACATATGTCTTGTCAACATTATTATTGGTATATAAAATGTATTATATTTATTATTTGATGCTTATTATCTGGAATATAATCTCGTCTCTTTTCATTCCCTATAAGGTGTATAGGAGGTACAAGCAGCACTATATATCTGATTTCTCACTAATATTTTTCTTAGGAAATCAAGTCTAGTAGCACAAATATTGAGCCGAATACTGGAGTGGGTTGGCTAGTTTTACATCACTACGCTCCTGTATTCCATTTGGTCATAGCTATTAATGAAGTGACCTCTTGCACATTTTAGATTCATCAATGCTGATGGAATCCCAGTTCATGTTTCTACAGTAGTAATCCTTAGTCTACTGCAAATTGGTTTTCTTATGTACTGATGATATGGAGATTATCTAACTACAGAATGCAAAACCATTGCTCCTAAATCCTTGAATCCTGAATATCCTTGTACTATTTTCTCTCCCATCCTGATTTATTCAGCTTAATAGCCTTTGTTGTCCTCACAAATTTCTACAAAGATTGAACCGGACAATCCCTTCTAGACTCCTAACGAAAATACAAGTTCGTTCTTCTCTAACATTCACACTGCTCAATTTTAAAGGGCTTTTTTCAAGACCAATGATTTCTTCTGCGGTGATATACACTCAAATATCTCTGCCTCCAAGATGTATGAATGATGTCCCTGGACAATGTCTTCAAGGCCGTAAGACGCAAGAATTGTACCATTCTATATGCATTTTGTATTTTAAGTCGATACTCTCATAACTTGATATATGACGTTTTATGAAGTTGAGCTTTCATGGCATATCTTTTTTTCCTCGCCTTTAGTTATACCCTTATACTAGGGTTTGTGTGTGATGAAAAAATCCATAGTAATTAGATTATGCAGTGATCCTCGTGGTAATTATATAGTTGGCATTTGATCGTTCATTTTGTGTTGTTGTCGATTCTCATATTAACTTTTTATGTGTGCATATGATACGAACATACTGTGGGTAAGATGTTGTGGTCTTAGAAAGGAACACCATTGAAGTGCATGACTGCAAGTCTTTGCTGGTAGATCCACCGTCATACATTGCTGTCTGATTTTGGAATCATAACCTACCTTAAGCAAGAAATGGTTCGAACTATTATCTTGCCATCACCATTTGTTTTATATACAAAAGTAATAAACTCATTATTTGATGCTTACCATTTGGAATAAAATCTCATCCTCTTTTCATTTATGTCAGGTGTATAGGAGGTACAAGCAGTACTACCAACAGATGCAGGCAGTTGTAGCATCTTTTGAAAGTGTTGCTGGGCTCAGCAACGCCGCTCCATTTGCAACCTTGGCACTAAAAGCAATGTCTAAACACTTCAGGTGCTTGAAGAACACGATTACTGATCAGCTGCAGTTTGCAACAAAATCTCATGGCCACATCAGTTTTGGTAAAGATGAAATGGCGAGGCCTGAGAATTCTGACAGAAGTCTTTACACCCAAAGACCACTTCACAACTTGGGGTATATTGAGCAACAACCTGTTTGGAGACCCCAAAGGGGACTGCCAGAGCGAGCTGTGACAGTGCTGCGGGCATGGTTGTTTGAACATTTTCTTCACCCGTAAGTTTACTAAACAAGAGAAATCAACTTTGTGGCATGTTCCCTTATTAATACAACTGTGGCATGCTAGCTTATTAATACTCGTGTGTTTTAATATTTACTTGTCATCACGTGAACTCCAACTTTCCCGCTGTATTACGCTGCTGAACTTTCAGATATGTATAACACTGTAATAATGCTTAATAATGCAGTTATCCTACTGACACGGACAAGCTAATGTTGGCTAAACAGACTGGTCTCTCTCGCAATCAGGTGTGTAACTCTTACACCATCTCTGTTGAAGCTGTTCAGTACATTATAGATCCTTAATCTCCTTTGGTACAAGATCAAAAACGAATGCACAGAGCTTTCTGTGTCATTTAAGTTGCAATTCAGTTGTATATTTGGTTCTTTAGTAATGATTTATGTAGACAATGCTCATACATGGCCAGGTCTCCAACTGGTTCATCAACGCGAGAGTAAGACTTTGGAAGCCTATGGTTGAAGAAATACACACACTTGAGACACGGCAAGTGCAAAAAGCTTCGCATAGGGATGACCAAAGTGCCGATAGGCCAAATGATCCTTTGCCTGCCGCCAGCTCTCTTGCATGTGAAAACTCATCTACCTCAACCGAAAGGTTTCAAGATCTCCCATCTAAACGTACTAGAAACAACTTCTCTATCAATCCTATCGGGAATGTAGAGCCATTGAATTTGTTGTATGACAACTCTTCATGCCATCCACATGTGGGTATTGAAATGAGCAGTGTTGGTGGAAGTAGTGTTTCCTTAACGCTTGGCCTCCATCAGAATAACAGGACTGGTCTACCCGAGCCCTTTCCCATGAATGCAGCTCGTCGCTTTGGTATTGATTCGAGTAGCGAGGGTTTTGTAATGGGTAGTTTTGGAGCACAAAGTCGACAGTTCGGAAGAGATATCATCGGAGGGCAACTTTTGCATGATTTTGTTGGCTGAAGACATGTAACTAGCTGCTTGGTATCAGTCCATCTAATCGAATGGTACGTGGCAAAAGATTTCAGTGAATCATCGCTTAGTCATCTACCTGCATCCAAGCTGCGAGTCATTAAAAGGTTTGTTTCAACAGACAGTAGAAATATTTATGGATTTGAACACGGAGCATATGATCCTTCCTTGATATGTATACAACAGATGTGATAGGGTGCTGGTTAAGTTTAAATCTCTAGAAACGAAACTAGGGAAGCAACAAGTGCCTGCTTTCACCTATTCTACTACCCCTGCCAGATTATATTCGATAAACTTACAGATGCAGTCTTCTTAATTGAAGTCTCAGTAGGGTTTTCCTTGGCTTTTCATTTTGTTACATTTTCCTAGGAGATACATAGGTCAGTCATATACTGCTGTAAAATTTATCAAAAGATAGTGATCAATGGAACCAAAGGCTTGGCGCCATTTGAGAGCCGGGAAACTGGTAGAAGTGATTTGAAAATTTTTGTATTTCTGCCTTTCTGCATGGCTGGTCATTTTCGTAAACACACGTCGTTTTGCTTTCGGTTGGAATACAAATAATCGTTTTGGTCTTCTCCTTATAGTACTAGCTAATGGGCCCGTGAAATTGCACGGGATCCGATGCATTTTTGTTTTTCTGTCAATCATATACTTTAACGTGTATAGTAGAATTGATTCTAAATTCCAAAAAGAAAAAGAATGAGTTTCAACATCATAATTAAGCTAATAAATATATACATTTTTGGCATATCATATAACTTCACTAATTAAATAATAAAAACTTTCAAATAAAAGAGATAACTCTTAAGAAGATTAGAATCTTATTGATGATAATTGCTTTCTATTCTTTTATCCTTGATTGTTTTGCGTATAAAAATCTAGTAAAAGGTACTTGCAAATTTATATCATCATATGGCTCATGTATTGTCTCATCTAGTAAAGTGTGTTTTGTCGAGTTCTTACAATTTTGTATACGTTAAAATTATTTAAGTCAAACATGTGTAGCCTAATGAAAGTACTATTGAGAACTCTGTGGTAGAGCGTATATGCAAACCCGTTAAACATGTGTAGTCCAATGAAAGTACCATTCGAATAGTGCAGCTTTACTTGAGAACTTTTTGATTTTTGTACATATGGATAGAAAAACTTGATCTTAAAAGATGCCCATTTAATGAAAATTTTTAGAGTTCCTAATTTCTTAATAGAATTTAGGAACTTTTGGATTTCGTCAAGAAACTGAACTTAGCATCTTCATTGTTTAGCAAAGTTCTTTGTTTCTTCAATTCTATTATTCGCATCATTTGTCTAACACTACTATTATTGTAACACCTTATTGCTACTAATTACTTTAACCTTGTTAGCACCATTATCTCTACCATCATCATACCACTACTAAATATTTGTGTAACCACTATCAATTGCAATACCTTCGCATTGCCGCCAACAATTAGCACAAACTACAAATTACACTTTCACATTGTCAACAACCACGACCCCTACCATGATTACCACCGCTATCACTTCCACAGTTACCATTTGCACATCCACACCATTGCTTTGACCTTAACTGTCACCATCAACCCACTCTTAAATACTACTACTACTACCACCTATGTAACATTACATCCGCCATACTGGTACCACATATGATGTTTGTATTTTTATTGGAGGTAAAAGTTGTCTAAAACTTTATCCCCCTTTCCACTTCCTTTTGTTCTCAAACTAATTCTTAGCTTGTCAAAAGTTATTTCTAATGATTTTGAATTGTCTTATGTAATTTAATCTCAAAAAGAATTGGTTCAAAACTACATGTAACGTGCTGGACTTAAAAGATTGATGCACAAGACTTCAAACTCATTGTAACGATTATGGCAGCATATAATCGAATGTTACAGACCTTTAGTAATCTTGAAAGACAAATGCTACCAAGCTTTGATTTCTCTCGGAGCTTTTAACCTTCTTTCATTCTTCTCAAATATGTAAATTGAATAAATAATTACGCAATGTTATATACCCGTAAACGGCTAGAGGTCATATATCTATGAAGATGTTATATACCTATAAAGTGACAGAGTTAGTGACACGATATTTACCTAGAGCAATTAAAAGCGACCAATCTAAATTTAATGAACAGTCTCCCAACGATCCTGGGTATAGGATCTCTAGAAATAAAATATTTAACTCACCTCTAGTGAGTTTTAAGGGCCAAATGTTGCAGATGTTGGATGTTAGTAATAAAGTCTTCTTTTGCTCTTTTTTTCCTTACAAACAGAGATAAATAAGCTTTAAGTAAAACAATTAACAATATAACTAAAACTTGCAAAAGAATATTTGTTTGTCCAAAAAGTTACATGTATGAAGTTCAAATTTTAACCAATCTCTAGAATTAAACTTAAGATACTCCAGAGGAACTAAAAGGTGATAAAAACACACACAATAAAATGTTTATATTAAACTAAAGTATTTTGTGCACAATAGTGAGCTGTGACTTCTAGATTTAAATAAAAGAAATTCGCATCCACGACTACAGATATATATGTCGCTAAAGATGGTTATAGCTAGAACTTCATATGCAGCGACAAAAAAACTATTGAAAGGTTTATTGGGTACATAATGAAAAAAAATACATATATAGCTAGGTCTCCCCATTTTGAAGCTTCAAGAGCATGTCACCATCATTCATTAAATTTCCAAGATGCTACAAAGTCATAAAACAAAGCTCACTGATTGTTGTCTTACATCAATCTACTTATGATCTCTCTTATACAAACTAAAAGTGATCCAATGAACACCCCAAAATGTAAGATTTGTTCCTAAAAATGTGGTATATCAGTTTGCTTGAAAAGAATCTTTTTGTATATAGCCAAAAATGATCTTTATCGATTTTAAATTCTCCGACCTGTCATCAAATATATTGTATGTCTACTACTTAATCAAACTCATAACACTTCTACTGATACCGAACATAGAACCATAAGTGACTGCACAATTCTTTTATTCCTCTAGTTTAAGTTGCTTTTCAACCTTCTTCTCCTTAGTTTTCTCTACATCCACCTCTGAACAATCCATGCAATACCTAATTAAACTATCTAGCCTAGATGCATGAGCTAAACCTAGTTAAACTACCTAACCTGGATGCATGGATAAGAAGGCAATAAGTCCTGTGATCAACTGGGACAATTACTACTTAAAACAGAATATATCAATTGGGGCAATTATTGGACCAATTTAGCAGAATGGAATGATACTGGTAGGTGAACTTTTCTTAAAAGAATTAAGAACAAAAAAAAAAAAGACAAATGTACTTTAATTTATGTTGCAAATTTTACTAAAGAAACCACGCGGACATGAGGAAGAGGCCTACCCACATGTGACCAAAATCAGCCTTGTGTATGCTACCCACGTATGCTTAAAGATGCCTTAAACTTGGTGTATTACTAAAGGAAGGGGACGAAAGGAAGCATATCAAGACAATTAAAAAGGCGAACATAATAGCTTAAAAGACAATAAAACTCATACACACAGTCAAAGTAATATATAGAGAAGCTTAAAAGCCATTGGCTTCTTATCAGAATAGTTTTAACCAAAGAAACAAAATATTAAGTCATTGCCTAACAGAAAGGTATGCCACATCCATATCTATAATGACACAAATTTATAAGTGCACATATGTTACAAAAGGCCACCAAGCTGCTAGTGGCTTACCAAATACTCATAGCCGGATAAGCCTGTGCTGTGCCAAATAGGAAGATAATGAATAGTCAGACAGAAGATGTGGAGAATTTTGGAGAAGAGATATGAGACGTGAAACAATGATGTAGAGAGACAATTGTTATCAACTTTCATTGGACTTGTACCTAAGCAAATTATTAAGAAGCTGGACTCTTGGTATAAATCCATCACCTTTTCTTTTCTTTATTAAGAGTCCAAGCAAGTTTGGGGATTTTGAGAAACAAAGTTGAAAAGAGTCCAACTAAGTTCGGGGACTCTCTCACAATAAAAGTTGAAGCTGAGTTGGCAAGTGGAGATTGCTCCAAAAAATTTACTTGTCAAAAATATAAGACCTTTAAAATCCTATGTATCGCAATTCTAAACGAAGGTTTCAGCAATATATATATATATATATATATATATATATATATATATATATATATATATATATATATATATATATATATATATATATAGGGAGCTGATCCATTGATAGCGCTAGCAAATGGAGTTAAGTTGCTAGCGCGATCTGACCGTCCATCCTGAAAGATGGACGGTCCAGATCGCGCCTTTTTCCAAAACTGGTTCCCGTCCGCCATACTGTCTCGCGGACGGGAACTTTACCTTATTGCCCTCTTCCCATGTCCGCGAGACTGTCTCGCGGACGCCTTTCTGTTCCTGACATGTGTCAGGAAAAAGGCGTCCGCCATACTGTATGGCGGACGATCTCTAGGCTGACACATGTCAGGGCCTGTCCCCTCGGTCGCCTATAAAGTCTCGGGCGTGAGCCCCGAGAACTGGATCCCCTTGGTATCCTAGAATCTATCCCTACTCGGCTCTTTCAGCAAAATTTTTGCGGGGCTTTCAGATTCACTTGCTTCCATTTTCAGCACCCTTCAAGCTTTTCTTGGATTAACACACTTTTGGTTCAAGCATCACTCAAGCAAGGTAAAGTTTGTGATCTTGCTACCGTTTATCTTAGTAATTTTAATTTGTTATGTTCAGTAAATATATAATTAGCAAAATAGGAGACACTTTTGAGATTATGTATATGGTATCCTAAATCGGTCTAATCGTCAAGATAATTTTGAGATAATAAGCGTATTCTATTTCTACATAGGTCTTTTTCACAATGTCTGATTTCGTATCGAGCTCCAGCACCCCCGTAGATGCTAGTGATCCGTATCTAGGACGAACCTTTCAAACGTTGGAAGAAGCTGGAGAATGTTTTCGAGCTTATTCATTGAGGGTTGGTTTTGGCATTAGAATAAAAACTACAAGAACAAGCAGCGTATCGAAAAGGATATGCTCTCGCTTATACGAGTGTCATAGGGGCAGAAACCCAGTGCAAAATGAGACACGCGTAGGCAACGATGACAGTGATGATGACGAAATAGGGTATGCGCGGAGAAGACGGGATTGCTTTGCGCGCACGAATTGCCAGGTCAAGATGTTCGTAAGCTATAAAGCCAAACAAGATCATTGGCTTATTACCAGCCTGGAACTGGCACACAATCACCCGTTAGTAACCCCTTCTAAGGTGAGTCAGATGCATCAACACAAGAAGATGGGTAAGGTCGCGAGGAGCCTAATTCACACAATGAGCGATGCGCGGCTAGGACCTACCGACATGATTAATGTTCTTGCTGAACAGGCTGGGGGAATTCAAAATTTAAACTTTAACACGACAGACGTTCGTAACGCGGTCCGAACCCATAGACGAGCCGCGTATGACCTCAATGATGCGCAAGCGACAATGAGCCTATTGAAACGGATGCAGATGGAGGACCCGCAGTTTACCTTCGACTATAAACTTGACGACGAGCATCGAGTTAGCACAATTTTTTGGGTCGACGGTCGTTCGAGGCTAGCTTATAAGCATTTTGGGGATGTCGTGACTTTCGACACCACATACCGTACCAACAAGTACTCGATGCCGTTCGCTCCTTTCACGGGCGTCAATCATCATTATCACTCCATCCTGTTCGGGTTCGCCTTGTTAAGGGACGAGAGCGAGAGTTCTTTTGAATGGTTGTTTAGGGTGTGGCTGGAAGCAATGAACTTCAAAGCACCGACTGTTATCATCACCGATCAAGATTTGGCAATGAAGAAGGCTATTGCTACCGTCTTCCCAGATACTCGACACAACTTGTGCACTTGGCACATAAGCAACAAATACCCTGAACGTCTGCATCACATGTACGCAAAGTATCCAGACTTTAAACAGGATTTTGACAAATGCGTCCTCAAGTCATTAACGATTGAGGAATTCGAGGAGAGGTGGGAAAAGCTTGTTCGGGATTACTCATTGCAAGACAACGAGTGGCTCCAGCACTTGTACGGGCTCAAAGAGCAATGGATTGGTGTTTACACGAGAAGTCATTTTTCTGCGGGCATGAAAACGACGGGCAGGAGTGAATCTATGAATGCCACGTTCGATAGTTATGTGGGTACAGCTACCAATTTGAAGAGTTTCGTCACATCAGCACAAAAAGCGGTTGCGTCGTTGTTCGTGAAAGAAAGGGCTGCAGACTTTGCAACCACGTACAAGCAAAGGAGAAGGTTGCTTGAGACCCCGCTGGAGCTGAACGGTGCCAAAGTCTATACGAAGGAGATCTTCCTGCTATACCAAGTAGAGCTGCAAAAATCGGGCCGATACAGTATATATAAGGTGGCAGAAAAGTCGTCGCGTGAGTACAAGGTTTATTCGCTCGTGAATGACCTCGTCCCTGAGAAGCTGCGCAGAATTTATACGGTGACCCACGACACATTGACGGACTCGGTGACATGTGTTTGTAAGAAGTTTGAGTTCCATGGCATCCTGTGTAGACACATTCTGCGGTTTTTCACACAGAAGAATATCAGGACAATCCCCGATAAATACGTCCTGCCACGTTGGACGAAAGGTGCAAACAGGTTGCACGGTACCATTTCCTTTCCGGAGCACCCGTATACTGACTTTGAAGAATCAGAGACGTTGCGGTATAATCATCTGGTGACGATGTTCACCCGTTTGTCCGTAAAGGGTGCTGCTACAATGGTCGGATATAAACATCTCCTCGAGGTAGCTCAGCAGCAAGAGCCCATCGTCGACCAATTGGAAGCAGCTTCAGTCAGCAATGCGGTTGACACCGAGCCTACGACGGGATCAGAAGATGACGAGCCGGGGGAGGGAGCCGACAATGATATCCGGCCTTCGGATCCAATTATATCGCAAACGAAAGGCCGCAAGAGATCTACGCGGATGAAAAGCTCTATTGAGACGGCAACTCAACCAAAAAAGCTAAGAAGGTGTGCATTGTGCAACAAAATGACAGACCACGACAAGCGGAACCATTACAAGGCACTGGGGATAAGTCCAGTGCCTTTGCAAGACGGGGAAGAAGATGATGCCGAGGATGAGGACGAACAAGCTGCAGTGGAACTTTAGTGTACTGAATATTTTGTAATAATCTTTTATGAGCCATCAAAAGTGTCGGACATTTTGTAATAATATTTTAGTAATGACTCGTTTGTAATAACCTTTACAATCATTTTTTTATACGTGATTTCTTACACTGTCCGCTACACTGCGCAGCACAACATTAGAAACCTAAGGTATTAAAGAATACCCCCCCTACAACACTTAGTTTTTTTTGGTTTTGGTTCACTTCTCTGCGTCCGCTATACTATGTAGCGGACGGCCCCGCAGAATACCCACTTAGTTTTTTGGTTTTGGTTCACTTCTCTGCGTCCGCTATACTATGTAGCGGACGGCCCCGCAGAATACCCCCCCTACAACACTTAGTTTTTTTTTGGTTTTGGTTCACTTCTCTGCGTCCGCTATACTATGTAGCGGACGGCCCCGCAGAATACCCCCCCTACAACACTTAGTTTTTTTTTGGTTTTGGTTCACTTCTCTGCGTCCGCTATACTATGTAGCGGACGGCCCCGCAGAATACCCCCCCTACAACACTTAGTTTTTTTTTGGTTTTGGTTCACTTCTCTGCGTCCGCTATACTATGTAGCGGACGGCCCAGCAGAATACCCCCCCTACAACACTTAGTTTTTTTTTGTTTTGGTTCACTTCTCTGCGTCCGCTATACTATGTAGCGGACGGCCCCGCAGAATACCCCCCTTACAACACTTAGTTTTTTTTTGGTTTTGGTTCACTTCTCTGCGTCCGCTATACTATGTAGCGGACGGCCCCGCAGAATACCCCCCTACAACACTTAGTTTTTTTTTGGTTTTGGTTCACTTCTCTGCGTCCGCTATACTATGTAGCGGACGGCCCCGCAGAATACCCCCCCTATAACACTTAGTTTTTTTTTGGTTTTGGTTCACTTTTCTGCGTCCGCTATACTATGTAGCGGACGGCCCCGCAGATACACATATTATCGATCACTTTGTTATTTTTTGAACACTTGCCCTGCAGATAGACAGATATCCAACACTTGGTTTCCCACCGTTAAATCACATGGGTCAATAAAATCAATCGCATTCAATAAATTTTTTGGGTTAAAAAAGTGTTGTAACGTTACAATGTGAATTGGGGAACATCATCTCTCGCAGGAATTATGTTCCTTACACGGATTTACAATAAACCTAATAGCTCTAGGCCGGCCATTTATAATTTGCCAAGCAATCCTATACCTAAAGTCTTGTATGCATTCTTCGCTCCAGACAGTCTTCTTGAGGCTCTCAGACCGGCAAATGTAATCCATGTACATGCAGAGGAAGACGCCGCAGTCCGAGGAATTATGTTGCTTGGGCCTACTCCTCTTTAATCGGAAAATGAGGACCGGCCTGCGCGATACCTTCTCCCGACGCCTACCATTGACCAGGGCAGCAAAAAGATTCTGCGAGAACCATAATAAGCATTAAACATAGCTAGCAAAATAAGATTAATCAGTTTTATAATATGCAAGTTACAACAAGAAGGAAACAGGATCTTACCATGGCATCCAACTGGCCTATGCCTCGGTACATATCAATCACAGGCATCACGTCGGTATCGTCGTAGAGACTGTCGACGACTGAAACCGTGCTCTGTAATGGTTCGTAGCAAACCAAGTACCAGTGCGCATTCCCTAAAAAGGGGATTAGAAACACGTCGGCAACACTTGCGCTCACTGGACTATCCCTAGCAAGATATGCTTGTAGGTTAGGGGACGGTTTCCACTGGGCCATGCCTCTCCCCTTCCTTGCATTGCCCCAGTCGTGCCACTCTTGTACTAGGAGCTGATGGAAAAAAGCATCCAAGATAAACACGCGCAGACCGATGTCTGGATGCTCCCGACACCTTCGCCTCAGAATTTGCACGTAGTGCGAGATGACACCGCTGTCTAACCAAGATCCCGGCGCCAGCGAGGCGATCTCTGTCCAAGAGGCATTGTAATCCAAGCCCTCGGGGTGATCCACGTCATACGACGCTCCGTCTTGGGGGGCCCCGCTAAAATAACGGGCTCGGATTATATCGCATTTATGCGGCTTTAGGGGCCTGGCTGGATGCCCTTTCGGATATTGCCCTCGGGGGTCGATCGGGGGATATTGGCCTCCAATTCCTTCTTCGGCCGGCTGATATTCCCCTTCGGGGCCGCCAACTGGTCCCGCCCACGGGACAATGGGCAGTGCCTCGGAGAAACCGTAGTTTCCGAAAGGAAAGTCTTGCGTGACTTGAGAGAGGGGTTCCGGGAACAAATTGAAGGAGGGGCCGCTGTAATCGCCCCACGACGCTTGAGCCTGTCCCATCCCCGCTTCAGAGGTACCAACAACTCCCTGACTCACCCCTGAAGCCTGTCCAGAGGGATCACCGTATCCCTGGCTGACGCCCGTATAACCCATTCCCGGGCTTACTCCCGAAGACTGGCCCGATGCTTGGCGCAAAAAATTCCCGCAGCCTAAAGCCAATGTCGCAGCCTGTTGGCAAAGATCCTCGCCCATTGCGCTCACCAGATCCCTCCGCTCACTCAACTTCTGGAAGAATGCAAGCGAGGCATTAACCTACATCCAAAGAGATAAAAAATTAAGTAACTTCAATCAGACATTTATATTCAACTAATTTGGTTCAAGTCAGACTTGTTGGGCAACTTACGAGATTGTATGCCATACGCTCATCGATCTGACCCCTAGGCGCATACCTCTCCCCACGTTCAAAGTTTACAGGGGCTACTCTCCTCCGCGTGATGCGGTAGTACCACTCATCGTACTGATCGATGCTGATAACGGGGTCTGGCTCCGAGACGATGGCCGCCAGTGTGTCCTGCCAAGAAGTCCAAAGCTCTATTTCGGCCGCGCACAATTCGTACGCATTGGCGGTGCCAAACACTCCGACATCCGGTGGGTTCCTGTTAACCCTCATATCCGGGGCATCGACTGGCAAACCCTGCTCCAACTCAAAATGGCGCATTGCTCGGTCGGGCAGCTGCCACTCTGCGAGCTCGAAATGGATCAGGGGTGTGCGCTGCAACCCGGAGAGCGTGAAGACGAACGACTCTCCCACCCGTCGCGCCAAACGTATGTACGGTGCCCAACGCATTTGGCCCGGAGATAGACGGTCGAACTCCCCTCGATAGTACGTAATGTTGTGATGGGGATCGACTCTCCTCTTGTAGTGGCTAGCCCTCCGGCTGTACTCCCAAGCACACAACCGAGGCCAGACTTTGTCGGTTCCATCCCTACGCGTTGGTGCACCGGGAGCAAGGTGTTCGTAAGACCACACCTGAGAACATCAAAAAATTATATTTATATCGTCGATTCAACAAAAATAAAACACAATAACGAAGACATGATTTATATGATATACCTGCAATAGCGAGAGACATGCACATATGGCTTTGGAGTTGGGCCTCGTTGCCTTGTGCAATGCTCGGTACAGATACGAAAGAACCGCTGCACCCCAGGCATAATCCCCAACCTCCGACAGGTTACCCAACAACGGTAAATATTTCACGCTGACCGTGTTCTTCGACGTCGTTGGGAATAAAATTGCTCCCATCACCCACAAGAGGAAGGCCTTTGTGTACACCACAAGCTCACGGCCCGTATAGTTTTCCGGCAAAACCCCGTAGGTATCTACCAACCACTTCAACTTTATACCACCAGTGCTAAATTGATCCTGGGGTATCGAAGTGAAGAAGTCTCGCGCTGTTCTCTTATTCGTTGCGTCTGACGGAGGAGCAATTACCGGCCGCCCCGTCACCGGCAACCCCAAGATGAACCCTACATCTTCTAGGGTAATCGTCATCTCTCCGATCGGGAAGTGAAACGTATTCGTTTCACTTCTCCACCTCTCAACAAGGGCACCTATCAAGGCCCGGTCAAGCTGTTGAAAGATCTGCCCATGCGTGAAAATCCCAAACCCAATTCCACGCAGTATGCTTTTCTGGGAATTGTTCAAGGTCCATCTCGTGAACTCGCGAGATACTTCTACGGTGGTGAGAAGTTCTCTTTCCTACGAATTATTAATAAATACAATTTGAGCAAAATGAACGGTAAAACAACGTTCGTAATAATAAGAAAGTTGATAAATAATGTATCTTACTCCACCATCCCATATGAGCGTACTGATATGGTTGGCTTGGTCGTATAACACGGATGGATCTTCTGGTCCAGGGATAAATTCCATTTTTTGCAACTGAAACTATGGAATCGGATTTTACAAACGCTAGCACATGAACAAATACATACATATATAAATCCTCATCACCGCTAGCACATGCTCAATGCATAATCAAAACCACGCATAAAACGCAATATTGATCACAACTATAGATTAGAAACATGTAAAGGATTGATTTTGTGAACTTACGTGATCTATTAGGGGGGGATTAAAGCTGCTCTTATGAAGAAATTGCGCAGATCTGCTTGCCAACGCCGCTGGGAATATTTGTGAGTAGGAAGAACACGGGGAGAAGAAGAGTGTAGAAGTTATAGGGGGACTTTCTTTTGGGTTTGAATATATATATTTGCTGTCCGCTGGACAATATATATTTGCCGTCCGCTATATAGTATCGCGGGTCTGTTCCTTGTCCGCTATATAGTATCGCGGACGCTAGACTTTTGGTAGTTTTCTCTACGTCCGCTATACTATGTAGCGGACGACACAGAAGAATTTTTTTGCTGGTCTTCTACGTCCGCTACATAGTATAGCGGACGGCCCGCAGAATGTTTTTGGTTGTGTTCTCTACGTCCGCTATGCTATGTAGCGGACGGCCCCGCAGAATGTTTTTGGTTGTGTTCTCTACGTCCGCTATACTATGTAGCACGGCCCCACAGAAAACCATTACTTAGTTTTTTCTTCTACACTTTGTTCCACCTCTCCAAAACTTCGTTTTTTCTACACTTAGTTTTTTCTTCTACACTTAGTTTTTTCTACACTTAGTTTTTTCTTCTACACTTACTTCCACCTCTCCAACACTTAGTTTTTTCTACACTTAGTCCAAACTGTCCGCTATATAGTATCGCGGATATACTTACCGCAGAAAATGGTTGGCACGGACCAGACATTTAGTTCCCGACCTTCCCGAACCCGGCCTAAGCGGAGGGCCCTTATATCCGCTATATATATAGAACTATACAATGTGGCGTAATGTAATAAATTGGAATAAATTGGCGCCCGTAATGCAGTTTTAATAAATTGAAATAAATTGGCCCGAAGACTTGTTTTAGCGACATAGTACGTTAATGCTATTTTAATAAACTGACGCCCAAAGACTTGTTTTAGCGACGGAATCAACAATCTCAAATTTTCCAAAAAATAATGTACAATTCATAATCAACGATCTCAATATATCAATATATCGAGGCAACAAAAAAAGGCACAATTAACCAAGAAAAAATTTGAAAACATAATAAACAAGAACATAAATATTTTTATTATAATAAACTATGGTTCACAAATGGGGTACGAAAGCTTTTCACAAGCGCTCCGTTCAAAGATTACAACTTGAAAATCCCACCACCCAAGGTGTTCGAACACTACAAAGTCCCCGAGTTCGAGGCCATGCTGGCGCACGAAGACGTTCCAACCCTCTGCGAATTCCTTTTTTTGGGATCGGCCGGGCTTCAGCTTGATTTCAACCTGCCATGCCCCCTTGCGGCTATATAATCTTGCACTATCATGAATTGTTGTAAATTGATTGGTAAATGCTTCCGGTATGTCCTACCAAACACAAAATACAAAAAATAGGTTAGTTTTGGTTAAGAAAAACAAAAGATCAAACTTTTAACACACGAAAATACAGAGAAAGAGAAAGAGGGATAGCCTACAAGTTCATGCTCAAATCCCGGCATCATGACTTTGAAAAAGTGTTTGCCTACCAGGTGCAAGTTGCCAATATAATCGTAGGCGTAGGTGGTCTCCGATCCAGAAGCCATCGAGATCGTCGTTGAGGTGAGGACGGTGGTGTCGGCGGAGATGTGGGTGACCGGAGATGTGAGTCGCCGTAGATGGGGTAGCGGCTTTAGGTTAGATGTTCGAGAGAGGGGACGCCGTCCGCTACAATAATATATATACCCCGATCTGATTAAATATTTATAGCAGGAGAGAGTTGACGAAGGGACGCCGTCCGCTACAGATACCAAGGGACACTGTTGACGCCATACAGATACCAAGGGGATCCAGTTCTCGGGGCTCACGCCCGAGACTTTATAGGCGACCGAGGGGACAGGCCCTGACATGTGTCAGCCTAGAGATCGTCCGCCATACAGTATGGCGGACGCCTTTTTCCTGACACATGTCAGGAACAGAAAGGCGTCCGCGAGACAGTCTCGCGGACATGGGAGGAGGGCAAAAAGGTAAAGTTCCCGTCCGCGAGACAGTATGGCGGACGGGAACAGTTTTGGAAAAAGGCGCGATCTGGACCGTCCATCTTTCAGGATGGACGGTCAGATCGCGCTAGCAACTTAACTCCATTTGCTAGCGCTATCAATGGATCAGCTCCCTATATATATATATATATATATATATATATATATATATATATATATATATATATATATATATATATATGATGGATAAAATGTTAGACATGTCTGCCAAGTGTGGTAATTACAATTCTCTCTTGCTGTTAGCAGCTAGTACATCAAATTTTTGGGATTTTTTTTTACCGTTTATGTCTTGGCCGATCAGATAGAATTGTTGAAATAATAATGACCTTGATCTTTTAGTCACGTCACTAATTAAGTGTGTTAGTCGCATGTTAGTGGTCATTAGTGATGTGTTAGTGGCATGGTAGTGGTTACAGTCATGTGTTAGTGGGGTGTTAATAATATGTTAGCGGTGCATATGTTACAAATGCATTATTAGTATGGTTATAAAGATGAGTAGTGATTTAGTTATTGTGTAAATAGTAGGTTGAGTGACGTGATTTTTGTAATTTTTGGAGTTACTTTTAGTCACTTTATAAATTCATATATTTCGACCATTTTGATCAAGTGGAATGAAAATATTCTCTTAATTATCTCTCCATTGACTCCTCATATATTTATGAGTGTGAGTGACATTTTGTCTTCAATTTGACAAGTTACGTTAGGATAAAATCTTTACATAACGCATATATTCACGTGTTTGTGTATGTTTGCATGATCAAATGTTCG
>JAVXUP010000907.1:0-52500 GCA_033070095.1 Escallonia herrerae
ATCAAACAACATTATGAACCTCTTTCAAACACGTCATTCGATTCTTTTCACTTTATTATTGATGACTGAGGCAAAATCAACTTTCTGATGTTCTTTTAGTTGCCAGCTACGAAACGACCAGCCTGGTCAGCGTCAGAGAAACCTCAGGGAACCACTTTGCGCAGCAAATCAAACCCTATCATTTCATTTTCCTAATGGAAACAGGATTCCTAAGCTAATAACTATGCCAAATACTTATGTCATTCGTTTCATACAGCACAAGACATCATCTCAACTAGACCG
Organism: Escallonia herrerae; assembly: GCA_033070095.1. NCBI lineage: Eukaryota > Viridiplantae > Streptophyta > Magnoliopsida > Escalloniales > Escalloniaceae > Escallonia > Escallonia herrerae. Next base: position 283 of record JAVXUP010000907.1, read on the forward strand.
AACCTTAGTTGCACAAAGCGGGGGCGGGGGCGGGAGCTGAAACGGGGGCGGGGGAGCGTAAGAACCTGGAAGAATTTAAGGTTGGGAGCGGCTTCAATAAATAAATTCGTTAAACAGTATTACCATTTCTTGAATATAGTTTGAGAGAGGAAGGGAGGGAGGGCAAAGACAAACAAGGAGGCTTTAAGGACTTGAAGGAAGAGAGAAACAAGGAATTAAGTCAACAAGGGCTTGATTTCTAGGTACTCTCTCCATGCATCTCTGTCCAGCTGACGGGATTGAGTTCCCATATGAGCTTGGGACGAGATCCCATAGAGCTCCTAACTTGGGATCGCAAAAGCGAGTTTCCAAGAGATGAGGAGTTTCCGAGAGATGAGGAGTTTCCTGCAACTAAGGACCGAACACGTATATGAGCTCAAACCAATTTCCACTCTCTTCATTTCCCTATATTATCTCAGGAACCTAAGACATCATGGACATATAATATGAATTTCATTAAATTGCATCTAGATAAGAAAGAAGTAACATGCTTACCAGAATTACTTTCTTCAAAGAGTTCAGAACCTTTGAGAACATACTCATTTCCATGAGCAGGAAGAATCACATCATCCTCGCAAAGATCGTGCCAGACAAACCCATTCTTGTAGCTTCTATAGTTATTACAAAAAACCAAAACGCTTACAGGGGGAACAAAAGTATTAATCGTACTTAGAAAATCTACGCAAACTACACATACAACATTCAAGTAGTTTCACCTCTTGCAAGACCATGAGTAAATCGAAGCCATGCCCCTGCCTCTTAAAACATTAAGCCTGTTTATCACATCTGCCACAACCACACATTTTCAAAAATCACCAAAAGGTAGCACATCAATCATTATGTGCTTGTGCGTGTAGTTATTTACAGCGCTATACCTCTCAAGTGGAGGCCGTCTGACGAAGAGAGCGGAACCTCGATAAAATGAGGATGCTCGAGCTGTCGATTCCGACACAGATAGTAAACGACCGGCACCTTCCGGTTCTGCTGGTACTTAGGCGACTTCTCCGTCCACACTTTTGCTCTCTCTGGACTCACTTGCCGGTACTTCTTCATCCGCCCCTCCATTAATCACCCCTTTTCAAAACCCTAACTACAGTAATCTATCCCCAAATTGCCTCCAAAGCTCCCATTTTCCAAGCTCAAACACCACAAAACCCTATGCAAAGCACTCAATTATAAAAAAGACCACTATTTTCCTCAGTAAAGTGAGCGAAAATCTTACAGTAATTTGAATGTGTTAGATCTATGACCACGCTGACGCTGAACGAGCATTGAATCTCGAAGCGAGAAAGTAGCCGAATAATCAGGAAAAGGTCAGCAGTATCAAATCAGACACTGCATACTACAAGGAAAGTGAAAACGTGAACAATCTAGCCCGTAAATGTAGTGTAGCGCCACATTGACGTGAAAAGTGCAAAGAACGATAGCGTGCGACAAAAAGCGTGGGTGCAACAAAATCCTCGTTAGAGCGCCTTTAGATGCACTTCAGCAATAAACGATTGTCCCTACGAACGTTTGCCATACGAGCAAAAGAGGGTGTGTGTGTGTGTGTGTGTGTGTGTGAGAGAGAGGGAACTTGACGGGGATGGGGCGAAAAGTGTGGATTAGCTTTGGGGTAAGTGAAGTGACAGGGTTGCGGGGGGTTGAAGGCGGTTGAGAGACAGGGACTTGATGGGCATGTAACGAAGGGAGACAAGTGGGGGGCGGAAAGGGACTAGAGAGATACGGAGAAGATGAGAGCGCTTTGTTCCATAATTTCTGGCGTTTGTTTTGACCTTTGGCTGTTTCGGCCACCGGGGCGGTGACTGGGCTTCGATCTGCTTTTCTACTGTTCCTTCCACCACCGCTGCACTTTTTGTTTCCTTTTCCGAGTACACGTAATCAATTAACAACTTGCCACATTCTGCTGTGTTTTTCGAATTGATGAGCCTTACTTTCCTTGGCTGACCATTTTTCTAAGTAATCACTGTAGTAATTCCAGTGGAGTTCAAATGTTTAGTCGTGCAACTCGAGTGCTAAAAGCGAACTTGTTCAATGGAAAGCATAAAGGGTTTTGTTACTATATCAGCCACTCGGTCTTTGGTCAAAACAAATCGCATATTGAGTTCTCCCTCTGCTAAAAGGTCACGCAGAAAAGTGATAGTTGATTTTTATATACTTTGTGCGAGAGCGTGGAATCCTGGGTTGGCTGTGTGGTAAGTGGGCACCGAGGTTGTCACGCCATAATTGAGATGAAGTCAATTGCAGGCTACCAATTTCAGCAAGCAGGGATCTAGCCACTCAAGTTGGCAGCAGTGATAGTCAAATCCTTGTATGCAGCCTCAGTTGAGGAAGAAGCAATTACAAGTGGCTTTTAGGAAGACCACGAAACAAGAATATCACCTAAAGAAAGGGCTTCCACGATGAATTTCGGTCGTTGAGACAACATAATTGACGTCTAAAAGGACCCGCCTATAAGTATAGGGCCCTTTAAGGAGGAGTAGATCATTGGCGACTGTATCATTGAGATTCACAATATGTTTAACTGCTAATCAGTGGGGATGCATATATTGACTTACTTTTTGGCTGCAAGGGCCAACTTGAGACGTACAAGGGTTGCATATTGAAGAGCTCCAACCTTCTGATGATAAGTTTGAGGATCAACATGGCACACCCTCACTCCAAGTGACATTACCGGAACTGAGTTATCGATCATAAAACGCAACATAATCCCTGCGGGATTACAAAGCAACTCTAGATACATACTTTATATACATAAAGCTTTAAAAAGGCATCCTTACAAAAAAAAATTCACTATGACGTTTAGCACAAATACAGAGAAAGTTTTAAAATAGAACATATAAATCCTCAAAATACGGTTGACATTGTCTTGCATCTCCTTTTATGAATCAGGCCAACTTCTTCTTCCCTTTCCCGGACGTCTCACCCAGTTCGACTTTACCACCTGAAATAACACAGATAAAGAATGAGCGCAAATCTCTCAGTAAAGATAACATGAGAATTAACGTGCACAGACGATGCGATAGCCTCGAAAAATAATAATCAACCCAACGATATCAATAAATAGGAGTTCAACAAATAACGCCACGTCAACCTAATGGCCAAGCGATATTTATACTACCTATAAAAGTATGAATCTTATAAATTATTTTATTCCATTTTTACCCTTTATTAATCACTCCAACAACAATTCTACCCTTTCATAAATACTATCATTAATTACTAATATTGTAATTATTTTCGATTTTACCCTTCGTTAGTTATTTCAATGACAACTTTATCCTTCTCTAATTATTTTTTTGTAATGCATTTAATGAACATTAGGTCATAACTTTAATCTAAACCTACATTTACACATTGAGAAACAAAATATGTGGTTGCAAAAAATATATTTATATATATATATATATATATATGTGTGTGTGTGTGTGTGTGTGTGTGTGTGTTTGTGTGTGTGTGTGTGTGTGTGTGTGTGTGTATGTGTGCATTTATATACACTACCTATAAAAGTTGTAAATTATTTTTCTACGATTATGTACTCCATTAATTATGTCAATTACATTCTTATCCTTCTTTTGTGTGTGTGTGTGTATGTGTGCATTTATATACACTACCTATAAAAGTTGTAAATTATTTTTCTACGATTATGTACTCCATTAATTATGTCAATTACATTCTTATCCTTCTTTTATTAATCTCTTTTAAATTTTAATGAAATTAAAAGAACATTAGGTAATAAATCTATTCGATACATTGAAAATGAAAAGTGTGATGAGAACGAAAAACCGAACAAATAAATTTCTTTATTATTCTCTTTTTAATTTGGTTGAAATGAAATAAACATTAGATATTGAACTGATTAATGAGAACTGTGATTTTTTCCTTGCATTTTTAGATTAGCAAAGAATTAACCAATTGAAAAACTGAAAAAAAAAACTGAAATACGTGAAAAATCAATTAAGAAACAAAAAATTGTTGGAAAAACAAAAATAGAAGAAAAAATGAAAAAGATTAAATATGCATCAAAAAACAAGGCTTAAATATGGTGCCAATTTGAACTAAAAATCCGGAAGCCTACAAAAAATTTCAAATATTGAACTGATTACAATTGTGAACATCAAATATACATTTCTTCTAACAAGTCACAAAAGAAATAAGAATATAATTGAATTATATTTTTTTGATCCTAAAAAAGATAATACTATCACTTCAAATATTATTATTAAAATTATTAACATCAAAATAAAGCCAAATGCAATGCAAACTCAGACCCAACTGACTGGACTCGACCAAATACAACAAACTCTACTTGCGTGCCATACATTATTTTTGCCGGTGATCATATCTCACAGGCCCTCATTTTATATAATGTCTCATGTTTCGAGGTGTTCATCTCAATCTCATGTAACTAAAAGAGACACTAAATAAAATAAGGGAACTCGCGAAAAATGTTCGTCCCCAACCACATTACTGCCAAACAAGAAGTTACACCAGTTGGACGGATTAAGGAAAATGAATTCAGGTCAACCGATTACTCACACCAACATCACCCACAGAGTGGATCAGAGAGAATTCATCACAAGTTCTCAACAATATTCCAAGTTAAAAGGAACATCAAGACAACAACCACCGACATCTCATACCATTCATGAAACATTCATCACACCACAACACTAACAACAACGGGTATGCTAGGCGAAGCAATTCATAGCATATAAGGAACCACATTATCTTTGCTTGATTGGGTTTTAGCACATGAGCCAAGCAACCTCCGATTACAACGAGCGGGGCCACTCAATCAAATAAGACCTTGCTCATCACGCGCCAATCAAATATAAATACACAATTTATTCTACTCTTTTTCTATCAGTTCTTTATAATCTCTTACAACGACTAGTTACCCCTGCCTGACAGTTGGTTTTTAACCTAGCCTTGATAATGCACAGGTACTAATACTCCTTTATTTAGGTGTACTAACCTCATTCCTTGCGTCCTATCACTCAAAAACGCTTAATTGTGTGTGTTCCCCGAATTTCGGTGTCAACATGGTAAATTACCAAAACACTCCCTGATGGCCATTACCAAGTCAGCACCGCAAAACCACTTTAAAAACAACTTCTCAGATGGCTTACACTCTTTTTCAGACCAAAAAGTCCTTTGAAAAATTTTATAGAAAAAATAACCAAAATACCCCCACTGGGTAACAAATTACCAAAATATCTCCACTGGGTAACAAATTACCAAAATATCCTCTGGGGATTCCTGGCACAGAAAAATCTCAAAACACTTTGAGTCACTATTTTAAGCATCTCGATGTCATTTTTGAGCTAAAAATGATTTTAGAAAATATTCGCCTGAAAATCCTGAAGTGTCTGGACCGAGCGCTTAAAAGCCGGTTCGGTTAAAAATAGCTATTGACTTGAAAATAGCACAAATTTTAGAAAATGGAACATCTCAGCATTTTAAAGTCCTACTAAAATTTTAACGCAAAACCACGTTAGTTTGTTATTTTTAAATTCACTTCGAAGTTTCACGATAACCGCGTTCATTAACCTCTTTCCCAACCTTGAAAAAATCTAAAATTGTTCCACATTAAAGATATCATAAAATAAATAGAGTATCTTTTTTGTACTTTGTCTAAATCTATCTCAAGCTATTTTTTAAAATTCCATTAATTGACTAAATTAAATCCAACCTTTTTTACTGATGATTACAATCAATGTTCATGCATGTTTATATCAAACACACATCGTTTCACACTTCCACACACATCGATACCATTAATGCCCCATGCACACATACATGGCAGCAGCACCAGCATCAGCCCTCTCCCTCTCCCCCTCCCCCTCCCCCTCCCCCTCCCCCTTCTCGCATACACATAGGGCACCAACCCACGTACCATGCACCCGAGCAGCACCCCACGGCTGCTTCCCCCTTCCCCCTTCACCATTCCCGCACACCATGTGCACACTCACACACACATAGTACACTCACGCACACACAGTAGGCCACCCCAACCACAATTATACACATAATTTACACCAAATTAAGAAATTAGGCTTCGTTTGACAAAACTTTTTTTTTGTTTTCAGTTTCCAAAAAAAAATTAAAGAGCAGTTTAATTTTTTTTTTACAAAAACAAGTGGGTGTTTGATAACCCAGTTGAGTTTTTTTTTTTTGGTGATTGAAAATCCATTTTTTGTGGTGGTTTGTGGTGGCGGTGGCCGACGGTGGCTGGTGGTTGTCACTGGCGGTGGTCGCCGGAGGTCGCCGACGGTGGCTGCCGATGATCGCTGGCGATGGCTGCCAACCAGCGGCAGTCGCCTAAGGTGGCTGCCGACGGTCGCCAACAGTGGGAGGGTGGTGGTGGTGGTGGTCCAAAAAAAAACACTTTTTAGAGTGTTTAAAAATAGCCTTGATTTAAAAACTGAGTTTTTAAATTGAAGGAAAAAAAAAAAAGAAAAATTGTTACCAAACGTAACTTTTTTTTTCAGTTTTCAAAATTGGAAAAAAACTGTGTCAAATAGGGCTTAAGTTGAGGGATTACCCTTCTATTTTTTTTATTGAGTTTGATTTATCCTTCTCTTTCCTTCTTTTTCCTTCTTTCCCTCCTCTTTTCTTCTTTTCTCCCCTGTTTTCTTCCTTTTTGCCGAGGCCCTAATTCTTCTCTTTTTTTCTTTTCTTTCCTCTTTAATTTAAGTTCACTTTATATATATATATATATATATATATATATATATATATAAAGTGAACTTAAATTAAAGAGGAAAGAAAAGAAAAAAGAGAAGAATTAGGGCACACATATACACATTCTAAACAAAATGCTTAGTCACCTTTCTAAGAAGGAAGTGGGCAACATCTTTTAAGTCATCCCTCCCTCATGAGACCTTTTATGCCATGCATCATAATTTTTTAAATTTACAATTTTGCCCCCCAGCTTTCCATAATTATATTTTAGTACCATTTCATTTTGACCCTAATGTCAAACTAACCTCTCATTTAACTTCCTAATACTTAAATATCACTAAAATAGTGTTACTAATAAAAATAATCCCCCTTAGTTAATTTAATTCACATTTAGATTAAATTTAAGCATTTTCAAGGTATTACACAACATGAAATGAACGCCTAGATGTTAAGAACTGAACTATTGTGGATATGGGAGTAGCAAGTGGCTTAGCGTCGTCCATCTTAGTGCGCCACAAAAAACATAAGTTTTAAACTTGCTAAGAATGTAGAATGCCTTGAGAACAGGGAACGGCTTCAACACCAAGAGAATAATGTAACTGACCAAGGTCATTGACCAAAATTCTTTCTTGTGACACTTGTGTAGGAAGTCAACTTGAACCATTTTTACCAGTCACAATAACATCATTAACATGTTCAAGGATGTAAGCCATGCCTGAATTTTCGTTTTAGATGAAGAACGGTGACCATACATAGAGCCAAAGAGATCCAGAGTTACAAGCTCGAACCAAGTCGTAAAAACCAGGCTCTCATGTTTGAGGCCGTAGAGTGACTTCTACAATTTGCAAGCATGATTCGAATAAGTATCATCAACAAAGTCAGAAGGTTAGGACATGAAAACCTCTTCATTAAGGCGACCATCTTGACGAGGCAATCAGATTAAGTCGTCGTAATCAAACAAATCAGCGTGGTTTGTAGAATTGGAAGGATCCAATGAATTGGATGAATTCGAGAACAATAATGGGGTTGGGTTGGGGGGCTGTGATTTTTGGGATCCATGTGAAGACAACAGAGACATTATGAAGATAAGACCTATCACTGCCCCACTAATATTGGTGCCTCATAGAGAATGATAACAAAAATAGATGGAGGAAAGGAAACGGGCCAGAAGGAGACGACGATTGCTTTTGCCAATCTTTTAAAAAACGTCAACGTCGTGACTCTTTTAGAAAGTAATTTGTTTGTGAAATTTCGGAGACCGGCTTTCTTTTCCCTAAAAATATGCGCTCTCGTTTTGCAACACCATCGAAGGTGTATTTTATTTCTCTTTAAACCGATACTTGTACTTCTCATCAGTCATGGTTATGCACTTATGCACCACCCACCCTCACCACTTCACACCCCACCCTCCCTTAAACACTCTCAGCTACCTCTCTCTGCGTGACCAAATCCTTCACTTCTCAAATCCCACCTCCTTCGAAACCTTAGAAGAGCCATGTCCCAGCGCCCCTATGCCTTCGATACCCTCATGTCTAGCACACGTGGCATCACCAAGAAGAAAACCCCACCTCAATCATCCTAGCCTCAACGCAGTGTTATCAAAGACGCGCCTAGGCGCAAGGCGCACTCCTTGCGCCTTACCTAGGGCTAGGCGTAACCCCTTTGAAAAGAGGCGTGCTTTACTCGCCTAGGCACCCAGGCGCAAGGCCATGGTGGAAGAGCAAAAAAAAGCACAAAAATCCTAATCTTTTTATTTTTTGCATCGTGACATCATCTCAACCGTTCATTATTGTTGATTCTTTATTTCACAACATAATAAATTAATATTTAAACCATAAAAATACATAAAACCCCAAATCCCTAACTAATCGATTCTCTTATTATTGTTCATTAGCTAGTGTCCCGTCTCTAATTGTTACTCTCTTTTAAGTAAATATATTCATTCACTTCACCTTGTAGATGAAGAAGATGATATTGAAGAGGAATCTCAACTAGACTTGGGAGCCTATGATTTCATTTTGAGGAAAATATTATTATCTTAACCCTCACTAATAATGAGGATGACGTTGTCATATTCAGTTAGGATTAACTACTTCGTATTGAATTTGAAACTTCTTCTAGTGTTGAAAATAAATTTAATTGTCATGTTCAAAATTTTTTATGTGATTATATTAGTTTAATACACTAATATCTATTTATTTTTATTTTGTGCCTCACTTTGAAAAGGCGCGCGCCTGCGCCTTGCGCATAGGCTCCAAGGACCATTTGCTCCTTAGGTGCGCCTGCGCTTTTAATAACTACGCTCCAACCCAATCTAAGCAAAAGACGCAAAACCCTAGACTATCACCCCCTGTCAAATCCCTAGACAAAGTAATACCCAAAATCCCAAGCGAACCAAAATTGATAGCAATCTAACTATAAAGGTAGCAAAACAAGAACAAATTGTTCTAAGTACAAAATAATACCACATTTTTTCCATTTATAATTTTAGAAACAAGTACAGTTTTTTCTTTCTGAGTACCACCAAACTGTTCTACCAGTTCAAAAGATGTCTGATTATATTGGATCAATCACAAACACTCTCTTGATCATTGTAAATGAATATATGATATCCAACAGATAATTTGTTTTGAAAATATATAGATGGGCCTCTCAAAAGGCTTCAGCGCTTGGGCCATAGCCCGTTGCTTGTGCGATCACATGTCACTTGGCCCAATATATTGCAGTATTTCTTAACTAGAAGTCTAGAAGATGTAATCTTTTGGGGCCAGATTTAAACTCCTAGTCCTGGAAGAAGTTAATTTCTATACACGGCCTTTCAAGTCACCAACTTTATGGAAACAAACCAAAAAGTGCATCTTGATGAACAATTTTAAAATACTAAACAGTGTGAAATCTCTTTATTTTTAAAATTTCTTAATTTCAGAATTTACAAAGTTTTTAGGCTTTGAAGTAATAGTCTTTAGCATAGGAATAGTCCGCCGCTAATAATCTATCACAAGACTATCATCTAAAGTCAGATTAGAAATTTCAAAAAGGGAGCAAAAAAATCATGAAATGTATTTTAGTCGATGGAATAATCTGTCGGCAGTACTTCGTCCCTAAAGCTCTGCAGCAGAATATTTCATCGCTAATACTTTTACTAGCCTTTTTTTCCTACAGTGGTGCATCACTAAATTCCATCATCACTAAATTCCATTACTAACATCGTCTGCAAAAATTTGTCGCTAAAGGTCTGTGCTTTTCTAGAGTACACGTAGTGTATGTAAAGCCTTAGATTAGTTTTGCAAGGATTTGAAAAGTATGAAGATTTTCAGGGTTTAGTTGCCTCTTGGAGTTTACTACTTATGTAATTAATTTTTTTCTTTTCAAAATGCAATTTTAGAGATTAAATCGATAAATCATGTGTTTGTACTTCCAATATGCTAAAAGACACTTTATCCGGCCCATATGTCACCATAGCCTTACCCAGAGATATCAAAAAGGCTGACCCGGCCCTCCATGTGAACAGTGATGGCCCAACATTTTAGGGCTCTAGACCAGGCCAAACAATTCCAAGAATTTATCCAGGCCCTAAGAAACGAGCTGGCTGAAAATCGGCTCGTTTTTTAGGCCCTGACCCGATTTTTAGGGCTGGCCCGCATTTGGCCCCAATTTCGGCCCTTTTTCTAGCGCGTTTTTGGCCCTTTTCTAGCCCTAAAGTGGCTGGCCCCACGGTTTTTAAAATTAAAATTTCTCCCCCATTTCCCCCCAACGGCCATATTCCCCATTTTTCCCTAAATTTCACTTTACCCCCCCCCCCCCAACAACAATATAACGGCTAGTTTGGGGGTATTTTGGTCTAACTTAATTTTTTCAACTCTTTTAAGATTTTTTACACTCTTACCCTCCCCAACAACTATAAACGGATAGTTTTAAGGGACATTTCGGTCTTTTGTTAACTTTCAAAAATTTATAAATTCATACCTTTTCTTTCTAAATCTTCGCACCAATCTTCTTACTCTCTCTTATCTAAACATTTTACATTTTTACAAGCTTTGCTACTATTTTCCTCTTCAATTACTACTGTTGCTAATTACTATTCTTGTTGACTAATTAGTATTCTTGTTAATTACTACTATTGTTTACTAATTACTACTCTTCCTAAATTCTAATTACTAACTATTCCTTTTATTCATTTGTTACTCTCTAATTCTTTTGTTTACTAATTAGTAATTAGTGAATTCTTATTTATTAATTACTATTACCAAATTCTTTTTAATTACTAATTCTCTCTAATTTTGAATTACTAATTACTCTTATTCATTAGTTACTCTTTAATTCTTTTTAATTGTTATTTCTAATTAGTAATTACTACTCTTATTCCTGTGAATTTAGTTATTCTTACTAGTTTTATTTTCCAATCTAGTAAAAAACTTTAGCGTGGATTACTGAAGAAACTGAAGCGTGGATCATCATCACGAAAAACATCATCACAAGCACCACCACCAGCACAAGCACCACCACCATGGTCATCACAAACACCAATTCAAGTACCACCACAATCATTCGTTCATGGAACCCAAGCCAATTGAGAGTTCAATAAAAACATTTCAGATCTTGAATACACTCCTTCACAAGACCCCCCGCATTATAGTCAAGGATGCAGCTCGATTGGTGAAGCTACTACTCCATGGCATAATCTTAACCCGATGAGCGGTCATGGTGGAGAAGGGGTCGAGCAGTGCCTCCGGTAGTGAGCCAGAAATCCAAAAGGGAAAAAAAAAAAAAAAAAGCCAAGTGTTTGAATCATTTTGATGAAGTTATGGTGGATGGCGTCCGAAAAGCTTGATGTAAGTACTGTGCTAAATTATTCCGTCTGGTAGTGGTAATGGACATCTTAACAGGCATTACCCTCTGTATGCACCTCGACAAAGCCACATAGAACCTAGCCAAACGCAGTTGTCTTTTGACGATAAGTTATTTGTTTATAATCAGCGAGAACAAAGAGTCGGTCTCGCTGAATTTGTTATTCATGATGAACAAACCTTTAGTTTTGCCGATAATCCTAAGCACTCTAGATATATAAACACCTACGTGCAACCTTTGTACAAAAAGGTTCATAGAAATACCTCCGACAGTATTATGCTGCTAAAGCACGCTTGATTGATTATTTCGATCATTTTGACGGCAAAATTAGTCTTAATTCTGATGTTTGGCAATCTCCGTTTACTTTTGTTAGTTATGCTTGTGTGACGGCCTATTGAATTGATGTTGATTGGGTTATGAACAAAAGAATCATCGCATTCGAACTATTACCTTTTTCGCATGATGCAAATAACGTTGCTAGTATTATAATTAATGCATGTACCACATTTAAAATAAAGAATAAGTTATGAGTGTTAGTTTTGATAATGCTTATAATAATAAAACTGTTGTTGCAACTTTAAAAGAGACCCTTCAACCTGTACTTGATGGTGAATTATTTCATGTTCGCTGTGTTTGTCACATTATTAATTTAATTGTTCAAGATGGTTTAGCTGCTACAGGAAACATTCTTCTCAAAATGAGGGGTATAACAGCGTTTGTTAACAGTTCGGGCCCTAGAAAACAACACTTTAAAATGTTCTGTGTTCATTATAATATGCCTCGCAGGAGACCACTTACAGATATGGCTCACAGATGGAACTCTACATATCATATGCTTTTACGTATTCTAGCATACAAAGAAATCTATACGCATTTTCTACAACCTCATTCCCAGCCGGCTTGCCAACTCAGGAGGAATGGCAGATGGCTACATACCTATCTGAATTTTTGGAGGTATTCTACATGTCTACTAACTTATTTTCTAGTGCGTACTATCCCACCTCTCCCATTGCTATAATAGAAATCCTCAAGATGGTTACAATGTTAACAAAATGGAGATATATAGGACCCTTTGAACAAATAGTAAAAGAGATGGATAAAAAATTTAATAAATATTGAAAAAAAATTGCCTGTTATTTTTGTTGTGGCTACTTGTTTAGATCTTAGGTTAAAGTTGCATGGCGTGAACATGTCGATACAAGAGATTGCAAAACTAATGAACTACACACAAGAGGACACAACTACACTCACAACGAAAGTGAGCAAGAAAATTGAGGATCTGTTCAACATCTATCATAGTTCCATTGACGTGCGCGAGCGAGCTTCATCATCGACTGGTGAGATGTATTATGCACCATACCTTATGTGCCTTGAACATCTAGTAGCAAGACAACTACTAGGTGAAGGTACTTCTAATACGGCAGGTTCGTCTACTTTTTTCTTTTTTAATGAGATTGATTTATATTCAAATTCTAATCATTATGCTAATTTATCAATGCAGGTTAATTTTAATCTGTTAAAATTTTAAAATAAAATCAAAACATGTATAGAACTTTATCCCAAATTGCACGGGATGTACTGCCGGTGCAAGCCTCTACGGTTGCTTCAGAGTCGGCATTTTCAGCGAGCGGGAGAATTTTTGATGATAGGAGGAGTCGTCTTAACCCCGAGTCGCTCGAGCTATGTGTATGTTGGCAGGATTATCTTGATGCGAAATACCGCAAGCAAGATAAACCGATTGATGATAGGAAGAGCAGTGACTCGGACGTTGAAATACTTGCGGATGATTAGGTAATTTCTTTTTATTTTTTGTTTCTCAAGTTTTTAGAATAATTTTTTTCACAAAATATAAATATATATATATATATATATATAATAAGGTTTTATAAGCAAGATATATATTTTTTCATATATATATAAAAAATAGGTAACCTCGCCTGTTTGTTTACAAGTAGCCGGTCCTAAGCCAGGTTCATCAGTTTGAATATTTGAATGCTAGATATATTTATTGTATACACAAATATTACTACATATATGCGTGCGTGTCTAGGAATTTTTAGCTGTTTTATTTACTTGTATGCACATATATGTGGTAATATGTATACATATATTACTATATGTGGTAATATGTATACACTCGTTATTACATTACAATTTGCTTACATAATAATAAAAAGGGTCAAATACACGTAGGTAGCCTGAAACTACCACAAAGTCTCACTTGAGGGTCTCAAAGTTTAATTTTTACACATAAGGACATGTAACTCCAAATTTGCAACAAGTAAGGGCGTCAGTCTAAATTCCTAACGGTTCAGCCCTTTCTGTCAGGGGCATTTTTGGAAACTCATATTTAATTTTTTTATTGTAAAATCCCTTGATTTTTAGAACCCTAATCTATTAATATTTGGAACCCTAAAATTGGCATTGTGTCACTCATACCAATCCATGGCCTTTGGAAGTAGATCGAGTACAGCTGGTGGCCTAATTGGCACAGCAGTAAGGGCACTGCCCGTCTCGGTGGTGATGACATCGACTGGTGCCACGATATGGCCGAAGAGGAGATCACCGGTCTAGCGACGGATGGAAGAGGCATCGAACGGATCATGCAGTGGAGCCGCACACAAACCTAGCAGGCTGTGCAGGTAGATCGGATTTGATGGCCCGTTGTTGATTGCCTACTCCCTGGCGGAGCTGCAGCTGGCAGTGACAGCGAGCTTTGTCTGGGCCGGTAGCAGTCACCGTCGGTTGTGGTGGACAACGGCGACGCTTTTCCTGTGGCTGCGGTGGCTCAGAACTGTGACGTTGATTTGGAAGCTGGTAACGACGCGACGACGGCGATTAGCACTATCGCTGGTCACGGTGGTGATGGCACGAGTCCGATGGTGGCACTGCTGCGTCTTCTATTCTCTCTCTCTCTTTTGTTGAGATGTTGTATCTGCTTCGGCCCCTTCACGGCGATGGCTGGCAGTATTGCGTCGACGGTGACTCCGGTGGCGTGTGCGTGGCCGAAGTTTGAGCTAGGGGTCTCCACGGTGTGGCGCTGGTGCCACTGTGAGTTCCCAAAAATGCCCCTGACGGAAAGGGCTGAACCGTTAGGAATTTAGACGGATGCCCTTACTTGTTGCAAATTTGGAGTTACAGGCCCTTATGTGTAAAAATTAAACTTTGAGACCCTCAAGTGAGACTTTGTGGTAATTTCAGGGTACCTACGTGTATTTGACCCTAATAAAAAATTATGGCAATTAAAGTATTTACCCTGCATAACAAGAAATTTAAAAAAAGACTGGGCCCTGGCTCGGCCCAAGCCCGGCCCTAAATATAGGGCCTAGGGCCAGGGCTTGGACTGGACCTAAATATCACATTAATCTGGCCCGGCCCGGTTTCCACTTCGTCTGGCCTGGCCTGGCCCCAGCTCTTTTTCACTTTTGGCCCGCTGGGCTGGCCCAAGCCCGGCCCATTGACACTAATAGCCTTACCAAAAAACTCTACTGCTAAGTGCTAAGGCAGTTTGAGACCATCCTCGTCCAACCCAAAAAAGCCCCTAATACCCACATGATTATGTAGAATTTTTTGTTAGTAAACAGGGAATGTACTTCTTTTAGACAGAAAAAGGGAGCAAAGTATATATTGGTGATATCCAAACATGTTCCTTCACATTTGAAGAAATGGTCAATTTGCCAGGACAGACCTAAAAAGTTTAATCGTTGGACACCAAAAATTCATAAAAAAAGGTATTAATGGCTTACATAAATAAAAGAATTTAGAAGGTTTGAGTTCACATAAAATCATTGTGACATTCATACTTTCAAGTCTTGGAGAATATGGTAGGGCGATCTTTTGAACTCAGAATCTCAATATCTACAGTAAGGGTAGGAATCGTTGCAACAATATTACCACATCAACATTCTTGATTGTAGGAAGCTTTACTACTTTTAACATTTTTTTGTTTAAAAGAAAAAATCAATTGTGCATGACTATGAGTTCCCCAACTACAACAAGAAGCATGTTATAATTAGCCTTACGATTGAATATGTTATATATGTGTGTATATATATATATATATAATTATCTTTTTGGAAAAGACAAAATAAACTAATAAATTAAATAGGAGATAAATAAAAAGGGAGAAATGAAATATCTGAAAAAAGAAACCAAAAACAAAAGGAAATTTTTTACTAACTTTAACAAATTAACAGGAAAGAAAAAAAATGTTAGCCGTGTATAATCATTATATTGTTTTTTTTAATCAGAGAAGTAAAAAACAGCTAAAAAATTCAAAGCAGATCCTATCAAAGTTTCTTTCTCACCAGAGAAGAAAAAAATAATGTGATAGGCGGTGAATAGCGAAAATTCAAAGGAAAAACACAAAGCGGGAATGACACGAATAAATTGGGGTAATCAGTCTGAAGGGAAATCATTAGAACTATAAGACAACTATCTGGAACCATTGGGCCGCGCCGGGCCGGCGCCACTTAAATGAAGCAAAATTTTTTAGGCCATTTGCAACTCGTCCGAGCGAATTCGGAGAGAAAGAGCCAGCCCTAGCGAGTTGACCCCGAAGTCGGCAACCGAGTCGTCATCCGGCTTGCATATTTGGATGCCATTCTAACACTCGTGGATTGGAAGGAAGCACGTATCGATCCTTGATGCGCGAATTGTGATATGGGTTGTTTAAGGAAGAGGTAAAGGCCAACAAAGGAGGAGAAAAAATGTTGGATGAAACAAAAATTGAAAACTTTAACGAGAGGAATGGCTTGGACCAAAGACTAGTAAAGTATAACGTACCGGGGTAAAATCGAAAACCATACGCTGCCGTTTAGTGTATTTTTCATTAAAACTTGATAATTAGCGACACTTGTTTCAATTTGTAACTATCCCCTCTATATAAGAGGTCTGAATCTAGGCATGTGAAAATATGAAATGAAATGTCCAAAGCCTCGTTCCCTCTCTAAGCTGTTTCTGTTATCTCCCTTTCTCTCTCTCTAGCTTTCTTTTGTTACCTTCTTCTTCTTGTCCGAATTTTTTCAAAATTTGCAATTACAATCAAATACTATGGATCTGTTTGGTAACACTGTCAGTTTTCAGTTTTTTCTCAAAAAAAAAAAGGGTTTTGTTTTTTTTTTTTACCAGTTTAAAAAATTGATGGCTGTTTGACAGAGTTTATTTTTTAAAAAAACAGAAAAGAGCAAACGTTTGACAGAATAACTCTTTGGGTTTATTTTTTTTTAATATACTTTTTTACATTATTAAAAGTAATTAAGCAACTATATTACAATATTTTACAAATAATTAAACATAATTTTCTAACATTACAATGAATAACAACCAACATTATTAAACCAACACTAGCTCATTTTAATTCTAAACAAGTGTAGGTTGACCACCAGCGCCAAGACCACGGCACACCGTCGGGCCACCGTTGTCCGCCGTTAGCGGACATAACAACCGGCGATACAAACAACCGGCGATACAAACCCATGAGAAACAGGACGACCCAGTCCCTCCAATGAACCACCCAAACCCGCCGTCGGTCATCCACGCAGCCGCACCTAAAACTAAAAGTGACGACAGCCAAGCCGTCGGGCCTCTCTTCACCGTCACAGCAACACAGCCGCAGCGCCTTTCTTCGCTGTGACGATAGCCCAGCCCCCGCAACGAAGAGATGTTCCCCCAGAGGCAAAGTTCGTGGCTGCGCCGGAGAAAGAAGGGACGGAGGCGGTGACCAGCGATGGAGGCGGTGGCTGTTGACCCGTGAGAGATAAGATGCGATCCAGAAAATTCGAGCAAAGCGGTGGATGTGGACTCCCCAGATGCGATTCGGCCAAAGAGATAAGAACCCTAATGTTTTCTTTGATTTTTTTCATCTTATTTTCTGTTGCTAGGAAGACTCGAAATCCAGACCTCATAAGTCAAGCCGTCTGGACTGCGTGAAAATTGGTTTCAAAAAGAGCTAATAGCTCTTTTGGAAAACAGGTCACTCTTTTTAAAGTCTTGGGCTTTTTTAAGAACTAAAGAACCACCAAACACCTCAGTTTTTTGAACTTTCGCAAAAACAAAAAAAAAAGTGGGCCAAAAAAAAGGGGAAAAATCCATGTCAAACGGCCCTATAGCTGTGACCTCCAAAACACCATGCCGGTAACGTCTCGAGCTTGATACGCTACATAAAGATTCAATTTTTTTTCAAGAAAAGTGAATAAATACGAAGGATTTTGGGGGCGTCTTCTTGATTAGGGCTTAAGACCGGTAAAGATTCAATTTTTGCTGAGAAGGAAGAACAAGCCTTGAAAACTTTGGTGGAGTCTGGTATAGGGCTTAGATATAACACAGGTACAGATTTAATTTTTGTAGAGAAAGAAAAACAAATCTTGAGGATTTTAGGGGAGACGAGACGAAGAATTGGATTGAGAAATTTAAAAAAAAAAAAAAAGTATGCTTTGGGGGAGAAGTGAGTTTCTTCTTCAGTTTGGAATTGTTCTGTATTGTGCACATGCAACTATCATCGAAAAACTCACCGGCAATAAGCCCTTCAAACTCAAAGTGAGTCTCCTGAGATGTTTTATAGGAAAAGAAATCCATTCTCTGCTGGGTATACGTACAAGTACCTGGAGGGACATCTACAGCTTTGGCAAGGATCAACATTTTATGAACTTGGGCTAAACGTCACGTCAGAACAACATTTTTATTTTGTTTTTAATTTGGCAAGGATCTTTCAAGTGTTGAGATTCTCCAAAGATTCAAAACAAATGATACAGGAAAAGAGAAATGATAAAAAAATATAAAAAAAAAACCCTCATGTATATCGAGTTTGCGAGTCAACTCCCTCGGGTATTAATTTTGACAATTGATCCCATTATCTACCAATTTAGTGCTATTGAGGATAATTAACTGATTTTGTTCAAAATTAGACTGTAAAAAACACAATTGCCCCTTCTATCTCTCCCTCCTCATCTTTTTCTTCCTCAACGATGGCGGTAGTGCCAGAGGTGGCTAAAGGGAGTGGGAGAAGTGGTTTGATCGGCGACAGTAGGGATCGGCGGAAGGAGGGGCAATGGTTCAGTTGGTGGTGGTAGGGGTGGGAGGAGGGAGGGGGTTCCTGGTTCTAGAGTTTTTTTTTTCCTTTTACAGACAAACTTGGCATTTTTGTGAAAGTTAGGAGTACTAATGGAATTACGTCCAAATTTATCCGGCTTGCAATCATAGAAAGATGAGGGGGGTTAATTGCCAACATTAATACCCGAGGGGATTGACCCACTTACCCGAAATAGATGAGGGGGTTCATTTGTCATTCCCTCTATAGGAAATTTAGCATTGTGTATGAAATTTCAATTTTGGATCCTACTACCATCCGCCAACACGTTAGTTTAAGGCATATTTTAAGTACAAAACATCATATCTTGTCTACATTAGCATTGCTTCGGGTGATGTAGTTAGGACCATAAATAATTTCTCTCAACTAGTCATGATGTCTTTGCATTATGCTAAACATATGCACTTATTATCACTTGGCTTCCCTAGCAACAGGAGATTACGGACCAACTAGGAGCGTTGAATGGTGCGTGAACTTGGAAACTCTTGAGTCATATGCCGCTGATTGCAGCGCAAGCAAGACGGGAGTAATTGATAAGGCTTTGTTTCTGTACATTCTATAGAAATTGTCACGGCCTGTGTCTTGAATTAGTCCCACGAAATTGGAATGTATGGAACTAGCTAAAAGGCATTATTATTAACTCTTTTTAATTGTAAATGATTGCTTTTTTACTATAGGTGTCGCACTAGCCACTAGATTTTAGTAATTAATCTTTGTTTATTTGTGAATTAATCTAGAGGTTGATATGAAGTATTTATGCAGCATTCCTCATGCTATTCTTTGAACCCGAATCAACACCAAGGTTTTAGGTAGGCCCGGCAAAATGGGTGAGCGGGTTGGGTTTGGATTTGAGTCAAATGGGTTTGGGTAAAATAGGTGACTGACCCATTTATTTATGGGTTAACTGGGTCAATCACTAAATTTGTTGATTTAATTCATTATCTCAACATGACTCATTTACCAAGACCCAAATCAATTTGACAATTTCTCACTCGACCCAGTTTCTAACCCGACACAGCACCTGGACTAAACCAATTTTGACCCGACCCATTGACTTTTTGACCAAACTAGTTGACTTTTGACTTTTTGGTCTTTGACTTTTGGCGTTAATATTTTAATTTTTATCCTTAGAAATGATGATAATATTGTCGTAATAAATTACGCACTCATCTTTTCTTTTTTAATTTAAACTTGAGAATGTTAAAGGGGAAGGGAAGAAACGCTTTCTTTACATGGGTACATGAGTAGACAAGCAAGCTACTTTCCATGAAAAGACAAAATATAGTATTGTGGTTACAATCAAATCGAAAGTGTTACGCACTCATCTCGAATGATTAGATCTTTAAAAAAAACATAAACATAATATGAACAAATGAAAATGAAGAAGAAGGCATGAAACAAAAAGAGTTCAAACGCTGCCCTATAATGCGGCCTATTATACTCAAGCAATCACATTCGAAACACTTTCACTTTCCTAAACCAACAAGTGTGAGAAGTCCTCGGTGAGAAACCTCCTCCTCGTCAGCATCATGTAAACCTTTAAAAATAAATAGACAATTAATTGGAAAGCAAAACAAAAGGAAAAAAAAAACCTAAATCTACGTATAACATGTGAGTTTAACACCAAATGTTGAACTAACACCAGTAGATGAACTTTCATCCATCTCCATATCTATATCGATTCCTCAAACAAATTCAAATACTCACCAAATATTTATCTAGAGTCATAAATAACAAGACATAACAATCTAATTCTGGAGAAAAAAAGAAAGAAACAAAGAATTCCAAATTCTACAGAAATACTCATAACAAAAAAAATGATTAGGATTGAAGTTTAGCAACCCTTGACAAATACCATATGGTGAAAGTAAATCAATCAAAACAAAAAAACATGCACACATACATGTACAACCCTCGACAAAAACCATATGGTGAAAGTAAATCAACCTAGGATATTTTTGCTACCTTATATCCTGAGACATAAAAATGAAGGTAAAAACTCTGTAGAGACCTTTACAGTTTTGTTCAGCATACCATCACTTGGTTAGATGAACTTGGTAATTGGCTAGATAAACATGTCAACTTTGTTACAGTGGCCCAAGTTCAGGCAAAACTTAAACTGAAACTTTGCAATTACATTCTAATCATAGTAAAGACACATGGAAACTCAGTTAAGAGATCAGATTGATTTACTAAAACTTGCCAAACATAGTAAAGAAGACACATGAAAACTTTGCAATTAAACTGAAACTATGCCAAACATAGTAAAGAAGACACCTTGAAGGCTAGTTGCAAATATTAGCGAGTGGCACTGGCTAATATTTGCAACTAGCCTTCAAGGTGAGATTTGGGTGGCATCACCTTCTATGATCACATTGCACAATGCTTGTGTGTGTAGCACGTGCACCTTTTGTGTAGAGAGAGATGGTATAGGGACTGACTTCGGTTGGGGAAGCATTCCATATGCATATTCTAGAGTTTGAATTTTCTCATGCTACGTTATGAGAAAAAAAAAGAGATTTCGTCCACGCTACAGATGAATAAAGGTTGGCGCATAGGTGCCTGCATAGCGTTTGATGAGACAGCTTAGAGATGGTTATTGACGACTAAGGGTAGGTTTGACACTCTTTTTTTGCCTCTTTTTTTTCAGTTTTAAAAATTGAAAAAAAAAAGAGCGTTTGGTAACCATTTTTTTTTTCAATTTAAAAAATCAGTTTTTAAACTGAAGAGTAAAAAAAAAAACTCCAAAAACTGATTTTTTTTTTTTACTTTTGGTTTTTTTTTTTAGACCACCACCACCACCCTCCCACCGCCGGCAGCCACCTCAGGCGACCACCGCCGGAGACTACCGGCCGCCGGCGACCACCGGCCGCCAACGACCACCGCCGGAGACTACCGGCAACCACTTCTGGCCGCCGGCGACCGCCGGCAGCCACTGCCGGAGACTGCCGGCGACCACCGCCGGAGACTGCCAGCAGCCACCTCCGGCAGTCGGCCACCACCACCACCACCACCGTCGACCACCGCTATGCCCCACCACCGCCACCGCAAACCACCAAAAAAAAAGTCAAAATAAAAGGGTTACCAAACACCAAAAAAAAATCTAAAAAAGAAAAGGGGTTATCAAACACCCACTTGTTTTTATAAATAAAAAAAATTAAACTGCTCTTTAAAAACTGAAAACCAAAAAAAAAAATTTATCAAACGAACCCTAGGCTCGTTTGACAAATTTTTTTTTTTATTTTCAGTTTTAAAAAAAAAAATTAAGAGCAGTTAAAATTTTTTTTTAACAAAAACAAGTGAGTGTTAGATAACCCAGTTTTTTTTTTTAGTTTTTCTTTGGGTGTTTGATAATCTAGTTTTTTTTTTTGTGGTAGTTTGCGGTGGCGGTGGCCAATGGTTGTGGTGGCCGGTGGTGGCCGCTCGCCGTCGGTGGTGGCAGCCGCCGCTAGCAGTTGTCGACGGTGGTCTCCGGCCGCCGGCAGTGGCTGCCGACGGTGGTGTTCTAAAAAAAATAGTTTTTGAACTTTTAAAAAACAACCTTGATTTAAAAACTAAAATTTTAAAGTTAAGAAAAAAAAATTGTTACCAAACACAACTTTTTTTTCAGTTTTCAAAATTCAAAAAAAATTAAAAAAATAATTTGTGTCAAACAGGACCTAAAAGTTTCAATTAACTATGGCCAGAATTTAGCATGCTTAAAAAAAAGTTACATTGCATTTGAAGGCTACCCGGGCTGCGATGCTTGTTTATTCTTAGCAGTTGGGGTTGTAACTGCTAGGATATGTCTTAGGTAGTGTGTCGTAGCCTATATATTAATTGATACTGGGTGTCTAGAGAATCTAGTGAAAACTAATTGGATTACTTTCTACTTATCCGAAGAAAAAGGTACTTAGACTTCTATCATGGATCCCCTTCGTCGTTGTGGATGTTTTTATTTTCTGTTGACTAGGCAGTAGATGGCTTGCTTCGTAAGTTATCTGGCTGGTGCACACATCAGTTAGATAACGTTTGGTAACACTTTCAATTTTGACTTTTTATTTTTTAAAAAATAAAAACAGTTTAATTTTTTTTAAAAGAATAAGTGGGTGTTTAATTACCCAGTTTTTATTTTGAGTTTTTTTTTTATTTTGGTTGTTTGATTATCCAATTTTTATTTTGAGTTTTTTCTTTGGTGGTGGTTTACGATGGCGGTGGTGAGGCGTGGCGGTGGCCGACGGTGGTGGTGACCGGCCATCGGCGGTGATTGGTGGTTGCTAACCGCTTGTGGTGAATAGTGGTGGTGGGCAGTGACTGCCGGCAGTGAGAGGAGGGTGGTGGTGGTGGTCTCAAAATAAAAATCGAAACTCATTTTTGGAGTTTTCAAAAACAACCCTGATTTTTTTAACTGAAGAAAAAAAATGAAAACTGTGCGCTATACACGTTTATTTTCTCTAATTTATAAAATTGAAAAAATAAGCTTTGTCAAACGGAGCTACTTGTCTGATATTGTGTCAAGGAACATGCTGCTAGCACACATCCGGGCCTTTTGGCTTCCTTGTGAACTTTTTGCTAGGTTGTGCATCTATGGCACAGACTATGGTACAACATAAGACATCTCACTAAGTAGCATAAATCCGTGCTACGCAGAGCAATTAAGATATCAAGAGTTTTAATCAACCATTTTGAGTAAATTAAGGTATATACGGGAACTGTTCTCTTTTTTCTCTTGTTCTTATTTATATCTATATCTATACTATTTATAAAAATAAAAATATTATAAATTATTTTTAGACGATTATGTCATCAGTCAATTATGCCAATAACACTTCTACCCTCTCTTTATGACTCCCTTTTTAATTTGGTTTAAATTAAATACACATGGAAAAACATTGGAAAATGCAAATGTTGTAAATTATTATGGACGATTATGTCCTCCATTAATTATGACAGTAGCACTTCATACCCTCCCTTTATCACTCCCTTTTTAATTTGGTTGAAATAAAATAAACATATAGTAATACATCTATTCTAAATAATGAGAAATGAAGTGTGATGAAAAAGAAAAACAAAAGAACCAAAAACATGGTTCAATTGCTTTCATGAATTGTCATTAGGTATATTAAAATCATCACATTTTGTATAAAATCTTCATTTATTGTTGTGTGAAGCTACGATTTTGTATGACTGTTCAAGTTTTTAGACTTTTTGGTAATTTCTTCACTTCCGAGCTCTTCTTTATTGTGTATTATTCAATAGAGTTCTTATTTTCAAATAAATAAAGGAAGTTGTCTTGATCAATAGAAAGAAAAAAAAAAACTAAAACTCTCACAAAACCAAATCAAATTATAATATTTTGATGAAAATTACAAGTATTTAAGTGTATACTATAAACCAATTAAACTAAATTACAAAAACAAGGACGTAAATTGGTTCTTTCAATTTATTAATTTGCTTTTCTTTTCAGTAGTTGCATTGATTATCTCTTCAATCCAATTGCCTATAAAAAAAGATTTTACAAACATTGAACCGTTTGCGAATATTAAATGTACTTTTTTTCTAAAATATGTCACAAAAATAATAAGAACATAATATATTATTTGTTTCTAAGAAACTTAATGATATCACCTAAAAAATTACTCTCGACAATATCCACTACATACTAGTCTATCAAAAGAAAAGAAAAATTCAACATAGTGGAAGGTTAAAACTTTGTCAAGAGATCATGCAAAACTGGTGTGTTAATCACATCTTAATTACTACATAATTATAGCTTTGTTGACGAATAATCACTTTGGTAAGCTGTTGTACTTTTTATGTTAAGAACAAATGGAACCATGGCAGGAAGATAGCTAATACATTTATTTTGCTTCATCTACGACCAAAGTCATTGTACATCTCTTCTCTAGCAAACAACTAATCATTTATAAGCGAAGGAAAGTATAAATATCAAGAGCTAAAAATTCCAAAAGAAAGATGGCAAGCAACATGTTGCCGTGTAACTAAAAGTTCTTTTACCCCATCAGAAGATATATCAACCACTCCCACCAATCATGGCTTTAGTTGCAACAAAAAAAATGTTTGTATGTTTCTGTGTATAAAGAGCACAGATGGGGCATCCATATATAGGCATTATTGTTGACCTAAAAATAAATACAAGGAATAAATTAAGAATTGATATAATACAAGATTGACACTAGACAACGAAAATTAAGGAAATTACTTAATTTAAGTAGAGTAAATGCCGGAGAACCTTTTTTTTTTTACGTAAATTAAGGATTCCTTGATTTATGTAGACTAAATTAATGAGATTCTCTATTTTTGATAGTTAACTCTAGTATCCCCCCTCAAACTAAAGGTGGTTTAACAAAGACCGGGTTGAGTTTGGAAATGAAGCACAAGACTTTGTAAATAATCTGCAAGTTAATAGGAGGAAGAGATGAAAATGAGCTAAAGTGTACGACGAGTGAGATGGGTACGGGTAACATAACAATTAATCTCAACGTGCATTGTCCTCTCAAAGAAACATCAATACGAGTGACTTGGATAGTGCTCTGACTATCACAATAAATAAGGGTAACAAAATCAAAACAGACACCCATTATCCCCAAGTAGCATCACAACCAAACTAACTCAGAGATAGTGTTAGCAAGAGCTCGGCACTCACTCTCAGTGCTGAAGCGAGAGATAATGAATTGTTTAGTGCCTCGCCAATAGTGAGCGAAGTACCTAAAATTAAAAACAGAAACATGTAGCGGAGCGACGGTTGAAGAGATCTCGTCCCTAGTCCGCATGTGATAACCCCCGACAATTTAAGCAGGAACAGGAAACTGGCAAAGTTCAAGTTTTAAATGTCAAATGGGTTAGGGGCCCATGGGCCAGCACGATACAAACCCAAAAAACCCGGGTCAGCCTAGCCCACATAGTGAACAGTGAAGGCCTAGCTACAAGAGCCTATGGACTGGGCCCTTTTTCCCCCAAAAATAGCCTCGCCTGTGTCAAGCCGAGCCGACCTGTTATCCAGCCCAAGCTCGGCCTGCCGAGATTCAAATATTTGAATTTTCCCCTTCCACCCAAAGGCCATATTTTCTAAAAATTACTTTCTCACCCCTCCAGCAGCTATCTAACGCTAGTTTGACATGCATTTTCATCTAACTTTATTCCAACAATTCGTTTATACACTTTTACATACTTATTCTTCCAACAAATATAAATGGCTAGCTAGTAGTTTTTAGGATTATTTTTGTTGTAGTGAACCGTCTTGAAAAAAATCACTAATGGATATTAGGAGTTGTCATCTTACTTAATAAGAAAAAAAATAAGAAAACTTTAGGAAATGACTCTAAATGTCCAAAAGGACAACTAATCTAACGAAAACCAGGAGATGGGTTTGGAGACTAAGTTATGCAGCGGGAAGGTGTTAGGCACTTACCACATCCTTTCGGTCTTTACTCCATTTTTATTCACTTTTGGCCTTAAAATATGCAAAATACAATAAATACCACCAACTCTTTTTCTAGATTTTTGGCTAAAATTGGACATCAGAGGTCAAATTGCCTATGTATCAGGTTGGACAAACCGGAATACCTCCGTAGTTCGGCTCTTTCGAGACCTAAACCTAAACTTCGAAAATGTAAAAGACACTTTTGATTTTGTGATAGAAATGTGACTACTGGAAATGGGAGACAATCTAAAGTGATTTTCTAAACGAGAAAACTATTAAAATTACCTCTTAAAGTAGCTTGTCTGGAAGATTCGGCTATGCACTCCAAACAATCCACGACGCAAAGAGATCAAAAGACTTTTTAGAGTGAGTATGAACGACTAAAATTCTTCAGAGAGCTAGAGTATCACTTTACAGAGAAATCTTACGCAAGCTTTAAAAAGGACAAGCTTCTGGACCTTTAAAAATAAGGCCAAGGGCACTAATTATAGAGCTCAGGGTCGCAGAACCTAATAAGATTGGCTATATCAATCTGTAAGATTAGAGATAAGTCAGAATATTGGATAAAATCGTAAATTGACAAAAGTCAATTAACCGACTGGTTAGTCAAAACCGGCCGATTCATCCCATAATTTAAAAATAAGTTTTTTTTGAATTTTGAGGCATTATCTGATCCTCAATTCAGTAATTATCTCTTATTTTGTATATGAGATGTACTAGATTTGGGATATATCACCTCTAACCGTGTAATCATGGATTTTAATATTTACATCAGGAATAATTCATAGATGATTTTTCTAAATTATCTAGACATTGGCATGTACTTACATAACTGGATTGGACTGGGCCAATTACTAATTGGACCATTATACTGAACTGGACTTTTGGCCTGGACAACACCACTGGACTTGACAAATGGATTGGACACTTAAAAACTTGATAAGACTAAACTAAATTAATTAAGTCATATTATTAGGCCTATACTCAATAACATACTCTAATTAATAATAAAGTCCATTAATTACTTGTTTGATAATAACTACAAAAATGAGGTGTCTATAGAGCCCATTGGTGAGGGAGTTCGTGCGCGGGTGAACATCACCGGAAAACAACACATTTTTATAGGAAAACATGGAAAAGACCACAAGACTCTGAACAGACTCAAAAACCGTAACACAGATGTGAGGTCGGACCTTTACAAGGCTTAATACATATCCTTGAAAGAGGAATCAGACCAACGTAGTTCGAAACAAAATACAGATATTGTTCGAAGCCGGAACCAACAGTAACAACGGTTGGTTGTCTAAGGATACAAAATATGGAGCTGGAACTAGAGCCAGAAAACTCACTGCCTCAAAGTTGGAGCCAAAAATGACAATTGGTTATTTAGTCATAAGGACGTACGACTAAGAGCCAGAGCCAATAATAACAACGATTGGTCGTTTAGCCATAAGGACGTACCCTTAGAAGCTGGAGCTAATAATAATCGTCTAGGGATACTGAAGTCTAAATATGGAACTGCAGCTGGAACTGCAGCTGGAACTGGAGCGAGAACTACCCATTACCGGAGCCCTCAAGACGAGTTGAAAGGGTTGATGGACAACATGAAGATGACTTTGGCCGCTGCTGCAGCCCCCATGACTGTTTCAAAGGGTCGATGGTCAAAGTTGGATATCTAAGAGCCGGAGCTAACAACGCGTTAGAAGCGGTTAGTTGCTTAAATATAAGAATAGTTCGGAGATATCACTCCAAGCCGAAGCCAATAATTCCATGTAGACAGTTGGTCATTAAGTGCGAACATATAAATATAATTGATATGAAGAAAATGTTTCTTCTAGCAACATGCGCGAGGTCTTGTACTAGCCTTACACCGTACAAAAATCACTTAACCGAACAACAGATTCGAAAACTCAGCTTGCAAAATAATCAGAGGATAGGATAATGAACATGCACAGCGAGCAGGTAAGAACACGGATATTGGATAAACATGCTAGGCAAAATCATTTAAATGTCATGTGAAATGCTCAAGCAGGCAAAACTCACAAATTTGAGTAATAACTATGCAAGCACGCGAGGAGGACAAACATTCAAACAAACCGGTTGATTAGTGAGAGGATAGAACAAATTTTGAAATTTTGAGTCGAAAATTAGCCGGGTAGTCAGTAGGTTTTTTGAAAATTTGAATCCAAAACTAGCCGATTAGTCAGCTGCATTAGAATATTATAAATTTGAAAAGTAAAAAATCAGTCAGTTAGTCAGCCGCGTTGACCAAATTAAATGACAAAACCGGCTAGTTAACCCCCCCAGTTTTGGGTGTGATATTAGAGTTTTTTCCTAACACTTCAAACCTAATCCAACTTCAATCTCTCTCAATTTTCGTTCTCCTACGGACTCTAAATCATGCGTTCCCACCCTAATTACACCGCTAACATATAAATTTGATCAATCCTCTTTAAATTTTCCTCTAATCGTTGAAGATGACTGAATATATTTGTACAAGTAGAGGGACAAAGGAGGCCCACAAATTGGCAAAATCTTACTGGCTGACGAATCGGATTGATGTTCATTCCTTTGCTGACTTCGAATCAGCGAATGCATCTAAGCAAGCACTTTTTCACTGATGAGGTAAGTTTCCTACGAATTCCTTCTCCGTACACGCACTATTTCACCTTTCTTCACACACACATACCATGTTCATGCAAAATAGGACCCACATGTGTAATTATTTCATGCAATTCATGCACGAATCAGACGGTTCCCTAGTTTTTTGCTTGTTTCTTGATTTTGCAGCCCATCGCTACAAATTTGTGCTGTAAGGGCTCCCCTAATCTAGTTAGAGAGTTCTGGATCAAAATCTATGGTTTTGATATCTTCCTTGATGGGTTGCACATCGTGACGTGTAGTAAAAAACACCTCCTATGTTTAGCCGAGAATTGGTGGGATTTCATTAACATTTTTCTTATGTTGTTTAGGAAAGCGATAATTACCCTGTTTGATTTCGCGAGCATCATCGGTGTTCGCACTTAAGGGAGGCATGTACCTTGGGCATATGACCTTCACAAAGATCGGAATCTCGTGGTATGAGGGTATGAACTTAAAGGGGGCCAAGGGCCTCGATGATTGACCAGTTTGTCTAGGGATTTTTACACTATGTTTTGGGGGAGAGCCTCCTTAGCAACAGGGATGACTCCGTACAAAAGTGGTGCCTACGGGCATCAGAGAATATAAAGGAGATCAGGGAGTATGACTGGTGTACACACATGCTGGCGTATTTGTTCCACTCTATGAGAATGGTGTCCCGGGGGCAGTCCCTGAGCTTCATGGGATACTGTGATATCTGGGAGATGTGTTTATGATTCTTAAATTATTTTCTAATCATTCTCGGGCATATTTTAGACAATTTGCCTCACATGACATCTATGCTCATAGATTTGGGCCTTTGAGGTCCTATTCACGTGCTCCTCGACTAGGTCAGGGGCATAATGTTGAGACTGAGCTAGCCATGTACCAATGAAATTTTAGAGATCAACGAGTTCACGCCTCTGAGGTGGCATACCGAGATAGCTATAACGGGCTGACAGGTGCCGGGTAAGGAATTTAATCTTGATATATGCTTATGAATTATTATTATTATTGTCTCTGGTGTTTTAGGCCTCTCTGTCTAAGTGGGGGACAACCGAGACCTATCCCAAGGAGTTGGCATGCACTCGATGTTACTAGTGGGACCCTCGCATGAGGAGTTTTACTTGAGAGATTGGGTGCTCTTCCAGCACTACGTGGACGTAGAGATCCGTGTCCAAGCTGTTCCTCTTCTAGAGATGTATCAGACGAGGGAACTGGATAGAGGTTTGAGAAAGAGCCTAGTTAGGGGGATTGTTGTATCCTCCTTACAGTGGCCGAATAACCCTTGCACCTACGAGGCATTCGTAAGGGAGGGCTTCATCCCTCCCTTGACTTTGGAGTGGTTAAAAAATGTTCAAAAGGCTAAGGCGGCCTGTGATCGGAAGGGGAAGGGCAAGAAAGAGGCAGGCTTGGCTGATGATATCCTATTCTTTCATGGATGGAGTCGTTCTTCTTGAAGGGTAAGATTGAGGAGCAGGAGCCGATCTCCTGACAGTGGAAGACTCTGAGGTATTTCGGCTTAAGGAGCTAACCAAAGTCTGGACAATAAACCTTAAACCCTAATCGAGCTTGACTCTATGCCTATTTTGATCGTAGGTCCCTTGCTCATTGCTTAGAGATGCCTACCAGATGATCCATAGCCTCAAGGATATGGTGTCTACCTACCGAGATCTACTTGAGATGTATAGATTGTCAGTTGAGACGAAGAAGGTACCTACTTCTAATCCCTCGGTGCCATATTCGGGAGGTGGATCGAGTGGCCAACAGAGCTCCGTGAAGCAAGCAACCTCTGTTACTGCTACTATTGAGACTCATATGGTGACCCAGTCTTCAGGGAAATAAGAAAGTGATTAAATTAGAGCCAGACTGTCTAAGGGCAAGGAAGTCACCACTGGAAGCAAGAAGGAAAGCCCTAGCCCCTCCACAGAAGCTGAGATGGAAGTCTTCCTGAATTTTAACAGTCTTCAAGCATACCTATAAGAAGCCCCAGCCCAATGAGACCGTGCTAGTCGAGTCGTCCCCCTAACCCGAAGGCGAGGAAGAAGAATAGTATGAAGCGGGTAATGAAGAAGAGGGGGAGGCTGAGGGAGCTAATGAAGAGGCTGAAGAGGAAATTAAGGAGGCAATTGAGGAAGCTTCAGAGTCCGACGATGAAAAGGAGCCCAGCTCGTGGAGGACCCAGAGGAAGCGGGTAATGACGAAGAGGGAGAGCTGAGGGAGCTAAAGAAGAGACTGAAGAGGAAAGTAAGGAGGCCAAGGAGGCAATTGAGGAAGCTTCAGAGTCCGACGATGAAAAGGAGCCCAGCTCATGGAGGACCCAGAGGAAGCTGTGAAGAGATTTGCCTAGACTAGATCCAAGAGTAGGCATAGAGTCCTTTAGGGACTTATTCCAAACACTTGATGACCTCCACACTTTCATATTTTGAGTAGAAAACTCATTAGCTAATTCTATGTTAATGTGTATTCTAAATGTATGCTCACACACACACACACACAGAAAGAAAGAAGGAAGAGATGGGATTGCATTGGAGAAAACTGTGATTGACTTGACTTTTTTGACAGGTGCAAGGTTTGGCTTAGAAGTAAGCAAACCTCGCCAATTTTCACAAAGACTAACTAACTGGCCGTTTGGTTAGTGGCCAAATCAATTTTTCAAGGAAAACCAACCAGATAGTCAGAACCCAACTCAAGTTTTATGGTAAATTCGGATGGTTAATGAGAGACAAAATCAATTTTTCTAGTAAAACTGACCAGTTGATCAAAAGTCAATTTAATTTTCATGATAAAATCGGACGGTTGATCAGATAAATAGGCAGTCAAATATTTAAATCAAATAGGAAAATCGGTCAGTATGTTTAAAAACTGTCAGATTTTTTGATGAAATTTTTCTAATTTTTTAAGTTTTTTATTCTCATCTCTATACAACTTAGGGCTCTCTCACTATATATTTAGGACTCATCCCTTCACAATGACATTCGACTCTCATTTTTTTTAAAGAACTCCCAATAGCTTTCGAAGACGATCCCACGATCTTTGAGCTCCAATTCGACGCCTTTGCTAATTCATTCAACAAGATCAAACTAATTTGCCTCGATGGGCGACTCAACATGCAATCTATCATGAGTCTGAGGAATGTGGTTGTTCACAAAGATATTCTCCATGCAACATGCAAATTATAGGATGTCAATGATCACGTCTTCCGTTTTGGCTTAGATGAGCTCTGCCATACCTACTAAGAATTTTTTGCGTTGGTGGATATTCTGATCAATCTGGCGATCGCTACTCCAGTCATCAAAGACGGTTATGCTAAGGCGCTTAGGAGTTTGCTGAAGGTAAATAAGGAACGTGCTAGGTCTTTTATCCTTGGATGAAGGTATTCTTCTTTCTCCCGTAACAGAATTTATTCTGTTAAAAAAACCGGATGGTCATGACGAGGGGTACGCCTGTGGCCGGGTAGCTACTCTGGCATTATTTTTTTATGGCCAAATATCTCACTTTTTTTGGCCCTGGTATTGTTGATGTGAGGCTGATTGAGATATTAATCCAAGTGTCCCCAAAAGGCAAAACCTTAATCCCTTTGGTGGTAGCTGAAACCCTACATGGCATTACCAATGTACATAAAGATCCAAGCCTGGCTTTTAGGGGTAGCCCATTGCTTCTGTATATGTGGTTGTTGGATCTGTTATACCCCGAAATTTTTTTTTTCCTTGTGAAAAATTATGATTTTAGGCAAATAAGTTTGTGGTCTTTTTGAAAATATTAAGAAAATGGTTTGGGATTGTTTCCAAAATTTTCGGTCGAAGGAAAGTGGTTTCATTCGAATCAAAACTATTTGATGTTAAAGTTTTGAAGTCTGAAAGATTCAGTCGAAAAAAAATGATTTTGCTTCGAATGAAAAGTATTTAAATCGTGTAGAGTGACTTTCTGAAGTTTTCATTTGATTTTCATTCGAATTAAAACTTTTAATTCGAATGAAAACTTCAGAATTTTATTTATTTATTTATTTTTGCATGCGACCGAAAACAGGTTATCATTTGAATTAAAAGTTTTAATTCTAATGAAAATTCATTTTCGGTCGAATTGAATTTTTTTTTTGAACCATTTTCACTTCTGTTGATTTCGGTCGAATGAAATTATTGTTTTCGGTTGAATGCAAACTTGATTTTTTTTGTCCCATATAAATAGCATTATTTTTCCCTTTCTAGCTTTTTTTGGGGTTCTCTATTCCTTTTTTCCCTGCAGGGGAGAGAGAGAAAATAGAAGGCTTAGGAAGTTCGGGAGTTTTAAGGTGGAGCTTAAGGATTTGTATTTCTCAAATGCTTGATTTAAGGTAAGGGTTTACTTTTGAAATTCGAATCAGCGACGGACCAATCGCTCATGTAAGTCCTTAGTTTCTTTTTTTTGAAATCTGAACTTCTTTGAATTGAGTTAAGTGATTTTCTTCTCCCTTTGTTTTGACCATGGTTATGAATAACTCGTTTTCAATGCTATGATTTGGGAAAATCAAGTTCCGTCGAATTTGTTTAATATCAGAATTTGCCATATTGATATCATTTGTTTCAGTGATTACTGATTATCATTATTTCATAAGCTTTGTATATTGTTTGACATGTTTGATTTTTTATAACAGTTATCTTGAGATTTTTATTCTAGTAACTTTATGAGCCATGTCACAGTGTATGTGACTTAATTCTGACTTACCCACGTGGATTGAAACGTGGGCTAGCTCAGGAGAGTTGAGTTAGAGATCGCAATCTTACTTTCTGAATCGACCTCATATGTCAAGAATGACGTATGTGACGACTCTTTGAATGACTCTCTAGTATCGTCTCCGTACTCAGATATATTTTGACATTTGATATTTAGTCTACTAGTCTCTGTCTCCGTACTCATATATATTTTGACATTTGATATTTGGTCTGATGACTTTTTAGTGTCTGTCTCCGTACTCAGATATATTTTGGCATTTGATATTTTGTCTAACCTTTGTTCAGTTGAAACGGATGTGTCTTTGAAATCTTATCTTTCAGATATATTTTGACATTTGAAATCTGACTTGATTCGTTGAAACATTTTGTGCTTCTGAAAATTTGTTTCTCATATATTTTTACTTTTGTTTAATTGTTCCTTTGAGCGATCTTACTAGACATTTGGCTCATTCACTTATTATTTTTGCTTTCAAATGATTAGTAGGTGGGATTTTTGATTTGAAGGGGCTAGCTGTGTGACCAATGGTTAGCTGCCATATTTCAGAGTTCGTATTGACATTTAAGCGTAACAATTAAGACGAGTTGGTATTACTTAGGTTTTGTTTTGAAACTCCGTGTTGGAGAAATTTTTGGATTGTATAAAAACTTTGGGCTACTATGTCAGATATTCATGTATTTTGGGAATTATTAGTGCATGCTCTAACTGACCGTTTGGGAGACTTTTGATATTGTAAGGTTTTCTCTGACTTTCATTTGTCCGCAACAATGCTCTGGGAATAATAATTTTCGGGGCGTGACAGAATGGTATCAGAGCTTAGGTTTGAGATTCTGTAGACTCCTAAGCCTAAGATATATGTGATTAGGATTAAACCTTAAAAAAGGTAGATTAAGTTTGGAGAATTTATTTCATATTAGAGCACAAGATTGAGACTTGGCCATACGATTTGGATTTGGATTTGGATTTGGGTTGAGTACACAATCGTAGAATGAATGTTAGTTGTCTTTAAAATTCAGATATTTTCAGTATTAATCAAGGAGAATAATTGAATAATAGGATTATGATCTTTGGATGTCTATGAGTAGCTCTATTAGATAGTGTATGGAAAAATGTTATAATCATAAGATACAAGTGATATGGTGACAGAGATTTTGTGTGGAATTTGAAAGAAAGATTTGGCATTACTAGATCATAATGCCCCTTTATTCAGTTGTTTCAATATCCTTTTGCGAGCATCTAAGTGTTGAACCTAGAAATTTAAAACATATCTATATGTAGATACTTTTATGGAACCCTGTGATGACCTTTATGGTTTATCATTCTTGCTTAATCAGTATTGATTATGGATATCTAAGAGTTGACGTAATTTTCTAGATATGAAACAGGTTGATGTTGTTTTGGGGGTATAGATTGATTTGTCTTCCAATAATGCCAAGATGGATTGCTTTAGAAAAAAAGGATGATTATGATCTTCTGACGAAGAACTTTGAAAACTAGAAGCTATCTGTAAAGGCCGTGACTGAGAGATATAAATGATGTGCTAGTTTAAAGGCTTAAATTTTGATGGATGCGTGATAAACGTGAAATTAAGAATAATGTATTTTTCTCTGTGATAAATGTGATACCCTGAAAATACCGAAAATTAATCTAACAGTGAGTTTGATTAATTAAGTGCTATTTTATTAAGTAGAAATATGTTGGCGATAATCAAGTGTTAAGGAGCTAAATAAGGGGTTAGTGTGGCCTTGGGGGGTTAAAATGTAATTATGAAAAGTTAGGGGCAAAAGTGTAATTTTGGAAAATGCGGTGAATGGGATGCATATTTTTATTAAGTAGCATCATATCAATGATAATGAGGTGTTAGGGGGCTAAAGGAGGGGTTAGGGTGATTTTGGGGTCAAATTGTAATTTTACAAAGTTGAGGGGTCAAAATGCAATTTTAGAAACTTTGGTGGCTAAAGTGCAATTTTGTAAAGTTGCACTTAAGTGTCAAATTTGGAAGAAAGTGGTGCCACCTTTGGCCAGCTGGTTAGTGACTCATCTAATAATATTATAAAAGAATAATATTAGATAAGAGAAAAGAAAAGAAGGGAGAAGGAAATTCGGGGGGGGGAGGAAAATGCAAATAAAGAAAGAAGAACAAAAGAAGAAACAGAGAAGAAACAGAGGATGAAAGGAAGAAGAAAAAAAAAGAAAGAGGAAGGAAGAAATCAAAGAGAAAGAAACCAAACCCTAAGGGTAATCTCTCTCTCCTCCCTTTCCAATTGATTGATTAGAATTGTGTGTGTGGATTCATGGGTTTGGGTAACTTGCCATGGGTGGGTTTATGGTGTACAGTGAGTGTGTTTTGTGGGTGAGAGGACAAAAAGATGTAGGGGAAAGAGGGAGGGGAGTGAGAGGTGTATGCGTGTGTTATATGTGATGTGTGTGTGTGTTATATGATGTGTGCACGGGGAAGCACATTGCTGCTATGGCAGCAGTGTTGCTGTGATATATATACATGTATTTTGATGGTGAGAATGTGTATATGTGGGTGTTATAAGATGGGGTAGGTGTTGGTGGAAGGTGTGGGGTGGTTATAATGTGTTTGTGAGTGTGTGAGGGACTGTGCGTGAGATGGGTGAGGGGAGAGGAGGGGGCAGCAGCAGCAGCTGCTGCTGCTGCTCTGCTACTGCTCTGCTGTGTTGGTTCGTTCATGTTGATGATGAACAGTGACTGCAAGTGTCACTAAAAATGGAAATTAAGTGAGCAGGTTGAGTTTGAATTTTTAAAAAATAGTTAGGGTCATATTTAGCCAAAGTATAAAAAGAGACCCTAGTTAGTTTTGAGAGACCTATATCGTGAAAAAAATTCAGATTTTTCTGAGATCGGGAAGGGAATGAACGGATGCGGGAAGTTTAAAACTTTATGGTGAAATTTAAAATATCAAATGAACGCAGTTTTGCTCTAAAATTTTTATGAGGACTATGGGACACTGAGAAGTTATATTTTCCAAGATTTTGGGTCATTCCGAAGTCATTAGCTATTTTTGGCCGAACAGGTTTTTAAGCGCTCGATCCGGACACCGGTTCCGGATTTTCTGGCGAAAATTTTTCAAGATGATTTTTAGCTCAAAAAATGATTTCACGATGTGTAAAATAGTATTTTAAAGTGGTTTTGAGATTTTTATGGTGCCGAGAACCCTTAGGGGGCATTTTGGTAAATTGCCACCCGAAGAGTGGTATTCTGGTAAATTTCCCGGTAAAGTTTTTCAAGGGACTTTTTAGTCCAGAAAGGATTGTAAAACACCTAAAAGGTTGTTTTGAAGCTGATTCGGGGCGTTGCGGTGATAGTGAACCCCGGGGGCATTTTGGTAATTTGCCGCTAGAGGGGATATTTTGGTAAAGTTTTTCTATAAAATGCTTCAAAGGACTTGTTAGTCCGAAAAGGGATGTAAGACAGTTGAAAAGTTGTTTTAAAGTAGTTTTGAGACGTTTGTTGGGGCGATGGCCGCCAGGGGGTGTTTCGGTAATTTTCTCTTTAAAATTTTTTGAAAAAATATTTAGTTTATAAATGATGCAGTACATCTAAAAAGTAGTTTTAAAGCAGTTTTGGGGTGTTGGTGGGAGTGTTGGTGATGTAGCGGCCATCAGGGGGTATTTTGGTAATTTATCATGTTGGCGCTAAATTTTTTAGGACGCGCATAATTTAGCGTTCGGAGGGGGTGGGAAGCAAGGAATAGTGGTAGTATGTCTAAAATGAGGGTTGTTATCGATAATAAGTCGATAAGGCTAGATTAAGGATCAAATTATCGGATCGAATTAACTAGCTATCGTAAGATGCTATGAACGGTTAAGTAGGAATGGGTAGATTAAGGAGTGCATATATGATGAATGATGACTAACGAGCATGATATGATTTGACTAGGTGATGCAGCTCGTTGCGATCAGAGATTGCGAGTTGCTTCGGCTATAAGCCAAGCAGGTAAGAACAATGCGGTTCTATTATGCTAATTCATTGTTTCGATTAGCATACTATGTTGATGACGTTTATGTTGGACTCTTGCTGTTATGGGTTGACACCGGTAGTCATTGTGACCGGTATACGTATATTTGAATTGTGCTGTTGAGGACTTAGGGTAGAAGAAATTCCCTTAGTCCGCCCTGTTGATAGAATTTAGTGAGGATGATGGGTGTCCTAGTATGCTATGACTTGATTTGATTAGCATACCTGAAGTGGATGATGATGTTGTGTAGGGTTGTTGTGTGTTGGTTGTGAGATGCCGGCAATTATTGATAGCCGATATCTCTTCTCTTTGAGAACACCATTGAGGACTTGTGGCAACTTCTCCCGAGTCCGCCCTATCGTTGAGGATGATGTTGTGGTGATCGTTGCGTTGTTGTTGTGAAATGTTGGCATTTATTGATAACCGACATTTCTCTTATGTAAAAACGCTATTGAGGGCTTGCGACAAATTTCTCCCAAGTCCCCCCGTTGATGATGTCACGTTGAACTCATGTTGTTGGGTTTGAACACCGGTTGATCTTCTGATCTGGTATTCCTTGTTGAGCTGTGTTGTTGAGGACGTAAGGTGGAATAAATTTTCCCTTAGTCCGCCCCGTTGATGATGTCTTGTGGCTTGGCTGTAACGTGGTTAGGGAAAGCACTCTAAATGAGTTCCCTGCTTGCTAACAATGTCTCTTTTATTTACTTGAGACTGAGATGAACATCCCGTAAAATGGGACATCAATATGAGGAGGATGGCCTATGAATTATGATCACTGGCCAAAGAGGATGAATGTCGCTCGAGCAGAGTCTGTCGAGTCTTGTCTGTCGTGTCCATGTGCATTGCATCTGATTTTCTTTTGATATTGATGATTTTAATGATTTGTATTTCAATGATGTTTGCCTTTACGCCCTTGGATTTCGGGTCCACTTGCATAGTCGGTCAGTCAGTCCAGTCCAGTCCATGAGGAGGTGGCAGTAATGATGTTCTGTTGGGCCTTAAAGCCGCTCAGTCTAACGAAAGAAAATTTATCGTTTGACAATTATGCTAATGTCGAAAATTTATTGACTACTCTTGATTCATTGCTATCGTTGAGATGCTTATTATTCCTCCGAGTCTTTTGAATCATTTGTACACAATATTCCTCGTGTTGTCTTTACTGTGCGATTTGCGCTCATTCCTTATGTTGTAATGTGCAGGCTGTAAGGTTGATCAAAGAGAACCCTCTAGAGAATGGAAGAGAAACCAGTTAGAAAAGTTGAGCAAGGGGATACATTGTGTGAGGTAAAGATTGAACTGTGAGATCGGTTGTTAAGAATCATACGACTACAGTCGTATATTAGGTTGTAAATATTCATGTTGTCTAGAGACTTGAAAGTCTTCCGCTGCAGTATGATGTCTGTTTGTAAGGAAAATTTTTGTAAGGACGTATTTTGGAGCGTCTATTAATGATATATGAGCATGAGGATGTAGTTGCTCTGTATTCAGCACAGGATTTTGAATGTGATTATGATCGATAACTCAGCCCGGTGATGTCACCAGGGTTGAGGGTGTCGCAATAAATTTGATAATAGATTGAGTTGGTTTGCTTTGAGGTATGAGGGTGCGCAGCGAAAGGGTGGTGGCCTTTGGTATGACGAGTAAGTACTTATTGACATTGGTTATTCATATTGGCTAAGCTAATGTAGTATGCTTCAAATGTTATCTGATGATTTTGATTTTGATGTCAGAATAAAATTAGATGGGGGAAAGTATTGATCATTAGGTGATCTCATGGTTTGATTAGTGAATTGCATAGATATTTTGTCGTTGTAATTTTAGTTAAGTCTTAGATTTTGAGTTTGTGATCTTTTGTAGTTAAAAAATATGGGCAAGAAGTTGAGCTTGATTTTGCCTTAAGAAATCGTGTGTTTGAAGTATAAAATGTTTTTGGAGTATAGAATCTTGGAATATTCGATGCTGGTGATTTGATCATAGATAATCATATTTGAAAGTCTTCCAGTGTGGATGAAGCATTGGGCGGAAAGCATACCAATAATTTAGTAACTTAGTTATAAGTTACACTCAGTTGTTAGCAAATTGTTATTAAGGACGTATTTAAATGGCTCTATTTCTGACTTTGTACGGGCGTAAATTTTGATTTTAAGATTATAGAGTATAAATCCTTTGTGATTAATGCAAAGATTGGTTATTACTTTTGGTGAACGTTGAAGTTAAACGTGTCCATGTTAGGCATTGTACCAAGGCTATGGTTTGATGTGTTATCATAATGGCGCAACTTGAGTCTATCGGTATTGTATTGGTTTCAAACGATTTGAATTTTGATTGGAGTAACTTAATTTAGTGTGTTACATTTGTTAGCCAAGTATAAATACTTTGAGGAGCAATCTGAATATATTTTGGGGTGGTGAAGACGATGGAAGTTAAAAACTTAAGTTTGAATTTCGTAAAACACTAAGAAATTGCTTAGTACTTGGTTCACCTCGGGCTTGAAGTTAAGCGTGTTATCCAGATTGTGTAAAGTATATGGTTTGGTATATTATCAGAGTAGCCCAGTGGAGGTGTTATGTATTGGAGATTGATTTCATTTGTTGAATTTTGAATATCGTAATTTTAGTTTAGTCCATTTCGTAGGCTAGTTAAGCCGTGCATGTTTCGAAGTTAGAATTTCAGTTAATAGTATGAGGAATATATTGACTCGTGTTGGAAAGCAAGAAGTTACTTGATGATTAATGAGCGTTTTGAATTCCGAGGACATAATTCTTCTAAGGAGGGGAGAATGTTATACCCCAAAAAATTTTCTTTTCCTTGTGCGAAATTATGATTTTTAACAAATAAGTTTGTGGTCTTTTTGAAAATATTATGAAAATGGTTTGGGATTGTTTCTAAAATTTTCGATCGAATGAAAGTGGTTTCTTTCGAATCAAAACTATTTAATGTTAAAGTTTTGGAGTTTGGAAGATTCGGTTGATGGAAAATGGTTTTGCTTCGAATAAAAAGTATTTAAATCATGTAGAGTGACTTTCTAAAGTTTTCGTTCGAATTAAAAGTTTTAATTCGAATGAAAACCTATTTTTGGTCGAATGCCAAAGAAAAAAATTCTGAAGTTTTCATTCGAATTAAAAAGTTTTAATTTGAATGACAACTCATTTTCGGTCGAATTGAAAAGAAAAAATTTTTGAGCCATTTTCATTTCTGTTGGTTTCGGTCGAATGAAACCATTATTTTCGGTCGAATGCAAACTTGATTTTTTGTCCCATATAAATAACATTTTTTCCTTTCTAGTTTTTTTGGGGTGTTCTATTCCTTTTTCCCTTACGGTGGAGAGAGAGATAAGAGAAGGCTTGAGAAGTTCGGAAGTTCTAAGGTGAAGCTTAAGGATTTGTATTTCTCAAAAGCTTGATTTAAAGTAAGGGTTTACTTTTGAAATTCGAATCAGCGATGAACCAATCGCTCATGTAAGTCCTTAGTTTCTTTTTTTTTTTTTAAATCTGAACTTCTTTGAATTAAGTTAAGTGATTTTCTTCTCCTTTTGTTTTGACCATGGTTATGAATAACTCGTTTTCAATGCTATGATTTGGGAAAATCAAGTTCCGTCGAATTTGTTTGACCTCAGAATTTGCCATACTGATATCGTTTATTTTAGTGATTTATGATTATCATTATTTCGTAAGCTTTGTCTATTGTTTGACATGTTCGATATTTGATAACAGTTATCATGAGATTTTTGTTTTGGTAACTTTATGAGCCATGTCACAGTGTATGTGACTTAATTCTGACTTACCCACGTGAATTAAAACGTGGGCTAGCACAGGGGAGTTGAGCTAGAGATCGCGATCTTACTTTGTGAATCGACATCATATGCCAGGAATGACGTATGTGACCACTTTCTGAATGGCTCTCTAGTGTCCGTCTCCGTACTCAGATATATTTTGACATTTGATATTTGGTTTACTAGTGTCTGTCTCCATACTAAGATATATTTTAGCATTTGATATTTGATCTGATGGCTCTTTAGTGTCTGTCTCTGTACTCAGATATATTTTCGCATTTGATATTTTTTCTGACATCTGTTTAGTTGAAACATATGTGTCTTTGAAATCTTATCTTTCAGATATATTTTGACATTTGAAACCTGGCTTGATTCGTTGAAACATTTTGTGCTTCCGAATTTTTGTTTCTCAGATATTTTTGCTTTTGTTTAATTGGTCCTTTGAGCGACCTTACTCGGCATTTGGCTCATTCCTTTATTATTTTTGCTTTCGAGTGATTAGTAGGTGGGATTTTGGATTTGAAAGGGCTAACTGTGTGACCAGTGGTTAGCTGCCTTATTTCAGAGTTAGTATTGACATTTAAACGTAACAATTAAGATACGTTAGTATTACTTAGGTTTTGTTTTGAAACTCCGTGTTGAAGAAATTTTTAGATTGTATAAAAGCTTTGGGTTACTATGTCAGATATTGATGCATTTTAGAAATTATTATTACATGCTCTGACTGACCATTTGGGAGACTTTCGATATTGTAAGGTTTTCTAACTTCCGTTTGTTCGGCGTCAACGCTCCGGGAATAATAATTTTTGGAGCATGGCAAGACCACATGCGACTGATAGCTCCTCTGTTAAGGGTACCTATCGCCCATACTATTTTCGTTCTCGACTTTTGCTCTTTGAAGGTTGCTCAGGGCATAAATGATACGACTCGCTTTTTCTTTGTGCAGGACCAAGGATATTTGGTGGTATTCTCCCTGGCGGAGAGTCTGTGGCTCTACTCTGCGGACTTTTAAATATTATTGTGTCTTCTTTCTGGATTGCACTATTCTTTTTTTTTTATTTCACCTATCAAATTCTGAGACAGTTTGGGTACAAGGAGGCTGTTGTGGACTTCTATAGTACCTTTGCTTCTGTGGAGATTAAGATCAGCACCTCACTGATCAAGGCGCTTTGTAAAGGTTGGGGCTCTCCTCCATATTTTGAATGCTTCATAGGGGGTGACACTTTTGTTAATTGCATGGATCATGTTGGTCCTTTGCTATCTAAGGAGTATGTAAGTTGGCTTTGGTTTCATGTTGAGAAGCAAGTTTAGGCTTTAGAGAGTAAGCTGAGGGCAGAGTTGAACCTGGACTTCCTGAGTGCTTATGAAATTAAGTCTTTGGAGAGAACTAAGGAGGAGGCTCGTCTTGCTATCTGTTTGGGACCAGAGGCACTGATTCTGGCAAGTCTTCTCTTAATGTAGTGCAAAGTTTCAATCATCCTCAAGCTAAAGATGAAGTCAGTGTTGGATTGGTTCCCAAATGTTTGAAGAGAAATTTGATGTGGACGGGAATTCGATACAATCTCTGCACATGGGTGAACCCCGACGGCAACCTTCTTCACTGCCTAAGGAGAAACAACAGAAGAGGCCATTGTCTACCAAAGCTATTTAGGATCAAAAAGCTGGCGTGGATGCTTATCTTGACTGTCGATTTGATTGCAGGTGCGACAAGGATGAAGAGAAAGTGGATCAGAACCGGCCTTCGAGGTAGAGGAGTTGGAGGATGTGATCCCGATATCTCAGAGGTTGACTTACAAGAAGAGTATGACACATGGAAGTCAAACATATGTTTGGATGAAGAAGATCCTCTGACTTCAACGAAAAAGTAGAAATAGATATTCTGAAAGATTATACTTAGGTTGCTAATAGGACCTAAAAATTTTCTTTTGCCCTATCTTTTGCCTAGGCTGCCCTTTATAGGATTATTGTCCTAGCGGGCATTTTTTAATTATTTTTTCTAATATTTTTCATTTTTCTTTGCCCTAACTTTTTCCTAGTGCGCCATTTGCAAGGCTCTCGTCCTAGTGGGCAATTTTATTTTTATCACGAATGTAGTTTATATCATAGCCAGTGGAATAAAAGATTTTTATTAAAAATAACCGCACCCGAGGTTACTTTACAGGCTGCCTACATACCTCCATCTATGTGTTACATCAATACGCGTGTGCTGGATAATATTCTTAAAAAGAATCAGGCCATTCGTAGTTCAGTTACAAATGTTACTTGAGCATAATATTTCTTTAGTCGGTCTAGATTAACTAATTATGACAACTCGATTCCATCTAAATCGACTAATAACATCGTACCCTCAGTCATGATTTGCTTGATCATATAGGAACCTTGCCAGTTGGGTTTGAACTTTTCTCGCGGCTTCCAGATTTGTCCCATGTTCTCCTTTAACACCATACCTCTTTCTTTCAAACTACGTCCGTTTCACTCGCTTATTAAAGGCATGAGCAATCTACTTTTGGCAACCCTGAATATATAGTGCTTTCAGCCTTTTCTCATCCCCTAGCGCCAACTCTTCAAATTTGTGTCTCACCGAATCTTTTTTGGCTATTTGGGTTTCCAATAATACCCTCTGAGAATGAAATTTTAATT
This sequence comes from Escallonia herrerae, assembly GCA_033070095.1. Classification (NCBI taxonomy): domain Eukaryota; kingdom Viridiplantae; phylum Streptophyta; class Magnoliopsida; order Escalloniales; family Escalloniaceae; genus Escallonia; species Escallonia herrerae. The sequence goes on from JAVXUP010000907.1 coordinate 44,093, forward strand.
TTACTGGAAGTACGGCCTCCATACCATAGACTAGTGAATATAGGGTAGATCATGTTGATGTTCTTACTGATATCCTATAGCCCTAGAGGGCATAAGGAAGCTTATTCGACCAACTTTTATAGGAATCCATCATTTTACATCATGTTCTTGACATTCCTGTTGGCGACTTCTACAGCTTCCGTGGTCTGTGGACGATATGGTGACGAGCAATGTCAAATGATGCCATACTCCTTGGTTAGGTCTGTGACTTTCTTTGAAATGTAACCCGTTATCTGAAATCAATTCCAAGGGCAATCCGCATTGACACATAATGTTCGTTTGGATGATTTGGGCCACCTTCCTGGCATTGAGCATGGCATACAAAACGGCTTCCACCCACTTCCTGAAGTAATTTATAGCTACCAATATGAATTCGTGTCCATTAGAGGCTTTGAGACTTATCTTCCCTGTCACGTCTATCCCCCAAACTGAGAACGGCCAGGGAGATGTCATGTTATATAGCTCTTGAGGAGGGAGATGCTGCAGGTTGGCATACACTTGACACTTGTGACACCTCCTTACATACTCAACATAGTCCTGCTCTATTATACTCCTACAATAGCCCTGTTGAATAATTTTTCTTCTAACATTCGGCCATTTATGTGAGGTCCATACTCTCACGCATGTGTATCCTTCATGAACTGATTGCTTTTTGTCTTGGTCACACACAACATGTGTTCTCCATTATGATGTCTCTTGTTTAACCTTCAGTCACACATAAGAAACTGCGTTACCCACCAACACCATCAAGGTACATACCATCTCGAATAAAGTTTTGCACATCCATACCAAGGTTCGGCTAATCCGTCCTCCTCTATGGGTGCTATCATGAAGTAATAAGCTGGTCTATCTCTCTTTTGTATCATAAATGGCTCTACCTCATGTCCCTCGAGTATATTCACCAGAGACATGAGCATAGCTAAGGCATGGGCAAAATTGTTCTTGGGCTGGGGTAGATAATTGGATTCCACATCTTCGAACTGGTCTACAATTTTTTTTCCAAATGAGCATGGTATGCTTGTATACTTATTTGATTCTCCATATACTCCGGATATGATATATGATCAGCATTGAGTCTCCATCTACTATAATATCTTGAACTCCTAAGCTAAGAGCCATCTCTAAATCAATGATCAAGCCTCATATTCTCAGGTATTATTAGTACCGTAGAAAGTCAATGTAATTACTATAGGCGAATGGGTTCCATCTAGCAAGATTAACAATAACCGTACTCCAAATCCTTTATTATTCGTTGCTCCATCAAAATACTACCGCTACATCATTTTTGAATCCACGACACACACTCCTTCATTCGGGAACTTTGCCTCCCATTTACTGGTACCCTTTGCCAGAAATTGGCTAACAAGTCAACCATAACCATCCCTTGACTTAAATTTGGGGGACATATGTGATATCAAATTCTGACAATAACAAAAGCCACTTAGCAATGCGGTTGGACATGATTGGTTTCTCAAATAGGTATTTCATGGGATCCATTCTAACTAACAGTCGAACAGGGTAAGCCATAACATAATGTCTCAATCTCTGTGTTACTCCAGAGATACACACGTGTTTACCAAAGCTGAGTAATTTACTTTGCCTTGGGTTGATTTTTTGCTAACATAGTAAATGGCTCTCTCGACTAATGAATTCTCTACATGTTGGGCTAACATGGCTCCGACTATGGTATCGGTTATAGTCAAGTATAACAATAGAGGACTACCAGGTATTAGAGGGCTCTGGACTTGAGGATTGCTAAGGTACTATTAATCTTGTTAAAGGCTTTTTGGCATAAAAGGTATGGGCATCTTAATTATGGCTTTGATCTTGGCTGGGTCAATCTTATTCCTTGCTTGCTCACCATAAAACCTAGCAAGTTCCCGACTGTAACCCAAACGCACACTTTTGGGGGTTTAGCCTCATGTTGTACTACCTCAATCTCTCAAAATACTTCATCGGGACTGTGTAGTGATCTTTTTGTTTTCTAAACTTGATGATCATATCATTTACATACACTTCTACCTCCTTGTGAATCATATCATAGAATAGGGCGGTAGCGGCTCGCTTATATGAAACAGCCCCAACATTCTTCAAACCAAAAGGCATCACAGTGTAACAAAAGATACCCCAAGGGATAGTGAAAGCTATCTTTTCCTGTAGTGAAAGTTATTTTCTCTTGATCCTTAAGAGCCATCTTTATTTGATTGTACCTCTAAAGCAATCTACCAAAATATTCCAACTCATGCTCGGTTGCATTGTCTATGATCATATCTATAATGGGCAAAGGAAAGTCATCTTTGGGGGAAGCTCAAGGTCTTAGTAGTCAACATATATTTTGACTTGAGTGGTAGGCTTAGGGATTGGTACGATGTTGGCTAGCCACATAGGATATTCAATCATTCTAATACATCCAATATGGAGCAGTTTGATAATCTCTGCCTTAACCTTAAGGGACCACTCTGGTCTTAACTTTTGGAGCTTTTGCTTAACAGGTTTGCTTTGGGTTGGGTAGGGTAGGCAACTGGTGTTCTATGATTGACGGGTCTATACCGGGCTTGTCACTATATGACCAAGCAAATACACCGATAAATTCCTTAAAGAGTGTATTGACTTCTTATCTCTTTCTCTGATCTAGGCTAGCCCCATTTTAATTTCTTTTATATTTTTGGGCGTGCCTATGTTGACTTTGAATGTTTCTTCAGATACTAGCTTGACACGACTAGCTAGATTCTCGATTTTTTTTATTTCTTTTATCATTTCTTTTAAACATTTTTTCTTTTCTGGGTCCATTAGTTATAACTCATCATTAGCCGTATTGATTAACTCGTCATAATTATCAGCAACCAAGGAGTAATCAGAATCAACCATCATACTATCAATCAAGTAGTATGGGAAAACATAGTAAGAGAGCAAATTCAATTCGGCTAAGGTGACATAAGCATCCAAATCTTCCGGTTCTAGAGCATATTCGACAGCAAGAGTTCATTCGGTATTCTCTCCCATAGTCAGCGGTCCATACTCACTCATCCAATTCCTTACATCGCCCTGTGCTGGAGTATTTAAGCTTGTTGGGTTCATAGTTTATTCGTCCACTTCGCAGATAAGCACCAGGATATGCATATCATTGAAGCATGTTATCATTGCTTCTGGTTCCATTAATTCCATCCAATCTGATACATCTTTGGTACCCGGCTCAGTCAGGACATGCAATTCCTCATCTTCAACCCATTCACGGTCATAGAATATTTCTCATCCATTGATCTGCTTTCTTTTTGCGACATTATAAATGGGCTCCAAAAATCCATAGAAGGGTCCACTCTCTACTTCTTTGACAAAGCATCCATTCATTGTGGGGACCTTGGTCATGCCTTTGACGTTCGTGCACTCCTGCTTCCCTTGTCTTTCTTGGCATGAATCATCTTTCTGATGGCCTCCTTCTTCTCTTTCTTAGTTGATTTATACCCTAAACCAAACTGATCCTTCTTATTCTCAACATCTAAAAAGCTGGGAATTTACTAGTAGTTCTGGCCCAAACCTTTTCTAGGGAATGTGAGGAAGTTTTCACTGTCAAAACCTCTTTATATTCCAGACATTGTACCGGGCTATCTATTCTGAATCCATTGAGTGGAACATCCAACGAGCCATGCGGCACTTGAACACTATCCTTGTCTTTCTCTACCTGCCTAATCTGAGGTAGTTGTGAATCATCCATGATCGTGAAGACGGCCTTATCCAAAATGAATTTAATGTTCTTGTGCAATGTAGATGGGATTACACCAAAAAAGTGTATCCAGGGTCTTTCCAACAAGAGATTAAACGTGACTAGTATATCAAAATTTTGAACTCAACTTTGAGGCTGGCGGTTCCAACTGTCATCAAAAGCTTGACTGTATCAATCACTTCTCTTCAGGTATTGTCATAAGCTCAAAAGGTCTGATTGGAGGGAGTAAATTTTGAGGGGTCAATGTTGAGGGCTTGAACAGTGCGTAAGGGCAAACATTCAAGGCAAGACTATTGTCTATAGGGATTAAGGGAACTTTCTTATCAAGTGCTCGCATGGTAATATGGAGCGGGTCATTGTGGCTCGGTCCTGATTTGCTGATTTCAGCAAATCTGACTCGGAAAAGGTAAGGACATTTTTATAATTTATAGCCTTTAGCACTTGGGACAGGTCTTCTGGCTAGGTTTGGGTCAGTGTCTGGGTCTTGCTAAATAGTTTGATGAGGGCTTGATGATGAGAGTATGAAGCAGATAAAAATCCCTAAATAAAGATATTAGCTTCTGTTTTCTTCAACAATCTTAAAACTTCATTATCATGAGGATCTTGAGAAAACAGAGGGTCAGATGTGGGTTGGGTGGTGTCTGGTACACTCGACCTAATCAAGTTAGGTGGGATACCATGACATTCGGTCGAAACATAAAACTAGTTTCTTCCTCGTATTCTTCCTCAGTAGTAAAGGCCTCAACAACCTTCCATCAAGTCTTCCCATGTAATCACATCACAAAATTATGGTAGAACATCGCAAACTGGTACTGACTTTGGAACTTATTGGCTGACTGGAACTAGAAAGATGTTCGGATCCACGACTGGTTGGCTATCATCAATGCAGTTAACCCTGTGGTGTGGCAAGGGTTCTTTCCAGACGTTCGACTTCTTGGGAGGGGAGACTCTCCCTTTATCAATAAAGTCTTGTATGGTGTGTCAGAGGGTTATACATGTCTCCGTATTGTGTCATTTCCCTTGATGATAGGCACAAAAAGCATGCACGTCATATTTGCCAGTATTAATGCCGGCAACTTAGATATCATGCCCCTTCTTAACAACTACTCAAATACTTTAGGCAACGGGGCATTCAACTGTGTGAACTTCCTCCTAAGCTCTACAGCGGCTTCCTATAACACTACCTGTAGCTTTTGCACATTGTTGACATTGTTGGTAGTGGCTGGCTTGGGCTGTGCAGTAAAGCTATTTGGTCCAGCTCAGTTTATCATATCTTTGACTCATGAGAGATGGTTTATTTGTTGATGGCATCTTCTATTTGTATGAGGGATCCCATAAGGGCCTTAAAAGATAGGTGGTAATGGCTGAAGATATAGTCATGGTATACGGGAAACAAATTGTTCCTGACAATGTCCACTTGGTCCTCATCCATCGAACGGTTCATCATCTGAGCGGCCTTATGTCTCCATCTCACAATGAAGGCTGACACTCACTCTCTTGATTCTTGCTTTGTGTTTTCCAAATTTCTTCGGATAATGTCTAAGTTGGCATTGTATGTACTACTTCACAAACCCTTTCATAACATTCCCAAGTTTAAACTCGGGCTTCATCCAAAGTAAGGAATTAACGAGAGACGGCTTCTATGAGAATACGGTGGAATAACTATATCAACTGTTTTGATTCATTCCACACGAGGGTAGAGCACAAATGTACATCTTGACATGGATTTTGGGATCTGTGGTCCTGTCAAACTAATCCATCTCTGACATCTTAAACTTGGGTGACAACCTATCCTTGAGGTTCATGGTCAAGGCACTGAGGTCTAAAGGGTCATCGGCTCTCCTTATCCGTGCGATTTAGGATTGAAGCACCCCTAATTTATCTTATCATTCTGAAATAATTAGGGGTTTCACTTCATCGTCCTTAGATTCATATTGTTGATCAAACTCAGGACCCTTTTTCTTGCCATTCTTTTTTTCGCTCTCGCCTCACCCTCTTCATCCTTCTTACCACTTTTCTTAAGGTTGTCTATTTTCTCGGTGATTCTAGACTGCCAATTTGCCAGGATTGCAAAACCATTCTGAAAATCTTTCTGTAGGTCACTGATAATACGGACCAAATATGATATTTATGGGTATTCCCTCAGCCATTGGAATTCGTGAGAGCTTTTTGCATCAGTCCCTATACCGAACTATATAGAGAAATTTATCAAAAATTTAATTATACATGACACATAGATCGAGTTGGCTGGCTTATACCCTCATAGGGGGTGAGGGGAATTTTTGGATCTTTGGGGTCCTTCTCGAATTTTTAGAAAATTGTTGGGGGGGAGGGGGTTGGAAACTGACTAACCATCTGGTTATTCTGGGTGGAAAATTGGTCAGTTGGTCAATGAGGTTAGAGTTTTATTTTTGGATATTTTTTAAAGTACAAGGTGCTGACCAATCATCCGGTCATCCTGATGGATAAACAAGTTTCTTGGTCTGTGGGGTTAGGGTTTACTTCTAATAGTTTTTCTGAAGGGTAAGTTTTTAACAAACCGTCCAATCATCCTGATGGATAAACCGGTCAGTTGGTCAGTGGGGTTAGGGTTTGATTTTTGGGCATCTTTTTAGGGGACAAGGTACTGACAAACCGTCTGATCATCCTGATGGATAAATTGACCGGTTGGTCAGTAGGATGGATCATGATATATACTAGCCAATCTTAGTTTTTTTTTTCAAGCAATTCATCTACTGACTAACTGTCCACTTAGGAGAGTGGTTAACCGGCCGATTAGTAAGAGTCTCTCCTTTTTGCAAAAAAAACTAGTTTAGATTGAAGGATGTTGGTTGGTTTCCCCGCCAACCAGCCATAGGCCTATACAAGTATTTTCCCAAAAAGGGCAAAACACGGAATGGTTCGGGTGTGTGGTTTATCTCTCAATGTCATGTAAAGGTCACTCTATCGGCTAGACTGAAACATATAGCTCCCGCCCGTAATTTAGGAAGTTAATAATGGGGAATCATTGGTACGTATACAAGCCGTTTAATATACCAAGAAGACCAGGAGGTCCCAGTACGAGGCTGTGGAGTTGAGGGTACAATCTAAAGATTGCTTTGAGACTAGGAGTTCTAAGGGCTTTAACCGTTGCCTCAAGTGGGTGGTTAGGTTAAGACGTACACATGTGAGGTATGAAAATAAATGCATAAGTACCACGGTTATATCATATTATACATACCACAAAATACAAAGAAAATACAAGGCCAAAAGTCAATATAAAATTTTCATGTCTAGTCCTTTTTATTTTTTTTAAGTCCCCAGCAAAATCGCTACTGTTGCAAACCGCCTCAGAAAAATCCGCCAAGACATTTTAGGAGTCGCAATCTTATTTAATTAGAAAAATAAGAAAAAAATAGGAAATTGACTCTAAATGTCCAAAGGGACGACTAATCTATCGAAAACCAGGAGATGGATTCGGGGACTGAGTTATGCAGCGGGAAGGTATTAGACATCACACCATTTCTGTTGTTACTTCATTTTTATTGATTTTTGACCTTAGAACATGTAAAATACAATAAATAATACCCTAAGTCTATTTTTAGATTTTTTGACTTGAACTCGACATCAGGAGTCGAATTGTCTACGTCTCTGGTTAGACTAACTGGAATCAAAACCTCTGTAGTTCGACTTTGGTCTTATGCGAAGTAGCCTACATTTTGAGACCAAGACCTACACTCAGAAATATAAAAGGCTCTTTTGATTTTGGAGATAGAAATTTGACTACGGAAAATGGGAGACATTCTAACGTGATTTTCTAAACTAGAAAACTATTAAAATTACCTCTTGAGGTAGCTTGTCTGGAAGACTTGGGAACGCTCCACGATGCAAAAAGATCAAAAGACTTTGTAGAATGAGTATGAAAGGCTAAAATTCTAGAGAGAGCTAGAGTATCACTTTATAGAGAAATGGGACACAAGCTCCAAAAAGAACAAGCTTCTGGACCCTTGAAAATGAAGGCCAAGAGCAATATTTATAGAGCTCAAGATCGCGGAATCTGCTAATATTGGCTATAGCAATCTACAAGGCTGAAAATAAGTTAGATTATTGGATAAAATCGCAGATTGACAAAAGTTAATTAACCGGCCGGTTCGTTGAAAGCCAGTCGGCTGGTCAAAAACCAGCTAGGTCATCCCATAATTTAAAAATGACCTTTTTTTTTTAAGTTCTAACCCTTAATTCGGTAATTATCTTTTATTTTGCAGATGAGATATACCAGATTCGAGATATATCACCTCTAACCATACAAATCATGGATTTTAATCCTTGTATTAGGATAATTCACACACACACACACACACACACACACACACATATATATATATATATATTCCTAAATTATCTATATAAACTAATTAAATAATCTATATATTGAACTAGACTGACATAATTGGATTGGACTGGGCCAATTACTAACTTGACTACTATACTGGTCTGGACTGTTGATCTAGACAAGATCACTGGACTTGACAAATGAAATTGGACACTAAACAATTTGACTGGGCTGGACTAAATTAATTAAGTCATATTACTAGGCTTAGACTCAATAATGCAATCTAATTAACAATAAAGTCCATTAATTATTTGTTTAATAATAACAACAACAATG